>CM062620.1:46549348-46914348 GCA_025617555.3 Puccinia polysora | reverse complement strand
ATAAAAATATAAAAATATAAAAATATAAAAATATAAAAATATAAAAATATAAAAATATAAAAATATAAAAATATAAAAATATAAAAATATAAAAATATAAAAATATAAAAATATAAAAATATAAAAGTATAAAAATATAAAAATATAAAAATATAAAAATATAAAAATATAAAAATATAAAAATATAAAAATATAAAAATATAAAAATATAAAAATATAAAAATATAAAAATATAAAAATATAAAAATATAAAAATTAATAATTCAAAAATATAAAAATATAAAAATATAAAAATATAAATAAAAATATAAAAATTTAAAAATTTAAAAATATAAAAATATAAAAATATAGAAATATAGAAATATAGAAATATAGAAATATAGAAATATAAAAATATAAAAATTAAAAAAATAAAAAAATAAAAAAATAAAAAAATAAAGAAGGACAGAAATTATTGGTTCTTTTGATCAAAGTTTGATTTGTGTGGCATGAATATTCAATTTGGTATGTATTTTTTGGAATAAAATGGGTGAGATGTAAGATTACTAAACTGATTTTTCTTTGGTGGGAAACTCTGCATGTTCATGAAAACTTTCTATAGTTTATGGACTGAAAAAATTAGTTTCTGGAGCAATAGACAAGGGAGCCTCATCCTTTGAGCTAATCAACTTGGCTTATTTTTTATCAACTCAGAAAAACAAAAAGAATTTTTCCTTGTGTTTTAATCCTCATGATCATTATGACCAGATTTGTTTTTTATTTCTCTATTGGCATTAAAAACATTCTTGGTGGCTTTATTTTAGAGCTCCAATGGCCCAGTTGATGGCACACAACCAAAATCTTAGAAACCGAAAAGCAGGGGTTGTTTAAATACCATACAGCTTTGAGAAAACTCCAATCACGGTTTAATAAAAATAAAAATCAGTTGAGAATCTGACCAAATTAAGTGTATTCAACATTTATTATGCTCAGACATTAACAGCTGGAATTAAAGTGGTGATTAGAGATAGAGAATTTGTGAATTTTCTTTAAGTTGAATTTCATTCCTTATTTTCTGCTTAGATTCATATAAAACAAAGAAAATCAAAAATTTATTTCAAATTATTTCAAATGAAATTATTTTTGTGGATTTTTCAAGTTAGAAAATCATTAAAGAATATTGATAAAAAACAACAGAATCATCAGAAAGTGGTGGTTTAAAAACATTGATATTTCTAACCAATTTAACTGGAATTCATGATCCATCAAAAAAATGAAAATAAAAATAGAATCATGAAAGATAAAAAAACAAAAATTGAAAATTTGAACCAATTTAGAAATCAAATCAAAAATGGATGATGATCTTGATTTTTTGAAAACAAGAATCTACAAAAGAAATTGAAAAAAATTGATAACTTAAGTTATCAAAAACTAACTGAGGTTTGAATTTCTAATAGATTATTCTTAGGAAATTCTTCTCTACAGTCTGAGACCCTCCTAACCCTGATTTCACCACTCCAAATCTACCTATCTTGCCTTTTCCCATAATCAGAATTTCAGGTTTCTTCATTCTTAGTTCCTTCTTCCAAAAGATCTCTTTCCACCTTGGTTCCTCTTAATCTATCTCTCCTTCTTATTTTCCCAAATATATATGATCCTCACAAATTTTCATTGCTCATTTATCCATTTTCTTTCAATTTTTTAAAAATCTTGATCTGCTTCCTTTTTCTTGACTAAATCCAATTCTTCTAATCTTCTTCCTCCCCTACATCCAAATCCTGTTCACTGCTTAATTCAAATTGCTTTCTTGACCACCTACCAAACTGTATCATCACATAAATTAAAATTCTTCTAAAACACAATTATCATTTTTTTCAATCTTATTGATTATCTTATAATCAAAATAATAATTTCTTTTTGTGACATTTCTGAAATCTATTTATTTCATTTTACCCATCTCAATTATCAAATTAACTTCTCAATGTTTCCTGCTCATCTATCTAATCCCCTTTAAATTCACAAAATTCAAAAAAATAATATCCCAAGCCAAAGGAAAAATAATTGAGGATAACTCTCTGCTAAGTATATTTAATTTGAATTTTTTTCTAAATGGATTATTTCCTGTTTCAAACGGTATTTGAATTGATTTAATTTGAATTAATATTTTAATGAGTCTTTCAACCAAGGAAAAACTTAGAAAAAAATTATGATCTTGTGAAAAAGGTTTATAATTTGATCTTGTTCAGAATTTTCAATAAAAAACTACAAAAATTTTTTCCTTTAAGGAAAAGAAATTAAATATAAAATAGAAATGGCATTGGATTTTTCACATACCTGACCTGAAAAAAAGATTTACTTTTATGTTGGCTTGATTTCCAGCACATATGTAATCTTGCAGTTTTTGATACCCTTTTTTTTATTCTAGAATAATGGTTTTTTATGCCAAAGTAGTTTACAGGACTTTCTCAAATTTCCATAATTAACTCTGAAAATATTTTGAAGTATTTCAAACCCTTCAAAAATTAAAAAAAAAATTTTATGCTGTAGTTTTCAGTGATTTTATGTCTGAATATGCACAAAGGGCCAGGCTACAATAACGCCAAAAAAATTACTAATATAATTCCAATGGTGCAAAAAGTTGTCGTTTTAGCAAAGCTAAGTTGCTAAAATGATGCCTTGTGGCATCATTGGCATCATTAGGAAGTATCAGAGTTAAAATGTTTAAAAGAAATTACATGGATGATTTCAGGCCTATCCATTTTTTTTCAAGATTTTTTTTTCAGTTAAACCATTGATTCATTGTTTTTTTTTTTTGATTAAAAAATATTTTTTTCAAAATTGATATTTCTCCTGAAATAATATTTTTAAATTTTCAAAAGCTTAACACTGATATGCCCTATTATAGTAATTCTTTCACTATAATCACACCAATTTGCATGTTTTCCCACCAAGGAAGGTGTGTAGCCTTTTTGAGGTTTAAAATGGTGAATGGGGTGGGATAAAATGCCAATTGATGGTGTTTTGAACCCCCAAAGGCCTATAAATATTACCACATCCAGTAATCCACTCAAGGAAAAAACAATGAAAAGAATAATGGTAAAGAGAATCCAGCAAATTGGACCCCAAATTACCAAGATCAACACCCAATACATCATGGTTGGTTTGGGTTATGATGAGGGTGTCAAATTGTCCAAATAAAAAACTTTTATTTATTCCTTTCCATCTAAAATTTATTTCTCTTTTTTTCCAATATCAAAACTTTTGGCACCTGATTTTGGGGCTCAGAAACCAGTATGTTTTTGGATGAGAGTGCTTGGGGTTGCTTCCAAGATGAAAATACAAATTGGCTAGGCCTATTGGGCTGTTTTTATTAAACTGATACTCTAAATATTAATTTCATTCCAGCCAAAATGATCTTAAAGACAAATATTGAATGAAAACCCAATGAATTGTAGATTAAAATATCTCAAAAGGGGCCTTAAATGTTTCCAATTGACAAACCAATAACAAAATATTCCATGATGGAACCTATCAGAGCTTTGAGAACAAGATCACAGATCAAGCCCAGTCCTAAATTCAAATTTCTGTTTCCACTGGTACCTTGGGGAATTATACAGATGAAAAGTAGTGAAAATTATTTTAATAACCAAAACATGCTCAAACCTCAGGCTAGGAAAGCCAAACAGATCAGGAGTGGTAGTTTGTGTTATGGTAAACCAAAACTATGGAAACCTCACTCCTTTTTGTATTTATAATTACTCTTTTCATAAAATTAATGTCATAAATGAATTCAAACCCACTCAGAAATCATAATAAGACACTCAAACCAACCTCAAAGCCCAACTCCATCACCAGATAATCCCCTCCAACCATATCAAACACCTATCACAAACAACCCAAAACCCAGCACAGACTGATTTATTTCACAGAAAATAATGAATTAAAGCCTTTATGAATATTCAATAACATAAGATATACTGAAAAAAACCACTCAACAATGCACCATGCCCCATATAATTAGTACACTGCTGGACTAAGACCATATCAGTCCAATGTTACACTAAAACTAATAATATTACACCAAGTTACAGTACCTTTCTGGATCATTAAGTGAAATATAAGGCCTCTAAAACTTTCTCTGATGCACCTTGGTACTCAGATTTCTGCCATTTCAACCATAAAACACACATAAATTCACCAACACATTTAGGGGATCATGCAGCAAAGTATGTCTCAATTATCACAAACTAGAAAAACCAAATAAGTGAACATGACTTTTATGGAACTCTCACTACCATCTAATGCCTCTGAGACTTCCTCTGAAGCAATCTAATACTCCGATACTCATATTTCCACCATTTCAACCATACAAAACACACATATACTATCTAGTCACCCAAGGGTGCATGCAGTAACCAAGAATGCCTCATGTCCCTATCTACACATACTCAACTGAGAAAGCATGCAGGTAGCTCCTGAAGACTTCTATTAAATGAAATTTCCTATAATTTTCCTCAGAACTACCCAAGCAAGTAATTTTCCACCATTACAAACACCCAATCCATACACTTTTAGTTACCAAACAATGCATGCACCTGCCAAGCTTCTCTCATTTCTCTATATATACATACTCAACTGAAAAGGCATGAAGGTAGCTTCTGTAGCCTTCTATATAAGATAGGGGCTCAGGAGCGTCATCAGAAACACCCCTAAAAAGAAATTTCCACCACTGCAACAATACAAGTTATACAATTTTAGCTACCAAAGAGGGCCTGCAGCTTTGAAGCATGTTTCATGCTTTTCCCAACAAGTAATATTAACTAAAGCTCAAGGGAACTTCTGAAAGATTTTATACAAGATAAGCACCCATAATTTTCCATAAAGCACCAGTTCCTAGTGCCTTTTCCTCATATTTTTTCCTGTATGTCAAAATTTACACTAAAAAAAAACACTATCTCTTGCCTTGTTTCACATGTTTTCTCATCAGAATTATTTAATCTTGTAACTTTACCCTCCTGTGATTCAACAGCGCAGATAGAAGATCAGAACCTTCCCCAGGGGGGGCTTGATAATCCCCTGAGGGGTATTTGTCTATTTGAGGGGGGATCTTTTGCCCTATCCAAGTTATAGATATATCATACAATAGCATGTTATCTGCCCATGAAATATGCCAAACCTACCTAGCACAAGATTATCAGTGAACCAGAATTGATTTAAAACAAAATAAAAGGATGAAGCATGAAATTATTAATGAAAATTTTAACCAACCCCAGGTTTCCTTGAATAAGAGTTCTTGTGAGACTTTTTATTCAGCACCTATTATTAAAAGGAAAACACTTTAATTTAACTCAGTAAATTTATACAAAATCAAGGAAAACTCCTTTTTTTAAATCAGTAAACTTATAGAAAATGAAGAGCAAAAAACAATATCAGCCTTTTTTCTGCCCAACTCCCTGTGGGAAAACCCAATCTTGGGTCCTCCAACTGGTTAAATACCTTGAGTGAACCCTTAATACTTTAATTGGGATTTGGAAAAATTGTCAGAAAAAGTCAAAAATTATTGATTATCAATTGGTAAAAGATTTCCAATAATCCAATCCAATTGGGAATAGTCTTATAATTCCTAAAACTCTCAATTAATAATGAATCTAGGTCTGAGTATAGACCTATATGAATTCTCAAAGAAAACCAGCCATTAATTCAAAAACTATTGTACAGACTTAACATAGCTCATAATTGCAGGAAATTAAAAACAATGTTAGCTTAGATCTATTTATTCAAGATTATTTATAAACTAAATTAATCTTCTAGTGACTTCCAGAAAGCTATTTGATAAAATAATCTCTTATCCCATAGGAGTCTCTACAGAGTGCCTTGAAAATTTTACCCAGGATTCCAATGGGGATGGATGAGATGATTAATCCAAGTGAAAAGGTGGTGATCAGATAGGAGGACCTGGTGGGGATTTTGTAATATCCAATCAAGGCCACCCAAAAGGGGAGGACAGCCACCATCAGGCTGTAGGTGGCCATGTTGAAAATGAGGCCACAGGAGACGGTGCAGGTGATGTTAGGAAGCTGGGGTTGATCCAGGTGAATCAATTGGCAATGGGATTTCCAGCTCCTACAAATTGAACAAAGTGTGGGAGGGCTCTTGGGAGGGAAATGAAAAGCCAAGGAAGGGGATTAGATTGGCGGAGAGATCAAGGGGATAAAACCAACAGATTGTGCAAATGGCTGGGGGGCAAGGAGAGTCCAGTAGAATATAATACTGGCGGGATGGCAAGTGGGACTGGAGAAGGATGGGGAGAGAGGGATTGGGAAGTGGATGAAGAAAGCTCTTCCAAGCAAGATTGGGTATGAGTCTGACACGGATGAGGATAAGGATTATGGGTCTAAGGAAAGCCAGAAGGGGAAGCAATAAAGCTGAAGCCATGGATGCTAAGGGCCAGGCAGAAGGATGAGGCCCTGGGGAACTAAATCAAGGACTCCAGACCCCCTTTGGGGTCTGTCTGGGGTAGAAAATTTTGGAGAATTCAGATATGGACACCAATTGAGTAAATTTAATATTTAAAATTGAAATAAAAATCAAATTTTTCCAAGAAATTCAAATCTGAACTCAGATTTCTAAAAAAACTTCATCCAATTTCATGAAACCAATAAAAATGATAAAACATCAATTTCCTTGCAAAAATTGAGATACATCTGTTGGAATATAGATACTGCAGTACCAAAAATTAAAAAATATGCAAAAATCCTACATATATCTATTTAATACTGTGAATTAAAATATTTTGAAATTTTCAAACACAAATATCATCAAGTACATATATAATTATTGAAAAAATAAAGACATACTTCCTTGAAGGAAATTCAAGTTTTGTGATGAAATTTGAATAAATTTGAAAAAGTAATAAAAGAATAGAAAAATACCACATATATCCATTTCACAATTGGAATATTTCAACAAAATTTTCATCAAGTACAAAAACAAAAACATCCAGTCTAAGAAATTGATTATTGAAAAAAATCAAATTTTGATATTTCTCTGATCATTTATGCACTTAGTTTGGTTTCTTTTTTTCATTTTGAATTATATTTTAATGCCTCCCATTCAATATTTACATTTGGAATTTTTGAATATTTTTTTATGTTTGGTAAAATATATCTACATTCCACTAAAAATAATTCTTTTTATTGAAAGAAATTGATTTTTTACTCAATTATTCCAATTATGCTACTCAATGAGTTATTTTTTGGAATATTTGAAAATATTCCAATCCCCCTCAGATTATGGGCATATATGAAATTTTTATATTTTATTTTATGCTTGTGGCAATTTGTTCAAATCTCACTGGAAATTTAAATTCTTATTGAAAGAAATCAATTTTTACATTTAATTGTTTTATTTTCTTACTTGATGAAATTTTTTTTGATATATTTCAACTTATTTTAATTATAATTTTTAAATGGATAGATTGAGTAGGGCTTTGAATTTTTAACGCAAACAATTTTTGATTTTGCGCGCTTTTGACTTTGCCACAAAGTCCTGCAAAGTCCCAGATCCATGTTTTAATTCCTAATTTCAGGCGGTTTGGCGGGGTGGTAAAAAAAAGGAAATGGCGCCTAGAAAGGCATCTAAAAACTTGGAAAGATGACAGTTTTTGGCCAATTTTAAGGCCCTCAAAATTACCCTTAAAAAATTGAAAAAACCCCGCTTTATGTCTCAAATTGTTTCACATTTTTAAAATTTTTCTTTTTAAGATTTTGTAAAATTCAAAAAGAATTTAAGTTACCAAAAATGAAAATAAATTCAAATATCATTTTTATAGATACTTACTACTTCATTTCCCAACCAGAAAATAGGATTAATATCAAACATAACAAATTGTTCTCAATGTTTTTTTCCTTATTGTTCCAAAGAATTTTCCAAATTATGAGCTTACAGTCTTCTGGTGGGGATTGAAAAGGGCCGAAGAATTTTTTTTAATTTGAAGTGCACTTCAAAACTATAAACTCAGATTTTCCATAAAATCAATAAAAATAGTATCAGAAATGGCTTCAAAACGCACCCCAAAACAGAAACTTGCTGTTAGTGTTGTAGATGCATCAATTATTTTTAGGTAAATAATTGATCCTAAAAATCCCCAAATAATTTTCATGTGCCATTTTTGACTCCCAATAAAATACTTCAAGCTCTGAATTTAGAAAATTCTTTGGAAAAATCAGGAAAGAAAAAGTTGAAAACAATGTCTTATTTTTGATGGAATCAAAGTACTAAAAATAAATGAAAAATCATATTTTCATTGCCTGTCATATGTGCAAACTTTTGGTCTCTTTAGATTTCTTAAAATCTAAAAAAGAAAAAAATTTCAAAATGTGATAAAATTTGAGATGTAAAGTGTTTCTTTTTTTTCAAATTTTCAAGTGTAATTTTGAAGGTCTTAAAATTGGTCAAAAACTCTTATCTTTCTTTTACAGAGGTTTTAGATGCCTTTCTATGCGCCAATTTTTTTTACCACCCTGCCAAACAACATGAAATCAAGGATTACCACATGGATTGGGGATTTTGGAGCATTTTGTGGCAATGTAAAAACAGCACAAAATCAAGGATTTGGGGCGTGTAAAATTCAAAAAACCTTTTGGTATTTTTCAATTTTTTTTGTGCTTGGCACAAAGGTAGTCAAATTCCATCAAAAATCTTTAATTTCTTTAACAAAGCATATTTTTCATGTTTTTTTAATTACTTATGCACTGGATGATATTTTTGCTAGAATGTTTTGAAATATTTGAATTTGCAGAATTGAATTTGTATATGGAGCATTTTGTATTTTTTTCATGTTTGGTACAAATTTATTTGAATTTGACTGGAAGTATTTCATTTTCTTTGAAAAAAAGAAATTTTCCTCATTTTTCCCATTTTTCTTAAATTGGATGGAGTTTTTTTCAAATGTGAAGTTGTATTTAAATTTCTTGCAAAAAGGGCCTCATTTAATGCTTCCAGCCCTTTGGGGGACCAAAAATCTTTCATATATTTTGTTCTTCCTTGAAAATCCTTCATGCCTTCCCAGTGTTTGAAATAATTCCATTTAGTTTTATTATAGTAAGCAATTAATATAATCATCCCAATAGGGCGTATCAAAGCTAGCAAACCCGCAATTATAAACCCACCATTTTTCTTGACCAAACCGGCAATTTTTAATGGCGGGTTTCTGAAATAAACATACCCCCCTAACTGGTGTATTTCAAAATGGCCGGTTTCATGAAAATTGCAGATTTCAAACATCAAACCCGACATTAAACACTCCATTTATGGATCATCATTCATCCACCATCCATCACATCCAAAACACCCATCCACATCAGCAAATCCATACTGGTCCCATCTCCATCGCATCATACACATCTCATCTCCATTGCTTCAAATCTCTATTTATTTTCACATCTCCATATTCACACAAACCCCATCATCATCTCATCACCCCACATCAAATCACAATCTTTCTCAACATGTCCAATCAAACTTCCCGGCAGCAAGTTGAAAATGCAAAACAGCTGACTGAACTTTTGCTAATTTTTGACTCCCATTCAGACTCTGATTCAGACTCTGATTTGGAATAAACTTGGTTAGCTTTGAATTCTCTGTTTGAAAAGCAATACATGGTTCCAAGAATACACACCCTCCACAACCCTATGTATGAAAGGCAAAAGCTTCATCTCATCCCCAACTTAAGCTTCCAGCAACTATTACAAACTTTGTTGCCTTCATTCATGAAACTTTTGGAGATGATTGAAGACCACCACATCTTCCAGAACAATTCTTGGAATCCTCAAGGCAATTCAGCCATCCAATTGGCTTTTGCTTTTTGTAGATTGGGTTCCAAATGGAAATGGAGCAGCAATCCATTGATTGGAAAATATATTCTCAGTCAGTTATGGAAGCACTGACTTATACACCAAAAGAGTCATTTTTGCTATCCTATCTTTCTGTTTCTCAGTCCTTTCTTGGCCAAGAAAAGAAGAATGCAAGGAGATATCTCGATTAATGGAGACCAAAGTCTTTCCTGGTTGCATTGGGTTTGTTGATGGAACCACAATCCCCTTGAGTCAAAAACCCAAGCTAGATGTCAACCACTATTTTGATTGCAAAAAAAGGAAACTGATTCATTTATTTTCAAATGACTTTTATAACACCTTTAATCACACCACTGACCAAATATGTTTCATCTCTTTGTTTAGATACTCCATGGCCCTAAAAAGTTTTTGTGATAACAACAAAAAGTTCATATCCCTCCATGCTATCCTTCCAGGTTCTTGTAATGATTCATACGTGTTCAATTGGATGTGAATTTCCCAACAATCAGGGAACTACTTTGACCAAGAATAATACCTTCTGGCCAATTCAGCTTATGCTAGTGCCAAATATGTGGTTCCAGAATACCAGAACGTTTCATCTAACAATCAAGGACAAACCAATTTCAACTATCATCTTGCCCAATCACAAGTTTGGATTGAGCATGCCATAGGAGTCCTGAAAGGAAGATGGGTAAGCTTAAGGGAAATACAAAACCAGCTTCAAAACCCCAAAGACATGAAGTTCCTCATCAACTGGATTATCACTTGTGTAATCCTTCACAATCTTTTGGCCAACATCAAAGATGAATGGGATTCAATATTTGAAGATGATATTCCTGACCCACCTCAATTCATCCCTGTCTCATCTTTTCCCTCATCTTATTCTATGAGAGAGTGGATTCTTCCTCTCACCCTTGCTCTCTTTGATGAGTAACGTTTGATTTTGAAATAGGTGAAAACTAACTTCACAGTAATTTTTTTTTTGGTTGTTCACCCAAGTTTCCAGGATGAGTTGGTTTTTTTTTTCTTAGTGAACTTAGACAAAATCAAAAAACTCCTCCACCTCATACCCCACCACTTGCCAGCCCACCAACCTCTCCCCTCAACCTCACCGCTCCAACACTTCCACCTCACCCCACTTACACACCAGTCACCTTCCTTCCTCCTCCTCATCAAACCACCTCCTTCACCTCAGAAAACTAACCAACCTCACCAGCCTCATCACTCCACCAAGAAACCTGCCTCACCACACTCCCCAAAACATCCACCATCCAACTCACCAACAGACTCAGTGAGTCCCCTTCCCTCTTTCTTTCCACTCACTAAACAACCCTTGCTTACCTCTCCTTTGAACTTCCCCCAGGTCTTCTCTCTCAGCTCCACCTCATCTCACTTGCATCCCCCTCCTCATCTGGTAAGCCCCTCCCTTCTCTTTCTCCCCACTTTCTCCTCCTCCTCCTCCTCCTGCCTTGCTCAACCAACCCCCACCAATTGATTTGGTTTCAATTGATTGATTGAATTCAAATCAATCAATCAATTGATGTTTTTGATTGATTGATTGATGGTTTTGATCAATCAATCAAACAATTGATCACAATTTGATCAACCAATTGATTGCAAATCAATTGCTTTATCAATCAAGCAATCAATTTTCATTTGATTGCTCGATTGTTTTTCAATCAATTGTTTGACTTTTTTGCAATTGATCAAGCGATTTTTTTGAAATCAATCAAGCAATCAATTGCCAATGCCTCCTGCACCTTTTTTTTTGAGATTTCTTTGGAGTGGACCTCCAGTTCTTTTCTTTTCTTTTTGATCTTTTTTTCTTTTTAGGTTTCTCTGGACTGCACTAGAAGCCAACAGGGTGTTTGTTAGTTTTTCAGTTGTTCTTTGCCATGGAAGGTAGGTTTTTTTTTATTTTAATTTTTTTGATAACTTTGCTTGTTGGTGTGTTGCATGGGTCACTCATGCCAATTTTTTTGGGGGGGATTCAGCTTCTGGTGTCCCTGGGTTCAATTCCAGGTTTGATTTCTTTTTTTTTATTCAATTATGTTTCACAAATGAGGTCTATTGGACTGAATTTTTTTTTTGGAAAACATTTGACTGCTTTTGGGGAACATCCAATTTGTCTCCCAACCCCCTCAAAATGTTACACAAACAATAATATCCGGCCTTGTTCTTCACCCCAATCTAATTATAGGATTGGGAGAGAACAAGATGGAAGTAGATGGCTTGAAAGACATACAGAGAGGTTGGAAGAGTAGGGCTGCTTGCCAAAAGAGGCTTCAATTTTGGGATTCAGAAATTTCTTTGGAAGTCACTGAGGAAGGTATTAATGAAAGGGTGGTCTGATCTGGTTGGAAACAGCGTCCTTTGGATCTGTAACCTTCAATTGTTGCCAAAAAAAAAAAGAATGGTCAAAAGCCCACCCAGGAAGAGTTTGAGCAAGCAGAGAAAACAATCAAACGGTTCCATTTCTTCCACTGTGTAAAATAAATTTTCCTTGATCAATCTGATCACCAAGCCCTGGTTGCAATAATTGAATTTGTGCCCTTGGATTAACTCCCCATACCAGAATGGCCATGTCACTTCAAATTGATAAAACAACTAGAAACACTTGTAGGGACTGAAATGATGGCCAAATTTAACCTACAAAAAAAATATAAATGAAAAAAAATCTGTATGTAGGCAGAGTTAAGAATACTCTCAAACGTCGTAACCAAAAATTTTTTTTTTCTTTCATCCATGCATATATATTTACAAGCCCAGCATTTGAGTTATCCGCTGTATTTCATCTACTGTTCTACTGCTACCAATGCAAGCCAAGGCCACTGATACCTTATATTTTTTTTTGGTTGCAATTTGTTCCCTCTCCTTTTCCAGTTGTGCTTTCTGTTGATCCTTCTCCTTTTCCTCTTTTTGAAACTCTAGCTCAGCCTGTTTCAACTTCCACTCAGCATCCCATTTTTGTTGATGAGCCAAACTCTTGGCTTTCTGCTTTTGAACATCCAATATGGCCAGTTTACAATCCCACTTTTGCTTTTCAAACTCAATTTTCTTGGATTCAATTTTTGATTTGACTGTTTTTTGCAGGGGAAAAGCAATGAGCCTTATTTTGAAAGTAAGGATATTCAACCAATGGACTTACATGAATCTTGCTTCTCCATGATTTCTTCAAAGCCCAAAAAACCAGAAGTGTTTCTCCTCTTTTGATGAATTTTGGGGTTGATATTGATGGAATTGGAGGCCTTTCACTTACCCTTGGAAGAGGAGTTTTGAGTCTGAAAGTCATCACTAGTGTTCAAAGGCAATGTGAGCGGCCCCATTTGCTTTAGTTTTTGGCCATTCAGGAATGGATGAGCCTTTTTTGTTAAAATATAAATCAGTCAGGATTAACAAGAAAGAAGATGAAAGAGCTTGGTTCCTTAGTTGAACCAATGTTGAGGGTAATGGAGACTGAGGAGTATCTTGTTCCGCATCAGCAAGGTTGATGAGATGTGCTAACCCAGAAAGAGAGCAATACAAAGAAGGAGGGAAGGGGTCCAAGGTATGGTTTGACACATCAATCAACGCAGAAGTAGATATGATTGGAGCTGATTGCATTTGAATATCCTCCTCGGCATTGGATTGGGGCCAATCCAAGGCAAAGTTTTCTTCAGGATCCCCATTTCTAGGCTGAGAATCCCCAGCAAAGTGCTCAGTGTCTACTGAATTGTATTTTTGGGCATCAAAAGCGGCTAAAGGGGTGATGTTGGCCTTCTTTCCGAAGATTTCATCCATTTGAATATAAAAAGGACAAATGGATTCCAACTTATCAACCACCGAGTTGATTCCCTTGGCTTTGTCAGAGTTGGTGATACCAAAGCCGGTGGAGATTGAAATGGAGTGGGCCTTTTTGTACTTGGCTCAATAGTTCTTGAATTTCTCCCTCATCTGTTTGGATGACAGATCCAGCCTACCTTTTGTTTTTTGCTTGAGTTCATTGGCCATCAGGAGATAACCATTGACCTTAGAGGAAGGAGGTTGGCCAACGCATGTTTCATTGTCCAATCCAAAGCAGGCATCATAGTTGGAGTGAATTTGGAGCCAGTTGACCAGGATGATGTGGTCAGCTCTATTGAGCTGACTTGAGCCCTTGGAAGCTAATGGGGGAGGATTGTTTGTTGTGGATTTCCTTGGAAATGTTTGCTTTGGTGTGTTGGCCTCTTGTGTGGACTTTCAGGGGGGAGGTTTGCTGAGGGGCCATTTGGAAAGAGTAAGGGCAATAAGTTGATGAGAGGGATAAAGTGACAAGCAAGATAAAGTGATGAGAGATATGAACTGATGAGAGCAATAAAGTGACAACAGCCATAAAAAAATGATTGGATTCTTTGGATGAGGTTGGAGGTACAAGTTCTTAATGGAGGTAGAGTGATGAGAGCAATGAAGCAATGAGAGCAATGAAGCAATGAGAGAAATGAAGCAATGAGCGCGATGAAGCAATGAGAGAAATAAAGCGGTGAGTGATCAAGTGATGAGGGTGAAAAATTGATAAGAGTGATGATGAGAGTGGTGAATCTTTTTATGATGAGGCTGGAGGTAAAAAAATGTGCAATGAGGTCAGAGGTAGAAAGAGGTGGGAAGCCAGGAGTGGATGATGTGGACAGGTGGTGGAAGCCTTTAAATACTTTATTTGAAAAAAACCCACTTATTTCATGTTAACTTTGACACTTCTGATGTGAAATAAGTGGGTTTTTTTGATTTTTAATGGCAGGTTTTGAAATGGCAGATTTGGGTAGAAACCCGCCATTAAAAATGGAGGGTTTGTTTAGCTTTGATACACCCTAATTATGCCTTTGGAAATCATTTTAGCAATATTTCATAGTACAATAATGCCTTTTGGCTTCATGGGGTTGAAATTATTAATTTTCTTGGAGTGAATTCATCCTGGTCCATGATCAAATTTCTTTTTTGTAATTTTTTTTTCATAATTGAATAATAGGGCATATCAGAGTTAAAATTTTCAAAAAATCAAATGGCTGATTTCAGGCCTATCCATTTGTTTTTTCAAAATTTTATTTTTTTGGTTAAAACCATTGATTCATTTTTTATTTTGATAAAAAAATATTTTTGATAAAAAAATCTTTTTGATTAAAAAATATTTTTTGATAAAAAAATATTTTTTGAAAAATCAATATTTTTCCTGAAATAAGCTTTTTAAATTTTTCAAAATTTTAAATCTGATAAACCCCAATAACATAAAAAAATTTGAAAATTTTGGGTGAGTTTTTGGGGTTCTCTATTCCCTCATGCAGGGCATCCAAAGTGCAAAACTAGCAAAAAATGACCACATTTATGTTGAATTTTGTGACATTATGCTTCAATATTTTGGTGTTTCTGAAACTTTAGCAATTTTCAAAGCCTTTCAATAACTGCAAAAAACCATCTCACAATTTTTTGGATACCATCTATGTCTTTTAACACCTTCCAAAACAAAGAAAGTAAAATACTTCAAGTGTATTAGGTCCATTTTGGTATACTTTTCTGAAAATATTTTGAAAAATATTTTGGAGGATGTGAAGTTAATCTTTTAAATAAAGAAATTTCAAGCCTCAAAAATATTTTTACAGAAACTCTTGCGGGTTTATTTGAGCCTCATAATCATGACCAAAAAATATAATAATAAAGCAATCTTTTGGGGTATGGCCCATGTTTTTGGACCCCCTCCAACGCATAAGCTCATGTAAAATATGATTCTGAATCATTCATAGGTAACTTCTAATCTTTTAGAGTGCTTTAATCCACTCTTCAACCATCCTGAAACCATAAAACATCACACCGCTGCATTCAAAACCACTCAACACCACTCAACCCCAATCAACATAACTCAACACCAAAATTAAAACCATACACTGCACCCCACCAAAATTAAATCAGCACTACAACCTCACTAATTAACCACCCCTGAGTTATATTTTTCAATAAAAAATGAAAAAAATGACTCATTTTCAACAGTTCCAATTTGATTCCATTTATTCTTGACTCATTCAAAAATAACAACTAATCAATGAAAAACCCTGAAAAAAATTACAAATTGGCCCAGGCTGAAAACACACATTCAAAATTGCCACATCCATGAACTACCTCCAGGAAAGGAATGATTTTATCATTCTTTTGATAAATTAATGCCTTTTTAAGAAAGCATTTTTTGTGATAAATTAATTCCTTTTTAAGAAAGGCATTTTTGTGCTAAATTAATTCCTTTTTAAGAAAGGCATGTTTTTAGGTTTTTTTTTCTTACTGAATCCGCACTTTCTGGCGTGTAATTCCACCCCACTAAGGCTTTCAAACCTTAGAAGGCTGTGCAAATACAAAAAAAGGTGCCAAATATAGAAATTTAAGCTTTTTAAAGACTTTTGAAGTTTTCAAGGAGTTCCTGGGGTGGGATAACACACCTTTTGAGGATGTGCTGGCTCCTAAAATGCCTATAAGAATTTATTGAGGACTTGATTTGATAAAACAAGGCCTCAAGAAACCATGTGGGTTCTGGGGAATAATCTTTTGGAGAGTTCAAATATGGGGAATAAGAAAGTTAATGCGATATTTACAGATGCAATAAATAAACTTTATTTGAAACAAACTCAATTCCAAGCTTAAATCTTTTGAAAAGAAACTTCATTTAATTCAAGGAAAATAAGAAAAATGATAAATCATCATTTTCCTTGAAAAAAATGAAAAATATCCTATGGAATTTAAATGCCTTTATACCAAAAATCAAAAAACATCAAAAAATGCTACATGTACCTATATGATGAGAGGAACTCATGAATTTGGAAGTATTTCAACTTTAAATCATCCATTGCAAAAATGATCATAAAGAATACAAAAACCAAAGTGATAAAATTTTGATTTTATTTGGATTATTCTTGCAATTGATTGAGTTTTTTTTGAAATTTTTGATGATTTACTCATTCCTCTTATTAAATAGGTGCATGGATCTTTTTTTAAAAAAAAAGAAATTAGTAAAAATATATTTACATTCCATGGAAAATATTATTTTTCATTCAAAGAAGTAAATTTTGTATTTTGTTATTATTTTATGCAATTAATTCTTTCTTGCAACATTCAAAAATGATTAGAATTCTCCTCATAAAGCAGTTATATTTAGAGTTTTACTAATTCTTTTTTTCTTTGGTATAATCTTTTTAAATCCCATTGTAAATATCAATTCTTATTCAAATAAATTATTTTTTATTTTTTTATCAAAGATTTTGTGAAAATATTTCAATGAAATTGGATTATACTAGTTTAATAGAGATATGTGGAATTTTTATGCTTTTTTTCATTTTTGGTAAAAGTTTATTTACAATCCATCATAAATCTTGAACTTGCTTCAAAAAAATTTTTTTGTACATTTTTTATAGGGCCTTAATTTTCCCAAGGGTGAAAACCTTAAAATCACAGGGTTTCTACATCTGTGCACTGTAACCCCCACATGGACAAATAATTCATTCCTAAGCAGTTTCAAGATTTTTTTTTTTAATTCCAAAGCCACAGCCCTGTAGCTGGGTGTTTCAAAACTCAAAAAAAATCTTCCTTAATATTGGGGGCATTAGAAAACCTTCAAAAATCCATTCAAAAAATCAAAAAAAAACAAAATTATAATTGCATTTTCTATCCTTGTCCTTGCCTTTAAAATGAGATTTTTGGGGTTACATGATCTCTCAGAAATTATATCAAAAAATCAAAGATATTTTTTATATTTTTTTGGGATTCTTTGGATGTAATCTTAGACCTTAAAATATTCATTCCAAAAATCAAAAAAATCAAATTTTTCATTGCAATTTTGGATCCTTTTATTTCCCAATTTAATCATTTTTTTTTCTTATTCCAGCTCCTAAAAAGTTATAAAAAAAATGAACAGCTTAATAATATTTTTTTTTTACATATTTCTTGGATGTAATCTTACACCTCAAAAAATTCATTCAAAAAACCCAATTTCACATTGAAATTTTGAATACTTTTCTTTGCCTTTTGAATTAATATATTTTCTGATTCAAGCTCTCAGAAAGTCAATTAAAAAATCAAAGAGTTTTCTAATTTTTTTTTGGTGATATTTTTTTCACGTCCCCAACCCTTGATTTTGCATGGTTTTGAAATTGCCACAATGTCTTGCAACTTCCTCAATCCATGGGGTAATCCTTGATTTCACATGGTTTTGTGGGGTTTTCAAAGAAAAAAAAAATTGAGGGCCTATACAGGCATCTAAAGCCTCTGTGAAAAAAAGATGAGAGTTTTTGGCCAATTCAAAGGCCTTCAAAATTGCACTCAAAAGATTGAAAAAACCCCTGCTTCATGTATCAATTCTTTTCACATTTTTATTTTATTTTTTTATTACGTTAAAAAATCTGATAGGACAGAAATTTTCAAAATGTGACCAGCAATCCAAAAAGGATTTTCTTGTATTTTTAGTAATTCATTTTCCCACCAGAAAATTGGATTAACATCAAAAATAAGACAGTCTGTTCAATTTATCTTCCTTATCTTTCAAAAGAATTTTGATATTTCAGTATTTTAGTGGGAATTCAAAAGGGAAAAAAAATCATGTGAGGATTTTTAGAACCAGTTATTTACCTAAAAATAATTGATGCATCCACCACAATAACAGGAATTGTCTGCTTTTGGGTGTGTTTTGAAGCCATTTCTGATAATATTTTGATGTATCTTATGGAAAATCTGAATTTATAGTTTTGTAATGCACTTCAAATGAAACACAAATATATTATTTTGGTTTTTTTGAACTTTACTTAGCCCTCAAATTTCTAACCTCAAATCACCATGCCTAGACCCCTTTTTGGGGTAGGTCCACCTTTTTGGGCTTTTCTATATGAGTGATGTGGTATTGAATATGATTTTCAATGATTTCCAGCATCCCAATCAACTCTTTGGGTGGTCCAATCCTCTCCTCAACCATAAAATCACCTTTAAACATCCAGAATCCACCCCACAACAATCATCACCCAATCATCACCACCATCACCAATCATCACAACTCAACACCAATCAACCAATCAAATGTCAATACTAAACATCAATCAACCAATTAAATTCAAAACTCCACCCCCCTGAATCCAAAGCTCCAATAAAAAATGAAAAAAAAATCACTTTTCAACAAGGTTTTCACAATTTTTTTTTAATTTCTTTTTGAATCATTGAAAAATCAATCCAACATCAAAAACTACCCAAAAAACCTTTTTTACCACAAATCTCAAGTCTCTGAACTCTTACTTTCTCTCAAATTCTTAATCTTTCTCCTATATATACTTTATTCAAAACTCAAAAGTCTTCATAAATGAAAAACCATCTCAAAATCAAAATCAAAATCAAAAAATATCTCAAAAACACATGAAACCACTTTTTCTAGCTGCCTCTGCTGCTTCTTCTTCTGCTGCACAATTTGCCTCTGCTGCTTCAACTCATTTATATCACCCCCATGATTCCACCCCTTTGGCTCCTCCACCTGAGTTATCATATCATTCAAAGGTGGAACTTTTGGACGCTTTTCAAGAGTGGGCTAAGTTCCATCAATATGCCATTTCTACCAAAGTCTCCAATAATAAGACACAAAGATTTACTTACCAGTGTGACAAATCTGGGGATTATAAACTCAATTTGGATAACAAGAGACTTTCAAAAACTGGAAAAACAAATTTTCCTTTCCAATTCTCTCAAAGCTTTTAAAAAAGTTTTTTTCTTTGGGAAATAAAAATAAAATTTCCTGATCACAATGATCCACCATAAACTGATAAATCCACCCATCCAGTTCATAGAAGGATTCAGGGGGCTCAAGAGGATATGATCAAATCTTTAACCAAATCTGGGTTTTTTTCCCTCAAAATCCTCAATTCCTTCATGCATTCCTCTACTTCTCTCATTCACACAAACCTTAGTAAAATATATTACAAAGGATAAATAATTAAAAAAAATTAAAACTGGAAGGAAAATAACCTATAGGAGCTTTAATCATTGAATTAAGAAACTCTTCTTCTAAATATGAAGCCAATAATCAAAATAGTCAAGTTATTTAATTATTCATTTCTCACCCAGATTCTATAAAATTACTAAAGCTCTTTCCATCAGTATTAATTATGGACTGTACCTATAAAACAACAAATTTTCAATGCCTCTTCTTCACATTTTTGGGTCCAAAAATGTTTACTAGAACCTTATTTGTTGGTTTCTGTTTCCTCTCCCAAGAAAAAGAGGAATACCATCAATGGGCTCTCACTCAACTTCATAAAATATTAGAACATGAATAGCCCAAATTCATTGTGACTGACAAGGAGCAAGCCCTGATTCATTACATTGAAAATGTATTTCCCAACTCTCATAATCTACTCTGTGTATGGAATATCTTCAAAAACATTCAAAAAAACTTTATAAAAAACTTTAAATCTGAAGAAGGATGTATTATATTCAGAAAAAGCTGGAATATGATGGTCAAATCCAAATCTGAAAATTCATATCAAGAAATATTTACCAAACCCACTCAAGTCTGGAATCTCCCCACTTGTGACTACCTTCTTAAAAAAGGGCTTCCTCTCAAAATAAAATTTGCTTCATATGCTGCAAACAAGAAAATTCATTTTGTAAATACCAGAACATCTAGAATAGAAGGGCTCACTCTTATGTCAAAATTTTTGTCACAAATTCTTGTGGTTCCTTTTCTAATGTATTTTAAAAATCTATCATTCAATTTCAATTCAACTCCATGAAACTGACATTCAAAGTTCTCAGCAAGAATTCACAAAATTGATTGTTCTTCTGTATTGTGTTGAACAACTCTCAGGAACAATCATCCACTATTCTCTCAAGACTGTGCATTCCTTTCACATGTCAGCAGAAAAATCAACCACCTGTTCTGGTTGTGATTATTCTTCTTTGGTGGGAATTCCTTGTTTACACCAAGTGAAGAAGGCAAATTTCAAGAAGAAACAGTTTTTGCTTGAGTGCTTTCATCCCCAGTGGAATTTCAAACCTTCTATTGCAGTATTTTTTCTTTTTTGGAAGACAAAAAAAATCCAAAATTGATTCCTGAAGTTTTTTATTTTTTATTTGGGAATTATTCATATCTTTCTTGGGATAAACTATGCCAAAAATCTCAATCATCCAATGAATAAAATTCCCAATAAACTAACATAAATTGCTTTCAGAATGAACTCTAGGAAAAATTCCTTAAATTTTTCCCATGAGAACAACATTTTTACCTTGGAGAAATGATGAAATTGTGGCAAGGGAAGTATCAACTGACTCCCATTAAAGAACCCTTATCAAATCAAGAAAGGAAAATTTGTGCAAGATTCAAAGGAGCCCTCAATACATGCAAAATATTTTCTCAGAATTTGTCTAAGAGGGATCCATCTGGGTTTGAATATGTTGAAGGACCCAGGAGCAGAGGAAGACCAAAAAAGCACCAGGTGTTTAAAGCAATGGTTAGTCTTTTCTTTTTCTGATTTTTTCTCTCTCTTTATTTTTGATTTATTTTAACATAATTTGGTTGGAAATTTGTTTTCTCTAATTTCAGACTCTGAGGAAAAGTAAAGGAAATGAATACCAAGAAAAGGCCAAGGGAAAAATGAAACAGGAATCAGAGGAAGAGATGTTTCTTTTCAATTTAATATTTATATTAGGCTAAAATTTCATTCTGAACAGGATGAATTTATGATAGAAGAGGAATTGAGTGGAGAAGAACTACCAGATCTTGAAGAATTGGATTTAATCAAGAAAGTTATTAATTTTTTGGGGGGGGATCAGGATAGTTTTTCTATTTTAAATTAATTGGCATATTTTACTTTCTCAATCAGAGTTCAGGAACCATCATCAATAAGAGAGTTGTTTCCCAAAATTTTAGTCTGGGTACTTTGAAGAGGATCAAGAGGAGAAAAGAATAAAATGCAGATGAAAATCCTTATAGGCCTCCAGGGAATCCAATCATTTCCCTTACAGCTACAGCTTCTGAAACTGAAAGTTGAATACGTTTCTGAAATAATCTTGCTTTATGGTTCATTTATTAAGCTTTCCTTGTTTTTTTGGGATGATATTCAAGTTCACAGCATTTTCTTTTTCCTCTTCTGATACTCTTGAAATGGTGGCTATTGATAAAGTAATTATGAATTGTTTTTTACATTTCATCAAAAACAATATTCATCTTTTTTTCCTTAGTATATATACAAAAATTTCATTTTCTCCAAGACAGCCATGCCAAAAATTTCACATTTTCAAGATGTGATGGGTGGTTTGAAATGTTGGTCAAGATCATTAGCAGTTAATTTGGGCCATAAATCTGAAAATTGGATTTCAGTAAATCAGAAAATGTCCAAGGAAATCAAATCAAACTGTCACAACTGCCCCTGGAATGCAAGGGGCTGATGGCATGGGCACTACTGCTCACAGAACTCAGGATAGAGAGATGGGATTGATTTCAATGAAGATAGGTAGATTAATGACAAGGATTAAGGAAGAAAAGGATGAGAGGAATCCAGGAGTAAGGCTCTTGAGGAAGACTGATGACTGAATTCTATAAGAGTAACACCAAAGGGATAGGTGGTATGAGTAAGGTATGCTGGTTGGCTTTCTTGTGCTGAGATGAAACCTATTGGAAGGGACTAACCATAAGAAATAGTTTTCAAATTCCTTGAGGGAAATTAGTCCAGGAAGGAAGGATAGGCCAGCATATGTGAGAGCTTGAGAGAGGCCTTGAGGAGGGATGACTTGTGCTGGGCTAAGATGCCCATGGCATTGAATGTTGACCAATTGAGCTGGAGTTAGTGGCTTGACAGATTGGGTAAAGGGCCTGTCCAGAAGGGTGTGGCATGTACTGAACTGGAAGGGTGATCTTTCTGGCCAGGAGTATGTACTATTGGTTCAAAGTATGAGATCTTTAGGAAATTCTCATACCAATTAAATTGGAGGAGAGATGGAGGATACACCAAGCCATAAGGAGAGAGGAAGAAACTGGGAGTGTTGCCTAGGACCTGCAGGGTATGCAGGGAGATACTTTAGGAGGTGAAACAGGTAGATCCAGGGTAAAAGGTTGATTTTACTGAGGATTGCAGATAGCTGAAGGTTTAGAAGGGCTGAGAAGACTGATTCAAGTTGGGTTTATGAAACAAACTCTCTCTTCAACAATGAAAGCTTCATAGATCAAGTATGGCATCAAAATTTTGAAAAATCAAGAAAACATCTCAACCACACTTCTGGACCTGCCCCTAAAAGTTAATGGATGAAATTTCCTTTCCATGGTTTCTTGCTGGCAGATACATACAAAAGGCAAGTGGTAGTTTTATCTGATTTAATTCCATAAACTTATTTGCCCCTTGATTACCCTCCAACTGCCAATTCTCAAACATCTCCCATATTTTTAATTATTTTGGAAGATTTTCAGCACATAGTTTCTTTCCACTATAATTCTGCACCATGGCTATATCCCCTTTGGAAGGCCTTTGCAAGCAAGGAATCACAAAAATGGGAATATTTGATTCATGATAACTTGTAGCTTGGCTTAAATATTTTGTTTCCTCCTAAAAAAATCTATGCATCCAAGGAAGAAAGTATTCAAAATTGATATTGATTGATTTTTTTTATTTTTTCTGAGTTTTTCATATTTCTTTTTGGGAAAAGTTAAATTTTTGACCCTGGGTTGCCAATGGGCTTAAACAAGGGTAATTCTAAATTGATGGCTCCAACCGTGTGGTAGTCGGTTAGGGCCCTAAGTGGCCCATTTTAGCCGTTGGGGCCCATAGACAACTATAAAGGGCCGCTCCTAACACGCCCAACCCCCGGGGGGTTGTATAGGAGCCGTTTACCCCCTAGGAAAGGAAATTTTGAGCCATGTACCCCAGTAAACGTCTCAAATCCGCCATTTTTGGGGGTGCACAACCCCCTGGAAGTTGTGCCAGAATTTTGGGCAACCCCTGGACCACACTTGGGTTCCCTCAACCCAAATTTTGGATCAAGGTATACTATGTGGGATGGTTGGAGCAGACCTAGCAATGCCAAAGCAAAATTAAAGTGAAATCAAAGTAAAATCAATTGAAGTATCCTAGATATTAAAGTGAAATTTGACACATCTTTCTTAAATCAAAAGTGAGCAAACTTTGCAGTTGTTAATTTGAAAGTTGGATTGAATACTGAAGTAGCATTGCAATTTTTTTGCATTATGAGAACAGTGGCAAGCCCTCCTTGTGACATGGCTGCATTGAAGGACTACATCAATAGTGCCGTTTAAAAAGCTTTGGGAAAAAATGATTTGGGTAATGAAAAATTGGAAGTCCCCATTTCATCCTCATCTAGGGTGACAATTGAGGAACAAAATGTTTCACAGTTGGATTTGCCTCTGGTTGTGAGTAAAATTTTATGTTACTGAGTTCTTTGACTGATTTAATTTGATCAAAAATAATTGAGGGATTGTAATTATGAAACTATGACAATAACCAATGAATGTTTACTAGATCCACTTGACCCACCTCCCGTGGGAGTCTTTCCTACTAGGGAAGAGGTGCAAAACTATTTTCAAACATGGGCTATGAAGCATGGTTACTCTCTGACGTTTTTAACTTGAAGAAAGATAAATATGTGGATTTGGCCTGTGATTGACATGGTTCCTACTTGGGGCAAATCCTTACTTAACAGTCTCAGAAAACTCACACAAGGAGTTTTGGGTGCAAGTTTTCAATCCATGCAAGTTGCACAAAGGAAGACCCCTTGTGGCGACTCTCCTACAAAGAAACTCAACATAACCATCAACCATCAGAACATCCCTCTGTGCATCCTCAACTGAGGAGAATCACTGGGGTAGCCTTATACAATCTAATAGAAGGCATGAATGATAGGCTTGATATGTTTCAACTTAAGAGAAAATTGAGCAAGATTGATGGGGGAAATTATTTTGATGACCAAACAATCTATAACAATAAGCAAAATTTAGCTCTTGAAGAACTGAAGGGGAAAAGTTTTATGGACGTACTCTACAAACAGCTTGAAGAATCAAGTTGTATTCATTGGTCAAAATTCAGTGGAGAGGGTCACTTGGAGGCCCTATTGTTGGCCCACCCAGAGTCATTAAAGCTTTCCAAACAATTCCATCATATTTCTATGTTGGATTGTACTTACAAAACAAATAAGTACAAAAATCCCCCTATTGCACTTTGTAGGAATGACAGCCAACCTGAAAACTTTCACAAAAGCTCTTGTTTTAATAACAAAAGAAACTTTTGAGTTCTACAGTTTGTCTGTAAATTAATTAAAGGAGTTGGCTTATGATCCTGAGAGACTTCCAAAAGTATTTGTGACAGACTGTGAAAAATCTCTGATTTGTGCAATTGAATCTAGTTTCCCAGAGTCATCAAGACAATATTGCACTTGGCAATTGTCTCAAAACATACAATCAAACTGTAAAGGGTTCTTTTTTAATTATTTTGAAGGACAGAAAATCTTTATGACTCTATAGGCAAAGTGTGGGACCTCAAAGACCAAGGAAGAGGCGGAGGTTAATGATGCAGAACTCAGAGTAGGTCCAAATCACTACTTCTTATTCTTCCTTTTTTTGGGTTCTGACCTTTTGACTTGTATATTGTTTCTTGAAAGACTATGAGGATGTGCTAAAGTATATGGAAAATAACATTTTCCCTATCAAAGAGAAATTTGTAACGGCGTGGACTTGTATAAACCCAGATTTTGGAAACAAAACAACTTCTTGGGTTGAAGGGGCCCATGCCACTCTCAAACTATTCCTTGCAAACTCTTTGGGAAACATGTTGGATGTTTGGAAAAACCTTGAAGGAAAAGTTTTGAATCAAATTAAATTGGTTCATGCATCACTAAACAACTCTCAAATTAAGTCAGGGAAAGTTCTCCCATCTGAAATGTTACCATTGGGATACAAATTGTCTTTAGAGGCAATTCAGCTTATTAGGGAACAATTTGAGAAGTTCAAACGTGATCATGATGGCAAAGTGTGCATCAATTCATACTCCAAGAATATGGGTTTGCCCTTTTCCCACCAAATAGGTGACCATCTAGCATTCAGAGGATCTGTGGTATTCAAAGATATTCATCCTCAGTGGAGGTTGGACTATGACCCTTGCAGTTCTAGTTCTGTAAGTTGGCTTAAGTTGAATTTTTCAAATCACTATGTGATTAATGCTTTTTTCATTAATTATTCCTAATTCACTAATGATTGATCCTTTTGAATTTTTAAAGTGCAACATGGAAAAAATGCTGAGAACTCCTCAGTTACATGAAAAAGTGAAAGCAATGATCATGGAATCTCCAGATCATGGGCAAGGCGGCCTATTGAAGTATATCATTTGAAAGATCACAAAATATTGATTGAATCCAAGACTTGAACCTGAATTCTTACAATCAAGTAGGGGCCGGCCAAAGTTGACAGATATGCTGAGAGAACCAGCTTGGTTTGAGCATGTTGAAAAACAACTCAAGCGGGAAAATAGGACTGGAAAGGTTCCAAATAAGAAAAGAAGAAAGATTGTAAGTCTTTTTATTTGTAAAATGCTCATTTTTTGGGTTTAATGAACTAACTAACTATTTTTGAATTGTTAGTCAAAGTGGGCAGGATCAGAATCCAAATTTCATAGTTCAGACGAAGAGACTGAAATTGAATTGGGATCACTTAATTTGGAATTTAAATCCTCTTCAGAGGAAGACAACGTGCAGAAAAGCTCAACCAGAAGCTCATCTTTGGTGAGTACTCATTTCATTGATCTGATTAAAGAAATGAATACTCAGTTAGTTTTCATGATATGAACCAAACATGAAATACCTCAATCAAATACCCAAGAAATTCCATAAGTTCTTGGGTGAGGTTTGGGATCCAATTGGAGATGGGAATTGCGGATTTAGATTCATTGCTAAATCTCTTGGTTACAATGAACATGGATGGTTTAAAGTGAGAAAGGAAATTATTGAAAAATTAGAGAAACATAAAGCATGCTACATTAAGATGCTTGGTGGTGCAAAAGAGGTAGAAAAGATTAAAAAAATTCTTGATGTTGAAGAAATCAATCAAAATATTTGGTCTTCAAAATGTTTGGCTAAACTAGATATGGGACAAATATTAGCAGTCACATATGCCAGACCTATATGTTTCATTTCGTTGGAATCATGTTGTTCTTATACTCCAATGAAAAATGGTGTTACAGATCAATCAGAACCTATTTATATTTCCTTTGTAAACAATAAACACTGGGTTCTATTGGTACTTGAGGTAGAAATGATTCCAATCCCGCCCATTGTAGAAAAACCATTTTCCTTGATTTCTAAAAAATCCTCTGTTTGGGTTGATCATCTCAAAGATCAACTGAAAATATATTCTAGATTATAGAGATTATAGACTTTGAATTCATTTCATCATTGGTTTTCATATGAATTGTAATTCTAATGCAGCTAACAATTTTGATTAATATAAAATGTTATCACATTTTGAACATCATTATTTTGAGTTTTTTGAGTTAACATCATTATATTGAGTGTTTTGAATGAGATTTTAATGGTAAGTCAGTTCAACTTGTGTTGGGCTGATTCCATCATAAGGAGTATTTTACTCCTTATAAGGAGTATTTTACTCCTTATGTTTGGATCAGCTTAACACAAGTTGAACTGGTTTTTTTTTTTGGTTTTTTTACTTTAGGGCTTCTAAATTTAATTGTCTTTTGTTTTGGTGTTTTTACTTTAGGGTTTTTCAAGTTGTTTTTTATTTTGGTTTTTTTATTTTAGGGCTAGTCCAGTTACTTCTGTTTTTTTGGTTCTTTTTAATTTATGGCTAGTCCATTGGATAGTACCAGTTTTTTTTGTTTTTTATTTATTTTTTTGTTTTTTATTTATTTATTTATTTATTTTTTTCATTTATTTATTTATTTATTTATTTTTAACCAAAAAATGAACATTTTTTGATTTTTTGGTTGATTTCTGTTTTTTTGGAAGGTTAATTTAGTTTATGGGTTATTTTTAGTACCCTTTCATTCCTTTTTTTTTGGTTTTTTTGGCTCACCACGGTCAGGTGGTATGTGGGATTCCACATGACTACATTTGAGCCGTGTGGAGTTCTACATGGCTTGAATTTAGTTGTGCGGCATACCACAAAAGCCTGGACCATGGTGTGTGGGCCGCATGGTTTACACACAACTACATTTGAGCCATGTGGAGTTCTACACGTCTGGAATGTAGTTGTGCGGCATCCCACACAATCCTGGACCGTTGTGTGTGGATCGTGTGGTTCTTTGAGCCGTGTGGCATGTGGCACAGCTTTAATGGGGTTTGTGGCGTGCCACATGGCGCATTTTGAGTTTTTTCCATGGCTCATAGGGCTGTGAATTAAACATTACCCCTTAAAAAACATTCATGACCCATATGAGTTGTGAGGAGGTTCATGACTCAGCAAGCTGTGAACAAAAATTGAGTTGCAAACAAAAATAAATAAATAAAATAAATAAGTAAATAAGTAAATTAAAAATAAATTAAAATAAATAAATAAATAAAATAAATAAATAAATAAATAAATAAATAAATAAATAAATAAAATAAATAAATAAAATAAATAAAAAGTAAAATGGTAATTAATTCATTAATCAAAATAGATTATTAAAAGTTGTGAACAAGTTGCAAAAGGCATACCACAACTCAAAATGAGTTGTTAACAGTCCTTTGCAACCAATCTGAGGTGTGAAAAGTTGTTCATAACTCTGGCAAACAGCAATTCACAACTCAGATGGGTTTCAAACTGTTCCACAAATCCTGCTTTAAGTTTTTAATGGGTTGTGTAGGGTTGCAAATTTAACATTGCCCTTGTTTTTTCTATTCATTATTCAATCAATTATTTAGAGAGAAAAAATCCACTTCTGTGTTTTTGATTATGAACTTTCTATGGAAATAAAAGCTAAAAAAAACCCTCACATAATTTTTTTGTGAAGTTTTCAATTCCAACTAGAAGACTGCAAGCTCAAAATTTATAAAATTCTTTTAAAAGATAAGGGGAAAAAAATTGAAAAGAGTGTCTTCTTTTTGATATCAATCCCTTTTTCTGGTGGGGATATGAAGTTCTAAAAATCTAAGACAATCATATTTTAATTGCCTTTCATATTTGGAAAATTTCTGTCTCTTTAAATTTTCCAAAATAATAAAAAAATAAAAACAAAAATGTGAAGATATTTGAGAATTTGTGGAAAAAAAGAGGTGAATACCCCCAACAGTTGTCCTTGGATTTGGAAATTGATGGTCCCTTGCATCTGTAATTAGTAGATAATGCCTTTCAAAAAATAATGAGAGATAATTAGTTCCTTCCTCCCTTCAAAATCTGGTGCTCCATGGTGGTACAATTCCCCTTACAATCTGGAGTTGAGAGTGAGGATTTAAGCCCTCCCTCTCAATCCTAACCTGAGTACAGGTGAAACTATGGCCCACCAACCATGAGAAGAAAACTGCAAGGCAGAAGCCCTAGCCCAACTCTATCCAATATCCTTCCATCCTCCAATTCCCACCTTCCATTACATCCATCCAATTTTTCCTTCTCATGATGCGGCCCTTGAACCGCGCCCTACTCAGAGCCCCCCAGGCCTGTTTGTATCTGCCCAAAGGGCCATCTTCAAATCTCCAGAATTCACCACTCTCAATGCTAAGCCAACTGTTCTGCTACTTCTGAGACGCTTCCCTCCCCAAATGCTGATCCATCTTGCACCAAATTCTGAGTGCGCAGCCCTTGAGGCAGTTTCCAATTTGTGGATGTAAAATGCCACCACAAAATAAAGCAGTTTTTTTTCAATTTTTTGAGTGTAATTTTGAAGGCATTTAAATTGGCCAAAGAATCTCATCCTTCTCTTACAGGGTTTTTAGATGTCTTTCTAGGCGCCAATATTGTTTCTTTTTGACCACCCTGCAAAACCGCATGAAATCAATTATTACTATGTGGATTTGCAACATTGGAAGATTTTGTGGCAATGTTGAAACCACTCAAAATCAAGGGTTGGGGGCATGAAAAATATAAAACCCTGTTTCTTGGATAGTTTTTGGATGCATTCTTGGCCTTCAAAAATTGAATTCAACATAAAACCCTTCAAAATAACACATCCATTTCCCTTTATTTTTCACATCTGGAATCAAACCTTCCCCCAATTAACATTTAAAGAAAATAAGAAAAGTATCAAAAGATGAAGCTAAAATTATTATGACTTCTTTTCAGATGTTTTAACCCTATAATTATATATCACAATGGAAAATTATCTCTCTTTTTGATAAGTTAGTTGGGCCCTTGAGAATTTGTGAAGTCAACCTTGAAATTTCAAATATCTCTGAATTGCTGTGAAAATATCCATCAGAATGCTGCATTGAGATAAATTAATGTTTATTTTATATAATATTCAGTATGTATGGTTGAATTTCCACAAAGATTTTGTAGAAATAAAACAACAAAAATCAAAACTGCAGTCAAGATCATCCATCCTCATTCACCTCAGCTTCCCTGCATCAATCTTGGATTTTTTTAAGAAGATTCTTGTTTTTTCAAATCCAGTGTGTATATGTTGTGCATGAATTTTTGCTTTTTTAGCTAATTTCCACAAGGGAAGTGTTAAATTTGTGACCCCAATTTGAAAATGGGTTGCAAACAGCCATTTGCAATCCATTTGAGTTGTGAAACACTATTTTTAACCCATTTTAGTTGTTAAATGTTGTTTGCAACCCATTTCAGTAGTGAACAACACTTTTGGCCCCCTTGGGGAAAAATAGTCCAAAATGGGCCATTTGAATGGGGTGATTAGGGCTAACTAGGCGCCCCAAACTACTTATTTGATAATTTTGTTCAAAAAGAAAACTCATTGCACTTTTGGATTCTTTTTTTGCCTTTTTGATCATTTTTTGGGGTTATTCAAGCTCTCAGTTATCTTCAATTTACTTTATTTTTGATTTTTTATTTATTTTTTATTTTTTTCTCACAACCCTGCAGTTTTGAATGGCTTTTCACAGCCCAGATGGGTTGCAAAGCTGTTCACAACTGAGAGGGGCCATGAACCGCACCACAGGACCCATTTTGAGTTGTGAACCACCATTCAGGACTCAGATGGGTTTCAAAAGGCTGTTCACAGCTCAAATGGGCCATAAACTGCGCCACAGGACCCATTTTGAGTTTTAAATGGCCTTTCACAAATCAGATGGGTTGCAAATGGCTTTTTGCAACTCATATGGGTTTCAAACAGCCACTTGCAACTCAGATGGGTTGCAAATGGCCTTTCACAACTCAGATGGGTTTCAAAGAACCCTTCACAACTGAAATGGGTTGCAAACCCCGCCATGCAACCCATTTTGAGTTTTGGACAGGTTTTCTTGGGTTTCAAAGAACCCTTCACAACTCAAATGGGTTTCAAACCATGCCATGCAACCCATTTTGAGTTTTGGACAGGTTGGCTTGGGTTAAAAATTGAAAATTGCCCATCATCTGTAAATCTTGCACTTTTTGTTGCAATCTTCCTTTTCTCACTTCTTTTGTTCTCTTTGAGTTTTTCACATTGGTAATATCTGATACAGAAATTCCTTAGAATGGGATCAGTTGGAAAAGAAAACCATTCAGTATAGTGGTATTGACTGATTTACTTGATGTATTCTGTTGATTATGGATGAGGCCTTGGTTTATTTTATTTTATTTTGAAACCTTTTCTGGTCTTCCATCATGGATAGGTCAAGCTGATAATGCAATTCATCCAAGAGGGGAAAAAATGCCTTTATCTTTGTTTCATTCCTTTTTTTCCATCACATTCTTTTTATTTTCAATGAACTTGTGAAATTCACACTTGATATGATGGCCTTTGAATTTGGTATTTATGCTGAATTCAATTTTTTTTTGTCTTGTTGTCTTTTTCATCCAGTCTCTGATGTTTCTTGAAAATCCTCTTTTATTTTGGAAGTGAGATAAATTCAAATCTTTTAGTCAGTTTGGAAATTTCTTGAAATTGAGCCTTATTTGATTCAAGTTCAATCATCAATGGATTGTTTTGGGTTCCTCTGGTCATCTAAATAACCCCCACTCCCCTCAAACAAAAAAAAACAGAATTAAATTAAAAAAAGATTGATTCAAATAAACCAAACAAGAGGACATTTATGATTGAAATTTTAAAAAAAAAAATAAATAAAAAATAGGTTGCAGCTGTTTTTATGCCAGAAAATTAGTAATGGCAAAACAATTTTTTGTAATTTTCAGCCCACATACTGATAATCTTGGCATGCACAGGTCCACAAATTGAATTTTTTTTTGGTGTGCACAAGTCCAAACACCAAAAATTAACCTTTTTATGGCCTGTGGATGTGTTCATGCCAAAATATTTGACATGTGGATGTGTACATGCCAAAATATTTGGCATTTGGATGTGTGCAAGCCAAAACGTTTGGTGTGTGGATCTGTGGAAACCAAAAAATGATGTGTGGACATTTGCAAAAAAAGAGGACATTGAAGATCAAACTGAAAAAAAAGACAAAAGAAAAAATAGAGAAAATAGAGAAAATAGGGAAAATAGGGAAAATCTATTTTGACACCATCAAAATACTCATGGAGCCCCAATTTTTTGGGATTTTCACTCCAAATGAAAATAATTTTGGCATGCACAGGTCCACATACCACAAATTAAAATTTTGTTGGTGTGTGGATATGTGCACACCAAAAGAGTTGGTGTGTAGATCTATGAATGCCAAAATTGTTGGCAGGTGGATCTGTGCATGCCAAGAAAACAGCATGTGGACCTGTGCATGAAAATTTTTGTTATGAACTCATTTGAGATTCAAAATTTTTTAAATAAAAATGAAAAAAATAACAAATTTTGAAAAAAATACTTCATTAGCTTTGGGTAATTTTTTTTTCTTAAAAAAAAAATAAATGTTAATTCTTTGATATATTTTTCAAACTTCTTGTAAAACAAAAATTGATTTTTTATGATTATCAAGGGGAAAATCATAAAACATAATTACTTCCTTCCATTGAAATGATTTTATTAAAGTATGTTAGATCCCATCAATATGTTCATTTTTCATTAAAACATGATTTCAAGTATTTTGAAGAATTTTTTAAAATCTTCAATGAAAATGTTTTTGAGTGACACACAATTGTCTTTCATGTACAGGTCCACATGCTGTTTTTTTGGCATGCACAGAGCCACCCACCAACATTTTTGGCATGCACAGATTCACACAGTGACTCTTTTGGTGTGCACATATCCACACATCAACCACAGGTTACTTTTTGGCATTTTGACTTGTACATGCAAGAAAAGTGGTGCGTGGACCCATGCCAAAATTATCTGCACCTGGGGTGGAAATCCCAAAAAAGTGGGGTTCCATTAGTAGTTTGATGGTTTCAAAATAGATTCTCCTTATTTTATTTTATTTTATTTTTTTCATCTTTATCTTAAATTTCCTCTTTTTCTTTGCACACATCCACACATCATTTGTTGGTGTGCACAGATCCACACACCACAATTTTTGACATGCACACATCCACAGGCCACAAAAACGGTTAATTTTTTGGGTACTTACTTGTGCACACCAAAAAAGGCAATGTGCCAAGCTGTGTATGCCAAAATGATTGGTGAGTGGGCTGCACATTCCAAAAAAATTAGTGCACCATTAATAATTTGGTGGCATAAAAATAGATACAACCTATTTTATTGTATAATTTTTTGTTGATTTCAATCTTGAATTTCCTCTTGTTTTGTTTTTTTTTTCAATCCATCAGCTTTTTTTTTTGAGGCAGGGGGGGGGGCTTACTTAGATGGCTAGAGAAACCACCACCAATCCATTGATGACCTAACCTGAATCAAGCAAGGCCAAATTTCAAAAGTTGTTTCCACTGACTAGAAGATTTAGATTTATGTAAATTCAAAAAAAGAAGAGCAGATTCTCAAGTAAAATCATAGAATGGATGAAAAATAAAACAAGCTAACAAGAGACCAAATTAAGCATGAATACCCAAATTAAAAGAAAATCATATGAAGCCTGAATTTCACCAGTTCATCAAAAAAAAATAAAAACAGATGTGATGGAAAAAGAGGAATCAGACAAAGAGACAAGCATGGTTTTTTTTTCCACTCTAGGATGAGTTTCTTCCCATTTTGATCCACCCATGATGGAAGATCAGAAAATTTTTCAAAAAAAAAAAAAAAAAAAAACTATAAAAACTATAAAAAAAAAAACTATAAAAACTATATATAAAAAAAAAACAAGGCCTTATCATTCATCAACAGAAGACCTCAATTAAATCACCAAGTTCCTCAAGAGCCATCAATCATGACCTCCTCCTCAGAGAGATTTTGAGATCAGTTGAAATCAGGTGATCAAAATTTCTTGCATTGATGAATCAGAATACCTCATCTTCTGAAACATCAGAGGGTACTAGCAATCTTGGTCATCATTGTGGAATGGATCTTGATTTTAAGGTTTTGTTGATGTTCTCATGAGACCAGAATTGACTTAGATTCAAGCAAGCCCAAATCATCATTCTCCCCCTGGCCTGGGTGTGCTGTGCTGTGCCCTTTTTTTGTTTTCTTTGGAGTTGATCATCTTTGTTCTTCTTCTTCTTTTTTTTTTTATGGTTTTGGTTTTCTAAATTATACCAGGCAGCTGTAGGTATCTTGATCCTGATTGGTTTGCAAATGGAAGCAGTTCAGTTTACCTTAACAGGTATCCACTTTCAGAAAAGTTTTTTGGGCTACCATGAGCTCCTCTACACAGATGATACCAAGGGAAAGATGGATTAGTTAGGTTGAGTCATGATGATTCCTACCTACCTATTTCTTTTATCTGTTGGGTCTTTCCTGCCTCAAGACTCAGAAATCAGTTATAATGGATAAAACCCCCCTCCTCCCCCATGTGTTAGGGATTTAACCTTGATAGCCATACTGGCCGTCTTTAAACCTGCTAAAATTAAGATAAAAACCAATCATTAAATCAGTTATTGAATTAATAAAACAGTAATACTTTTACAGAACAACACAACTCAAACAATACTGGTGTATTGTGAGTTAAAGGCCACACCTTGATCTCTATAAAGAGATAAGGGACCTGGCTATGATTGAATAAATCCAAAAGGAGCTTTGCTTACAAAGTAAACTTGCACCCTTTAAGGTAACAAGAAACGTTACAACTCCAAAGGACTTACCACACAAACTTGGAGTTGAGAAATTGATTATTAATTGATTATAATACCAAATTTTAAGGCCCCAGTCAATCTTCTCCTGGAGATTAAGTTCAATGGGCTTGTTGACTCTTGCTGTATTATTGGATCAATAATATATAATAAATGACTGAGGAAAGGGTCTATAGGGTGAAGACCCTCCTCTTTTAAGGTAACAGGAGCCCTCAGGGGACTCAAGAAATCATCAGGGGAGTGCTAGGCTCCCCCTGGTTTTGTCCTCAAGGGCTCAGAACCCCATCACATCATACCCAATGAGGAATAGGGTACTACTACTCATCAGGGATGATTTTCAATGTAAAAGGTTCTAATTACATACCCCAAAGGTTACTTAAATGATCCTAGGAATTAATATCAGTAAAGAGGATGGTCCAGAAGTCCTAGAAGACCCCAGAAAGATTACATAACCATAAATTGATAGCCTTGGAATGTACTTACTTCTTAATTCCTAGTACCTTGGCAGATATTATACATATAAGGTATGTATATTCTTGGCAATGATATAACATGGTTTATACTTTACAACTGAGCTCAGGGCTCTCTGAGTGGATGCTCTCAAGGCTCAGTGAAGGATATTAAAGTATAATTACATCCCATGAGGGATAAGATAAAAATTATGCAATTTGTTTATACAGAGTAGAGAGTATGGCACAAAGTAATTACTATAACTTGTCCCCAAAGGAATGGAACATATTGGGAAGTTCTATATCAATAGTTGGGATGCATCTGTCCTCATAACTTAATTTAAAGTTATATTGGATCCCCATCTTGTTAATATATATTATCAAGGTTTTAATTCCATCATCAATTCTCATAAAAACATACTTATAAAATATAATATGATATTATCAAAATTTAACAGATATGTCTAGAACTCCTGATCATTCATCATTCTTGTTTGTGTGGTGGATTGAACTGGTGACCTTGGTGATAGATAGTACAAGATAAGCCTAGGATTTAGCCACCAAACCCATAAGACATATCAGTCCCACAGACTGATCTGTCAAATTTAATTATTTTGTGGCTGACACCATGAATGATGGCAAACAATTCAAAGATCTGGGTGCCAATTTTTTTTATTTTCTTTTATTTATTTATTTATTTATTTATTTTTGGATCAAATCCCTTTCTCCATAACTCTCCTCTCCTCCAAGCTCATCACACCTCCTCCTCTCACTCTATCAAATCTCAAGTTTGAGAAGAAAAAAAAAAGGTTACCTAGAATCTCACTCATCAAGCCGATTTGCTCGTTCAGTAAATCAATTTAGGCATCCATGATGACCTTGAGATACAGATTAACACGGCCATACCACCCAATCAACAAGTCCGCGGGACTTGATCCACTTGCTTTGTGGGCTTGTTTACCGGGAGCAGTTGTAATTATGTACTTACAAGCCGAACCCCTAAGTTTTTCAAATCGGATCGCCGTGGCATCGACTCCAGTCCCCCGCCTGCCCGTGGCCTGTCTCTCTCTCAGACACCAACAGAGGGAGACACAGACACAGACACACCCAACAAATCAATACGTATGTACATAAATATGTCAATACATAAATCGATGGATGAGATCTTGCGGAGCTTGAGGTTTATGGTGTGTCCACTGAGTTTGGTCGGGTCGTCAACTCAGTGGTTTTTTTTGTTAAACCCCAGTTGGCGGGTGCTCAAAGCCGCGTGGCGGTTAATCCACCGCCGCTTGTCATGAGGTGGTCAACCGATGGGGGTGTGCCATCAACTTGGCCGTGGCGGCTTTCAACTGAAGCCGCCAAGAGTTCGGCATTGATGGCAAGCCGTCCTATTGGTCGTAGCGGTCATGAGGATCACAACAGCAGCGAACTCGTGTCTTGTTACTCTGAGTTGATGAACGGCAAAGTTGGGCTGATGACCCAACAAGATGGGGCCCCCTTGGCTATTGCCCCATCAACCGATTGGGTCCGGCCATCAACCACAGCTTGTCGCATGACCAGCGGGAGTTGACAACCCGACCAAACTCACTGGATTCACCATATATTGAACACTACTTGAGCATCAGATCCTCCTCGACGTCGTCATCATCGGGTGCATGATAGACTACAATCATCATCATTGATGACTGGATGAAGGAGGAGCGCAGCCGCTAGAATAGCTATATACGTATATATATATATATATATAAAGAAAAAGAGAGAGATGATGATGATGATGGGATGGAATGAATGAGACTGAGATGGGATGTGAGTGACAAGAAGAAATTGAGAGCAGAGAAATTGGTTGAACTACGAATGAAGAACATCTTGGATCTAGGTATCACGAATTAACGACAATCACAGGCACACATCCACTTAAGCAGGTATAAAACACAACCATCTAACATCTTTAGAGATCTTTTTGTTGATCTCTCTCTTTTCAGTTTCTTACATGATTCTTTTGTTTTTGGGAAAGATGGTGGAGATGCGATGTAGGTCTAGCACAAACGATTACGAATAAAAAAAAAAAAACCAAGCATTGTGTTCAGAAACAACAAAAAACAAATGATGGACAAAAAAAAACTCAATACCACTGTACTGAATGGTTTTCTTTTCCAACTGATCCCATTCTAAGAAACTTATGTATAAGATATAACGTATGTGAAACACTCAAAGAGATCAAAAGAAGCGAGAAAAGGAAGATTACGACGAAAGGCGCAAGATTTACAGATGATCGAGGAAATCGGCCAACACGCGACAATTCATACAAAACATATATACATTGGATTTGAACAACCGAGGAGCTTCTTAAAAAAAATCAAGATTGATGCGGGGGGGCTGAGGTAAATGAGGATGGATGATCTTGGCTGCGGTCTTGCTGTTTGTTGTTTTCTTTCTACCCGAGCTTTGTGGAAATTTACACATACATACTGACATTTATATACGGTAACGATTAATTTATCTCAATGCGGCATTCTGATGGATCTGCTCACAGCAATTCAGAGATAGTTGAACTGTCAAGGTCGACTTCACAAATTCTCAAGGGCCCAACTACCCTATCAAAAAGAAAGAAAAACGATAACATACCTGTAAAGTTCCGAATCTTCAAACCTCCAAGATTTATCATCAATTTCTAAGAACCGGTGATCGGTAAGTCGATCAGCCGTAGGCCTGAGATCCGGATCACTACCACATTACCCGGAAAGATAGATTAGAATCAGACTCAGCCAGTGGTCCAAAATGGAACCGCATTTGAACAGCAGCAAAACCATGGGTATTTTTATTGGTCACACGAACACGATAAAGCACTGAGCTAAAAAATGATCAGACATCCGGCCCAATTTGACATCCGATGGAACCGGAGGTCTCAAGCGTTCGGCCCCCAACTGATAAGGAGAAAATATTACCTCAGGATCAGTACCGATCCCGAGGCCACAGAACAAGTGAAACGCGAGAAATGTAAAAAAGGGAATGCGTACTTTAAACATAGCTTGAATAGCCTCTTCGTCCGACCAGGGTCTCCTACCCGCGAACATTTCCAGCACCACACAACCTAGCGACCATATATCTACCTTGGCCGAATATCCTTTCTTGCCGGGGTTATGGACAACTTCGGGTGCCATCCAAAAAATTGATCCTTGTAGCGACATCTGGGTATTATCTTCGTAAATATGCTCCGACTTCTTCGAAATTCCGAAGTCGGAAATCTTGCAGTTGCCACTAAAATCAACCAGTAAATTGTCGGCCTTCAAGTCCTTGTTAAAGAAAAACACAGTGCACGTCAGTTTCGTAGAGACTGTCAGATTAGCAGGCTCTGTTTCCATTTATCTTTTAAAGTTCGTTCGCCGGGGATCTGTAATTAAACTAACTCGATGCAGGATATGCAGGCTATGGAGATACTTCAAACCTTCCAAAGTTTGAGAAGTGAAAGATTTGATCACGTTCAGTTCGAAAGCACCATGCCTTCGGAGACATCTACCGATCGAACCGCCAGGAACGTACTCCAAAAAAATACTCAGATACACCGTCGTTTCCTCAAAGCCTATTCCAAAAGTCATTTTGTGATTTGAGTGTTTTTTATATATTGTTAAAAAAAGATGATATAATCAATACCTATTCCGGCCAATTTAAGCTAAAAAAACAAAACAAAAAAGTGCATCGAATCAAGTCTGCAAAGGCAAGTGAGGCACTTTACCTAGGTATTGAACAATATTGGGATGTTCAAGGTCCCTCATCAAATGGATTTCAGATTTTAGGGCATTCACTACATTTTTTTGTCGTTCACATTCACGATCAGACCGGGTCTTGGGCAATTCAACTTGCTTGACTGCCAGCATCTCTCCGTTGGTCGCATTCAGTGCCCTTCATGATATTTAAAAGAATCGAACCGGTGTGCAAAGTTAGTACGAGTTTGAAGGATTCAAGTGAGTGATAATCCCAATCCTCTCTTTCTCAAAATAGAAGATAAAAAACTCACAAGTACACCTGCCCGAAACTACCTTTCCCAATCAATTCACCCTTGACCCATTTGAAGGAGACTGGCGATCGAAGAGATGAGAGGTCAGAAAAAAAAGGGTTGGAAAACAGTACAATAGGATTAAGACTGAGGAACGGACAATTGTTCGGGTCCTCGTCCATGGCAGACTCGTTGATTGAGGAAGGGATCGACACTTGACCACCAGGAACCACTTCTTCAATTTTTGCACCCCACAGCTTGGTACTTTTCCTCCTCAACAACGCAGATCCGCGACTATCTAGACCAATTGAATCAAGTCCACTGCTTTTGGATCCCGGTTTATTCAACCCAAGTTGTTGAGATGCCATTCGTGCGTTATCCTCCGTCCGTCGTAACAGCTTCTTCTTTTCCTGAGCGACAACCCTAATCGATCGTGTGCGACCCTTCAATCGGGCAGCGGCTGTTGCACTTGGCGTGGGATTAATATTACCGGATATGGACGTTGAACCCAAGCCAGAGCCTAAACTATTGGTGGCAGGACTCGATGGGGAATTCAAGTCTGCCGGTACGACACCGATATCGATCGGTTTATCAAGGTCATGATGAGGAAAAAAATCCTCCAGGTTCTCATAAACTGCGTCGACTGGTGGCCGAACAGCCCAATCATCTCCCGTGAATGATACTCTTCGGTTTTCTTTCTTGTCCACTTCTGTTTTGACGCTGAGATGTCCGTTTGAGGTCTTTTGTCCGGGACTAATCAACGTCGTTCCTGACAGTGAGTTCGGCTTGGGGACGTGTGTCTCAGGAGTCATGTTGTGGCCGTTGCCGAGGGCAGAGAACTCTATCTCGGGCAGTCTTGACGCTGGCTGATTGGATGTATCGGTGTTTAAACTCAGTTTGGGTTTGCTCAAGCTTTCTGACTTCTGCATTGAAGCATCGAAAGGCTGCATGGGCGTCACAAACGTCCCCACAACTTCATCATCATCATCCTCAAAGTCTTCAAACATATTTGCTTTGGCGGGTGGAGTAGTTGCTGAGGTGGCCGTCGAAGTATTAGTCACCAACGAGTTAGCAAAACTTGTGAGGGTTCCGGTTGATGCGGACGCAGTCGTAGCAGACCGTCCACGAGAGGGCTTTGTGAAGGATGGTTCTTTATGCCAATCAGATTGAGAAGAAGCTGAATGAGGAGCTTGAATGTTGTTCAGGCCTAACTGACTCAAGGGAGCCACCAAGGCATCGGGACTAGCTTCTCCTACCGCCTGCGCTCGAGGAGTGCCCTCATCTACTTGACGAGCGTGTCCGTTGACAAGACGACGTTCTGATCTCGTAGTGGAAGGATAGCGGGTACTCGATTGAGGCATGGTCAACGACAATTGAGCCTTCGTTGGGCCGACACGGTCGGGTTGATCTGAAAGGAAATCTCGCTCAAACTCATATTCTGCTAGTCCCCCCCCAAAAAAAAAACGAATGAGAACCTTTAGGCCCAATGTAAAATTTGGCGAGTGATCAACAAAAAAAAAATTAAGTACTTGTGTGACTGATTCGATCTCGATCGGACTCAAAGCCGCCATATGCATCTTGAGGGATGACCCCTATGGTAGGTGATAGGTTAGACGAGAGGGATTCCAGGGGTTTGACAAAGTTGTCTTGCAGAGAGCTTGGCTTGTCGAAGGGTCGGGCTCGAGATGAATTCTGAAGGCCAGCTTCAGTGGCTGGACGTCGGATTGGGCGTTCTAAACCAAAAATCGGTACGGTTCTTGGATGAGTTTCAGGCGGGTCTTCTAGTCTAGTAGGTCTCAATGAGATAGGCGCTGTAGCTGAAAGAGTTAATAAACATGGAAATTTAGTGTTTTCTTTTTTTTGAAACTTTGACTATTCTGGGACTAGCAAACAATAAGATCATGGTCATTACGGGAGTGCGTATTGGGTCTCCTCTGCGCAGGTTCTCGCTCCAATTCGGTGCGATACTCACGCGATTGCTCGCGTCGACGGCCAGAAGCTCCCAAGTCATGCTGAAGATCACCGGGCCGGATAGACATTGATGACTGACCGAGTGGCTGTTGGATATGAGACGGAGCTGCAAGTGATTGAAAGTGGCGATCTGATGACAAATGGAAATCAAACGATGAATGAAAAGATCTAAGGTTTGATTAAGGGAAGGCGTGTATGTCTGACCTGAAAATTGACTCGGTCGAATGGGCGATGTGCCATCTCCGGTGCGTGGCCTCGGAGGGGGTCTGCCGACATCAAAGGATCTGTTTTCGTGGATTTGGAGGGATACACGAGGGTTACGTCCAGAGAGACTCGAGGTGGGAGCTGGGGGAGGTCTAGCAGCGGGCGGGGCTCCGGTACGAGGGTCAATCCGAGCGATTCCACCCGATGAACCAGAGAGGTTAGAGTTAGAAGAGCCATAGCCAACAGACGAGCCGGCTGTCCTTGTGGGTCGTACGAGGGGATTGATGGTAGGTTGAGGAACGGGGAAGCTCGGAGGTGTCTGCCCGGGATGGTTGGGACGACCAGAAACGACCGGGCGTTGAAGAGAGGGATCAGTGCGAGCCGGGAGTCGAGCCGGCGGGTTCCGGGAGGCCGGGGAGGCGGCAATCTTGAGAGCAGAATCGGTGGGAAGGGGAGGGTAAGATACACCAGGATGAGCCCACTTGCGCGAATCAGCGGGAAGTCGAATATGGAGCTCTTCCATACTCTTAGCCGTGTGTAGATCACCGCGCCGACCTGTGGGTTGGGACTGGGGGGGCCTACGAGATAAAGTACTAGAGGAGGCACTCTTAGGATTGGCCGAGGCCGTACTACGAACCTGGCGAGCGTATTCGGCAGCAGTAAATCGAATATCGGAATGACTGGGAAGAGGGGGAGCTTGAGAGGTGGAAGGTGTCAGGCTTTTACCGGGGGGATCAGAGGGACGACGATAATGGCGAGATTTGGTGGGTGAAGAGGATTCGGGAGAGGGTCGACTGGGATGCTGAACTCGGATCCAATCATCGGGGGGATCGATCTGAGGTCGGGGAGGCCGTCGAGAGGAGGGGAAGTTAGGGACTTCGAAGGGAGTATTGGAGCTGGGAGACAGCCTACGATCGTCGGAGAAGGATGGGTTGATGGGAGATGGTTGAGTGGAGATGAAGACAGGAGTGGAGGATTGATTACGGAGGTCGGTGGATGAAGTGGCTTGAGTGAGATGATGCTGGTGAGAGGAGGAGGAGTTGGAACCGTCGCGAGTATGGGGTGAGAGGGGAATTTGAGCGGGATCTCGACTAGTACGATGCCAACGGGAGCGAGATGAGAGATGATGGATCGGATCGGAATCGCGGCTACCGGAGGAGGAGGGGTGATCATGCTTGAGAAGCGAGTGAGAATCGGGAGAGTTGGGAGAATGGCTTGGGTTATGGATACTGCTGGTGCGAACACGATGGGCGGGATGATTGCTAGATGGGTTGAGGGTGTTGTTGGAGAGGACGATCAGCATGGGTGGATCTGAGTCTTGGGCGGCCCTCATGCACATATCCCAGAGTTGCCAATCGTCGAGGGGTTGGCCGACCGGTTGACCAGCTCGACATCGGGAGATCCGACAGTTTGCATGGTCATCATCGTAGATGCCTAGTTTGGCGTAGATCCTCTCCTTGATGGCCGCCGGACTGGTGGAGGAGGAGAGATCGACGAAGTACGCGGCGTCGATGTCGAGAGTGACGAGGACCTGAGAGCCGTTGGGGATCATCGGCGGCCGCGGTTCGAGATCCGAGCGGAGGTCGGGCGAGTTCCGAGAGGGCCGCGAGAGCGTTGGGCTGGGGAAGGTATGGAGAGCGGCCGAGGCGGGAGAGGTCTAAGGATCGAGAACGGAGGAGGGCTGGGTCAGCAAGCGTTGGGACATCCAGGGGACGAGGGTGGATGGGGATGGACAGATTGGTGAGTGGACGAAAGAAGCTTGGGGAGAAGAGGATGGGAGGGGAGACTGACTGGATAGGGGGGGGACATGGTGGCGATCGAAGGGTGGGGGTTGGTCGATAGGAACGGTTGCCTTCGACTGCTGCTGAGCGCGAATCGGGTGGTCATCTAGCGGAGAGGGAAGCGAGTCGTCGATGGGCTCGACATCGAACCGAGGATGAATGAGCCCGAGAGGAGAGAAGGATTGCGAGGTGGTTGACGACCAGTGCAGTACTACCACTTACTAAGTCAAGTACTTGCTACTGATACTGACTACGACGACTACCAGTAGTTCTCGTCGAGGCTTGGAGTGAACGAATGAAGAGGTGGGATGGAGAGAGAGGGATGGATGGAGGAATGGAGAGGGAGGAATGGAGAGGGAGGGATGGAGAGGGAGGGATGGAGGGAGGGAGGGATGGAGGGAGGGAGGGATGGAGGGAGGGAGGGATGGAGGGAGGGACATGGACGAAAGCAGATACCGAGCAGAGTGCCGACTTCCAAGGGTGCTTCTTGACCGTCCGGGGGGGGGGGGGGGGGGGGGGGGGGGGGGAGACTCAAGCGGTCCAGTCGAGCTCGACGGGGGGTCCCGGCAGCGCAGCGCCAACCGATCAGCCAAATCGTGTCCCCACCACCCCAAGCTCCACCAGTCTGAGATCACCGGCACCCCGGGGCAGGACGAGGACTGACGGAGGGGAGGGGAGGGAAGTATACTAGAGAGGAAGGGAGACAGACCCCCAGATGCATATTTACGTAATCAGAAGCAGGACAAGTAATCATGACCTCCAAATCGACTTCGATGGAGTCAAACGACAGGAATGTTGGGGTTAGATAACGACCGATCGACTGACAAAACGAGTCATAAGAAGAAACTATCATCGACTGGTCGAACGATTGACTCACGACTGTATCTACAGGCGAGGGGGTGGTTCCTGCACACTGATGGCTAAGAGACATCAACCAGGAAATCGTACTGGTTTTGAAATGACAATCTGAATCCGAATGACTTCAATCAAACTTCAACCCTTTTAAGCGTCATAAAGACTATTAGTTATTCACCCTTCACTTTTGAATATCGATGAATCTCTGCCTGAAGGATGAATAAATTGTCCTCAGAAAGCTCTCAGATCCCTTCTCCCTTCACTTTCAACATGCCATATTTCCTTTTACTTTGAGTTCTTGTTATAATTATTGGTTTTTTTCGATTGAAGGTTTTAAATCATTCAACAGATCAGGATGAGTTGTTGAAGAGAGGATGTGATTGAATTTGATGCTGTTGATCAGTTCACATGAAACCAAGTGTGCCACCCTTTCAAACCAACATAACCAGAAAAAATCCACAGCATTCTGAAAGCTTCAAAAATACTCAAGTGTTCAGGGCAAATTATACTGTACTCAAACTCAAATATCATCATAAATATTTTCTGCTTGATTTTTTGATGAGGGCCCAGATACTCATCTTGATTATTCAATCAAAATTTCATTCAACATACCAAAAAAAAAACACACATCAATCTGATTTGGTTCTCATCATGGTCAGAACGATCAGATTTCACTAGTCTTGTTTTCTATAGTGGGATTCTGATTCTTCTTAAAAATTAAATCTATTAAAACAGAAACTGAAAACAAAGGAATCGTTTTAATCTTTCAATTTCTGAAACATCTAATTTGGATTATTGTTTATCTTCTTGGATTATCTTTCAAAAAATCACTGTGTGATTAATTGACTCATCAATCAAGTTCCAGCTTGAAGAAAAGATGCTAGAACAACATCATAATACAAATTAAAATAAATCAATGGTTTTTTTTTTCTTCTTTGGAATTAAAAACTTGGCCTTGAAAATTTATCTAGAACATCCAGGCTGAATTCAAAACTAAACAAAATTACTGAATCCACACCATTATTTGAAAGAGGTGTGATGTTTTGATTTGTCTTTGCTAAAATGATGCTAAAATGTGCCATTGGCAAGATTATAGTCAAAGTAAAAATTTAATACATTCACACCACCTGGTGTGATTTCCCATGCCAGGAAGGAATTCAAACCTTAATGTAGACAATTAACGGTTGAGACACCTTTTTAAGGTTCAAGAAACCACCTCTTGAAGGCATGTTGGGCCCCCAAAGGCCTGTGAATATTGATTGAGGCCCTGGGGGACTGATATGAGGCCTGTAAACCCCATTTGGGATCTTTCTGGTATATAATTCTTTTGGAGATTTGCAATTTGGACACTAATTGATTAAATTTAAAATTTAAAAATTCAATAAATATAATCTTTTTTTGAGGGATTCAAATTTAACCTCAGATTTGAAAAAAAAAAAAAATTCACTCAATTTAAGAAAAAGCTTGATGATAAATTCATGACTCCCAGTCGTGTGGGAGTTTTATAGGGCCCCACACAACCCAATCAATGCATGGGGGCTCATACACACGTTGAATGGGTTGTTCCAAAAACAATTTATTTCTTTATTTATCTATTTATCTATCTATCTATCTATCTATTTATTTATTATTTATTTATTTATTTATATATCTACTGATTTATTTATTTTTTATTTACTTACTTATTTATTTATTTATTAATTTATTTATTTATTTATTTATTTATTTATTTATTTATTTATTAATTAATTAATTAATTGATTTATTTATTCATTCATTCATTCATTTATTTATCTATCTATTTATATATATATCTATCTATCTATTTATTTATTCATTCATATATTGATTTATTTGTTTATTTATTGATTAATTGATTGATTTATTGATTGATTTTTTAATTAATTATGTTCAAATCACTTTATAATAATAAAAGTTAAGAACCAGACAATAATGTATGCAGGAACAGTATGACAGACTAGTAGAGGACTGAGGAGACGAGTTGGCTAAAGAGTAAAGATCTTCATGACAGAAATCAACACAAAGAGGAGATCAGAACGTAAGGCACATCTCAAGACTAAGATTTCTTATTCCTTCTCACCAAACAGGAGAATTCATTGCTGGTTGATAGTATTGAGCTTTGCGTCAGTGATTCAATGATTGGTAGTTTGAAGGAGTTGAGGTTGGATGAGCTGGTTGGTCATTTGATGAGGTTGAAATAGAGAACAAGGAAGGAGAAGAATAAGGAGAATGAAAGAAAAAGAAAAAAAAAGAAATGGGAGTGAGTTGGTGAGTTTGGAGTTGATGTTGTTTGGTATGGATCAAGGAGTGAGCAGTTGCAGCTGGGTTCTTTTTGGTTGAGAGTCAAGGAGGGAAGACTTGGGGTTCCATGTTTAGATGAGACATGTCAAAGGTAATTGAATTGCTCATGCACCGCGGGACCTGGATCAGAAGACCAGCTATTCCAACAAATTACTTAATTAATTAATTAATTTTGACCAAAATATGAACATATTTTGATTTTTTGGTTGATTTCTGTTTTTTTTTTGGAATTTTTATTTAATTCATTTTTAATTTATTTTTTTTTATTTTGGCCCACAACACTTGTAGTTGTGTGGAATGCTACACGACTACATTTGATTTGTGTACAGCCCCACAAAACTCAAATTTAGTCGTGTAGGGTGCCACACAACACGGAACCATTGTGTGGGGGCTACACAACTACAATCAAGTCGTGTAGAGGCCACACGACTCAATTTTAGTCCTGTAGCGTGCCACACTGCACATTTGAGCTGTGAATTCATCATCACCCTAAGAAAAATAAAATAAAAAATGATAAAAATTAATTTTGATTACATAAATTGGAATATTTCCAGTGGAACATAAATACCTTTGTACCAAACTTAAAAAAAAATATAAAAATTATGGAAAAAACTATTTGATGAGGGGAATTAAAATACTTCAAAAAATTTTCTAAAAAAAAATTAAATAACATGAAGTAAATAAATAATTAAATATGAAATATATACTTATTTTTGAAGAAAATTGGGGTAAAGGAGTGAAACTTAAGAGGAGAAGGCATCTAATGACACCAAGAGTCAAGTGGGGGCACTATAGTCAATCAGGAAGTCTTGATGGATAATATTTCATTGCATTTTTAGCCAGCAGGCTTAATTAGACTGAGTAAAAAGAGTATTACATTTGGTTGACAAGCTCAATAAATAAAATAGAATATAATGAATGTAATATGGCTTAAATAGTAACAAGAGGAAATGGTTGAGAAGCTAGAAGTTTCACTGAACATTTACTCACTTGAGAAACACTCAATGTGTTTTTTTTTAAAAAAATCATCAAGGATGAGAGATAAAGAACCCAATAGAACTTTGACTACTCAGAAAAGTATAAAGAGGTCACAAGAACAAAACACTCATGAGCTAGATAATAACAAAAAACCACTAGCTTAAATGAAAGATATGCAACTAGAACAATAACTAAATAAGTATTGTATAAATTAAATACTGGGCATGAACACTCAACAACCAATAATAGATGTGAAATTTCATGGAATGGATAAGAGGCATTACTGAAAGATGGTGTAGTGAGAAAGAGTTAAAAGAACCAATTATCTGCCGGAATCCTGCTCCAGTTGGGGGATTATTCTACTCCTGGCCTTCTCCATCCATCTCTACTACTATGAGCTAGAAAGACTACTCTTCAAGATTCTAAAACACAGCTCTGAAATTCCTTCCCTGAAAAACTACCCCAAGTCCTCCTTCCTCCATTGTTTGTGTTGGTATTTCTGCTTTTATAAGAGTTCCTATAAGTATGAGATGATTATTCCAATAACCCCCCCCCTCCAATTTGTGTAAGAATTGACTTATACCTACAACCCCCAAATCAAACCAGAGGAACAACAAGATAACATTAACAAAATCCTTCCTCCGCACTTCCCTTCCCTCTCTGCACCTCTGCAATTGACTTTGACTGATCCTAGCTATGGTCCCCCTAGAGCCAATCCTTCCACATACATACTTCAGAACATTTATTCCAATCTCCAAAATTTTACTAGCCAATACAAACCAACATACCTACCTTGGATGATCCTCATCAATCCTCCCTGGAAAATCCCCCTTGACCTTGGAATATTGCACCATCAAAATTCACAAGCTATTGTCCCAAAAATCACCTGCTGAATCTATAAACCCTTTAATATCCCATAGTTGGTCTTCAAACACATGCTTGATAGTCTTTTAATCACTTAATTTGGCCAGATGTTGTCTAGAGCGCATCTGGCCGCCTGTCCAAGTTTGACTTGGCGTGCACCCAGCGGGACTTGGATAGGCACCCAGAGGTCTTGATTGGGTTGGTCTTGCAGGTGTAAAAAATTGGCACCCAGCCAAGCTACCCTTGACGCCAATCAAAGCTGGTTGCACCAAAATGAACAACCAGCCTACCAATAACTATCAACGGTTGATTTCATTAAAAATATATATATGTTATATCTGGTGGGTCAAAGCATCCAGCTTTGATTGGAGCCAAGATAAACTTGGCCTGGTGCAAGAATTATTGGGCCAGGCATCAAGTCACCCTTGGCCAGGAACCAAGAAAGCTTTGTTAGGCTCTTAAAAGGGTTTTCTAGGTGCAACGTGGGCTTTAGCAACTTTTTGAAAAACTTTGGTTGCCGCCCAAACGGGCTTTAAAGACCATAGGCTTCTCTGCACCTAAACAGATACACCTCTGCTATCACTACCCTAAATGCATACACTTCCAGAAAATAGATGGATTGAGCTCCCTGAGCCGCAACCCCTTTTACCACTGTAAGACTCCAAACGGTGCTAAGCCATGGCAGTTCTGTGGAGGGGAAAGGTGCTTTTTAGGCTGCCCTCCTAGGAGTTACAATAATATTTAAATGTAACCGGAATCAAGGTCCAGAACCTTATGGATGAGAAATCAAAGTAAGGGAAGAGGATAAGAGTTGTTGGTAGCAATGGGAACAACACTATCTGAGGCAAGATGGTGCAGGTAAAGACTTGAAAAAATAAGTCAAGGTTTGTTCAGAGTTCAATAGAACAAGGCAGTTGTAAGTAACAACACCCACAAGCTAATAACTCTGGTTGTCAGCAGCTGATTAGGAAAGATCAACTCAATCCCAACCAACCTCCAGGTTCTCAATGAACCCGCCCAACTCTCCGCAATCAAGCGCTTGAAGGGTACCAGATAACTGTGGGAGGCTGAACAAAACAAAAGCCATTTGTTTATGAAGCTCTAGAAGCAAAATCAATAACAAATTTGAGCAAGAATATCCCAACACTTCCCAGGGGACTCAAGAATAGCGTGGCAAAATTCAACCTTAACAAAGAAGGGAGGTATAACACTCCAGGCTTTAAGCTTAATAAAACCTCTTCAATCAAACGTGATTGGCTCCAGAAAGATGATCAAGGTGAGATCAAGACCAGTATGGTCGGAAAAAGGGATCAGAGTGGTATAACACACTCAAGAATTCAGACAGGAATTCTTCTTCAACCAGCAAGGCTATTGGTTGGTGATAAGGATCAAGGTCACAAGGGACAGAGTTTGAGTATGGAGGCTCAAAGGATCAGGGGGCAATCATGGATATACCCGGATAATTTGCTCAGATAAGTGGGAAAGATGCCCACGGATAAGTTTGATTACTGATGATGAGGGGATATGATGATGGATTGCTTGGATGCTGGGATGCTGGGCCAAAAGACAGGGGAGAGCCCCTCCTTTTATAGACATGAGGCCCTGTATACTATGTACAAGTGATACTACAAATAGGTGCGGAAAAATGAAAACATAAAAAAAAAAAAAAAAAAAAAAAGAAATGTCACCCGCGTCGAGAATGACCGCGGCAACCAGATGGACACCCGCGACAGCGGTCGCGGGTGTCAACAATGGCTGTTGTCGCCTGATCGGCGGCAACAACAGGGTGAAGGTTCCGGCGGCCGCGAGCAGTCGCTCGCGGTCATTGGTCGGATCGGATGATGGGCGAGGAGGAGGTAGAGGACTTGGGGGACGAGAGGTATAGGAGGAAGAGCAAGTTTGAATCGACGAGAGGAAAACCAGCTTGGTTTGGAACGATAGTGAGCTTGCTCAGGTGATGGTTCTCGAGACAACGGAAGGCTTGGCAATCTCTTTGAGTCGGTGACCGAAGGATGAAGAGGAGTATAGCGACGGAGGTTGTTCCTCCGGGGATGAGCCGATGTCCGTAGGTGATGAGAATGAAAGAATTCAGATTTGGAATTGGAGATGAGATCATCGGAGAGTTGGAGGTCGTGTTGTTGCTGATGTTGGTGGTGCTGGTTTGAGGATGAAGGCAAAAGCAAGCCACGGAATTGGGAGCTGACGGTTTTGAGACATCCAGTGGGTCTATGATCACTGGAGATACCCGATGAAAGGTTGACAAAGGAGGAGATTGGATTCAAGTGATCAGGCTTGGAGGTTAGGCAATGATGGTGATGATGATGATGATGATGATGTTTGAAATGGTAAAGGTGGTGGTGATGTAATGATGAGAAGGATCCGATTGAAGGGATCGTCGCAGGTGGTTCAACGATTGCTCGCGTCGCCAAAAGTCAGGGCCGCGAGCGCAACAAGTGGGAGTTGAACATAGAAGGGGGGGATCGAAGCGGAGAGAAAGGCAAGAGACCTGTCCTAGACCGCTAGGACAGGGAGAAGTTGAGAGATGGGGGGAAATGAAGGTACCCATAAGGGTACAACCAAAAAAGACATATATATATTTTTTTTTTTTTTTTTTTTCCGTGGTGTCCCGGATTGGTCACCACATCTCTCCCCAACTTACAGACTGTCCCTAGTCTGCATCTAAAATTTGAAGGGATTAAAAAAGAAAAGCAGGGAACAAAGAAATTGAAGCAAAGATTGGCCATTTCTTGATCTTGAGAGCAATTGAAGAGTTGAGGAAAATATCTTGATTCTTCCAAATGAGCCCTAGAAGCGGCAGGAATAGAACAAGGAGGGCGTCCCAGGTGCTCACATATGTGGCATACAGTAGAGTTTTACAACAAAAACGCAGCAAATGACCCTGGTGGTGCACAATTGAGAGGACTTACTTCTGAGATAAGTTGCCCCCACGACAATGAAACTTCTTGACTTGATCAGCCGAGAACCTTCTGGCCAACCGAGTACCATCCAGCTCCTCCAAGACATAAGATCCACCTCTAACTTGATGAACCACTTGATAAGGGCCATTCCAACGATTAGAGAAAAGCTTGCCCCACTGGGTCTCCAAAGATTGATTATAAGCTAAAACTAGGTCACCAGGGTTCAAGGGCTCCCTGATTTGATTAGAGTGCTTGTCCTCCCAATACTGGACGGATTTTGCTCTGGACTCCATCATTGTTTGATAAGCTTCATCACGAACGTCTTCACTTCGCTCCAGTTGCTTCAATCTAGCAACTAACAGATCAGTGGTTGAGGACACCTCTTCCCAAGAGATACCCAAGAAAGATTCCATTTCCAGATCCAAAGGAAGGACTGCTCTTTGAACAAAGATGATTTCATAAGTTGAGTAGCCAGTAGTCCTTTTGGTTGAGATTTGATCAGAAAAGAGAACAAGAGGAAGGAATTTGCGACAATTCTTGCCACTTTCACCAGCCAGTTTAACAAGTGCAGCCTTCAAAGGGGCATGGCCTTGTTCCACCATGCCTTGGCCTTCAGGATAATAAGGAGTAGTAACTCTATGTTGTCCAGGAAGGGATTGGATCATTTCAGCAAGCTTGCCCCCAAATTCAGAGCCACCATCAGTAGAGTAAGATCGAGCCAGGCCATAACGCATTGTCCAGGTCTCGTAGAGGAAAGCTGCCACTGATTCAGAGCTAAGGTTCTTAAGAAATTTTGCTTCAACCCATCTGGAAAAATCATCTCTAGCCACAATGAGGTACTTAGCACCACCTGCCTTAATATGAACCACATCCATAGCAATCCTTCCAAAGACAGTGGACTCCCCAGTAGGATAACAAATTTCAGCTGGGCGCCTAAGATCACGTTTTTGACAAACTTCACAACTCTTGCACCATTGGGAGACGGATTTCTTCAAAGATGGCCACCAGAACCGTTCGGATAGTCGTCGATAAGTTTCAGTTTCCCCACAATGACCAAGGCCTTCATGGAGACTTTCAAGGATAGAATCTTGTTTAGAGGGAATAGTAACAACAATAAGAGCACAAGGATTGCCTCTCTTCATAAGTCTAGAACCTTGAACAAAAAAATTAGAAGACTTTTGTTTAAGAGATTGAAATTCCTTAGCAGAGAGATCAGGAGGTTTTTGAAGAGTTGAAAGGTACTGCTCTAATTTAAACCAGAAGCCTTGTTGAAAGCCAGAATAATTTTGAGAATGAAAAGAGAAAATAGGTTGGATCAAAGGTCCCTCTTCATTGAAATCGGTTCCAACATCAGATTCGTTGTCCCCAAGAGGTCGTCAAGATAAACCGTCAGGCATGGTGAAAGATTTTCCCAGCCTGTGAACAATATCAAAAGAGAAAAGCTGGATAAAGGCCACCCAACGAGTCATAGGAGCATTGGGAAGACTGGGAGAGTTGATCATTTCAATGATGGATCAAGCATCAACTTGCAATTCGAAATGTTGGCCCCAGAGAACGGTTTGAAGTTTCTTCATCATTCGAGCCACACCACAGAGTTCCAGTTTGGGCTGGGAGTATCTAGATTCTACATCTGAAAACAACAAAGATTCATAAAGAGCAGGATGGTCCCAACCATTTTCATCTTCCTGAGTAAGGACAGCCCCAACAGATTGATAACTAGAATTGACAGCCAGCTTAATCTTGCCAGCTCCAGGTCCATAAGAGATCTTTTTCAAAACTATGTCTTTACCAACTATACTTTTGAGTAGCTGGAAAGCACATTCACAATCTTGGGTACAAATCCATTCAGCATCTTTTCTGGTTAGACAACGCAAGGGTGCACAGATTTCGGATAAAGATGGGATAAAGATTCTAACATAAGTGACAACACCTAGAAAGCCCCTAACTTCCGTTGGATTGATTGGGGTAGGCCAAGAGATGATCTTGTTGACTTTGGCTGGTGCCATCCTTCTTCCTTCCTTGCAGACCACATGACCAACAATTTCCAGAGCAGGGACACAAGCCGCCAGTTTGGATCCAGAGACAGTAAGGCCAGATTCCTCAATTCAAAACAGAATCCTCTCCAAGGTAGTAGCATATTCCCAGATAAAACGACGAATTCCTGAATGCCAAGGTAAGAGCTCATTATCATAGTCAGATACTGGACCTTTAATTCCTCCATCGTCAATAAAGATACCAGCATGATCAGGGATTTCATCCTGGAGGATCCACATCATCTGAGCCTGATAGACTGCAACCGAGTTGGTGGCTCCTTGAGGTAATCGAGTAAGTTGAAATCGACAAAGAGGAGTATTGAAAGTAGTGAGAGGACGAGAAATAGGATGTAAGGATCGTTCTTCATAGCCACCCATAATATCCCCTAGACCATAGCAAGCTCTTCCCGCAAAGGATTCAACAAATTCTTCAGTAGCAGGAGGGATACCAGAGTCTTTAATAGTAACTTTATTAAGAGGTTGAAGATCATGAACTATTCTAAGTTTACCATTACTCTTGAGGACACAGAAGACGGGGCTGGAGTAACTAGAAGTTGACTGTTCATACAGGCCAGTTTGAACTTGTTCCCGGACCAACTTGATGAATTCGTCAACTTTAGCAGCAGGGATAGGGATCTTTTTCTTTTGCCAAGGATCATGTTCAACTACAGGGATGATATAAGGGAGGCCATAGGATTCCCGCAAGAGACCTCTCTCTTCTTCACAGAAAGCAATAGATTTTTCTCTTAGAGATAAGAAATTTTTGATTAAATTTAACTCATCAGGAAGAAGCCATCCATCTGGACCAAAGCTGACCACCTTCAGACGTTCTTCAGTGACCCGTCCATTAGGCACAAAGGGACCAGTAAGAGATTGAGGAAGACCACAGTAAGGATCGCGAGATAGAGGAGGATGCATAAGGGGAGGGTTGAGGTTGAGAGGCATAGGCTGGTTGACTGGTTGGATCTTCTTAGCAACCGGTTTATACTTAGTGGCAAAAGAGAGAAGTTCTTGTTTCCTCCAAGAGTTGACCAAAGAGACTTGATTACAAAAGCTGAGTCCAAGTTCCAACATCTTCCAAGTCCAATGTTCTGCAATATCCTTGAAGGGTGCCTTTTCCATAAAAGGAGAACCAGGAGATAATACGTTGCTCACATGTGTGGCACAAGGTAGGGTTTTGAAAATGACGGTAAAAGATTGCCCTGGCAGTGCACAATTGGGAGGACTTACTTGTACCCCAAATTGCCTCCACTGAAGCCCATATTCCTTCATACCAAAATGGCCAAAAACGGAATTGCAATTAGGATCTAGTTTCGACTCGTTGCGGAGATTCAAACCGGAACTGAGAGAAGATTGATCAGACTCAAAAGTAGAAGGAAAAGAAGACACAACAGATCCAGAGAGAGAAGGAGATGGAGAAGAAATATTTTTGGATTTTTCTATTTTGATATATTTTTGTTTTTTAATATTCTTGAGCTCAGACGAGAATGATGAAAGGAATGAAAAATAAGCCTGAGGGGTGGAAGTTGACCCTTGAGTTGCAGTCTGAGGCTGAAAAGAACCACAACCATTAGTAGGATCAACTATTCCCCTAAAAAATGAGAGGAACTAGAGTTATCCTTCTGCTTCCCCTTAAAAGATGACTTGGGAGAATGACCAGGAAAATCTCTTTCCCAACGACCAGAATCCAAAGAGCAAAGAGGAACTTCAATTTTCCTGCCATCAGCATCAGGGAGAAGAATTCTCTCCCCAACTTGATCAGAAAACATCAAGGTTGCACCAAAGTCCATTAAGAAGGGTCGTCCCAAGATCATAGGACTGTCCAAACGAGTGATCCAAAAGTGACAGGTTCCAACAATATTTCAACCAATCCTGACCGGTACATCTTCAGCAATACCAACCAGTTCACAAGCTTGATTTCCTATCCCATACACTGCAGAGTTGAAGCTGACCCTAGGACTAAGTTTGAGCTTGCAGGCCATAGCATCCAAGATTAAGTTAAGCTGAGATCCAGAATCCACAAGAGGAGAAACAGTTTTAGCTGAGTCACCAAGATAACAAGGAAGAAAGCCAAGGGGACAGGAATAAAGGTTGGAGTCTAAAGAAGGACTGGTTCCACCAGAGTCCTCCATTAAAGTGCCAGAGGAGACTTTGAGTTCTTCAGGGCCAATTTCCACACGTTGACGAGAGACCCATTTCTTCATTCCTTCAGAAACAGATGGAGAGATTGATAGGAGTTCAGCCACAGATAGATCAGGAATTTTGAGATCAGAAATTTTCTTTAATACTCCCTACACAGCATTGGGGTGATCCTTGGAGATGCCCCTTTCAAATCGAACTTTGGGTTGGGTGGGGGGAGGAAGTTCAGGTGATGCAGAATCTAAGATAGGATTAGAAGGTTGAGGTGGGGGAGAAGGATCAGGGTGATCTGGGAACCTTTCCATGAGTGGTTCCTTTTGTACCTCCATGTCTTCTACATCAGAGGAAGGAGGATCAAGTGATGATTGACGTTTAACGGGTTTTCGAAGGATTGAAGTTGGCAAGGAAGGAGCTTTATGAGGTTTAGGTTCCTCATGTCGTTTCCTGGCTGGATCAGATTGATAAGTAGTCCCAGCAAGACTAGAGGAAGAAATAGCTGGGGGATACCAAGGTTGGAGGGTACCACAGGATGATCAAAATTCAAAGGAAGCAAGAGATGCTTTCACAGGAGGTGATGGCTGGTAAGAGGCCACCACATGTCGGATAGGACGAGACGAGTCAAAAGGGATTAGGGCACCATTAGGGAGGAAGTAATTGTTTCCCCTCTGCTCTACCAACTTTTCCTTTAGGTCCTTCTGAAGTTCTTGGCATTGTCAGGTTCCATGGCCTTCCCTATGACAGTAGTAACAGACCAGAGTTGATTTGGGGACAGAAGAAGGAGATTTAGGCGTAGCTAGCAAGGAAATCTTTTGATCTATTTTGTTCTCAAAGGCTCTAAGTAACTTGGTGATTTCATCTATAGTAGTAGGTTCTTGATTGGAATTAGGATCTGCTTTAGGCCTACGATCTGCCTCCATTTTAATCATAATATCGTTTGACTCTTTAAAAGAAGGAGCATGGACCGGTTCAGTAGTTCTAGGCTTTTCAAAGGTAAGGGCAGTTTGACCTTTCATGACTTTATCCACAGTACTCCTAAGGGTAAGAAAAACAGGGAGCTTGAATCGATTATCCCTGGTGGTAATCATGGATCCAGATTTGACCAGTTCTTCTTTAATCCTTTCCTGCACAGCCGACAAAAAAACATTGGAAGAACTTTGCTCAAATTTTGTCCACTGTGTCAATGTGATCGTTTCGGATAAGATAGTTTTGAATGGGATCCCAAGACTTCCTAAAAATCTGATAGTCAGAGGCTGAAGAAATACCACCATTGGAGATCCACTGAGAAACCAGAGCATCCAAATCCTGCAGAGTAAACCTAGCCACATCTATTTTACCCCAGTATGCCAACATAGCCTCCCTGAGAAGCGTCCAGTTGTGGTATTCAAATCCCTCGAAAGACTCAATTACCTCCATAACTTCATCAGAGGAGATAAAGAATTGCAACTGATAAGCCATATCAAATTCACTAGCTCCATCCACTTCAGCAGCCATTTTGTAGGAGTCCAAGAATCGCTCGACATTTTTACCATTGAAGCCTAAGTTCTTGTTCTGAGGTTTGATCTTTACCATCTTAGGTCGGACAGGGGTGGTTGGAGTAGCGGAAGATGCCATATCGAATAACAGAGTTCCTAGGGGATCCAAAGAGCAGATTTCCAAAGTGGCTCACGAGTGTGGCAAGAGTAGGGTTTCGCCAAAAACAACAAGTATCTTGCCCAAGCGGTGCACAAATTGGGAGGACTTACTTCTAGGATAAGTTGCCTCCACGGATCAGATTTGAGAAGAGAAAAAAATAAGAGAAAGAAAAAAAGATTGGATTTCAAGGTTGATTTTAAATGTCTTGGGACTGTAAATCCCAAGGTTGCTGGTTTGATCCCAGCCCGGGGGACCAAATGTAAGAATCCAAATGGTGCCAAGCCGTGGCAGTTCTGTGGAGGGGAAAGGTGCTGTTTAGGCTGCCCTCCTAGGAGTTACAATAATATTTAAATGTAACCGGAATCAAGGTCCAGAACCTTATGGATGAGAAATCAAAGTAAGGGAAGAGGATAAGAGTTGTTGGTAGCGATGGAAACAACACTATCTGAGGCAAGATGGTGCAGGTAAAGACTTGAAAAAATAAGTCAAGGTTTGTTCAGAGTTCAATAGAACAAGGCAGTTGTAAGTAACAACGCCCACAAGCTAATAACTCTGGTCGTCAGCAGCTGATTAGGAAAGATCAACTCAATCCCAACCAACCTCCAGGTTCTCAATGAACCCGCCCAACTCTCCGCAATCAAGCGCTTGAAGGGTACCAGATAACTGTGGGAGGCTGAACAAAACAAAAGCCATTTGTTTATGAAGCTCTAGAAGCAAAATCAATAACGAATTTGAGCAAGAATATCCCAACACTTCCCAGGGGACTCAAGAATAGCGTGGCAAAATTCAACCTTAACAAAGAAGGGAGGTATAACACTCCAGGCTTTAAGCTTAATAAAACCTCTTCAATCAAACGTGATTGGCTCCAGAAAGATGATCAAGGTGAGATCAAGACCAGTATGGTCGGAAAAAGGGATCAGAGTGGTATAACACACTCAAGAATTCAGACAGGAATTCTTCTTCAACCAGCAAGGCTATTGGTTGGTGATAAGGATCAAGGTCACAAGGGACAGAGTTTGAGTATGGAGGCTCAAAGGATCAGGGGGCAATCATGGATATACCCGGATAATTTGCTCAGATAAGTGGGAAAGATGCCCACGGATAAGTTTGATTACTGATGATGAGGGGATATGATGATGGATTGCTTGGATGCTGGGATGCTGGGCCAAAAGACAGGGGAGAGCCCCTCCTTTTATAGACATGAGGCCCTGTATACTATGTACAAGTGATACTACAAATAGGTGCGGAAAAATGAAAACATAAAAAAAAAAAAAAAAAAAAAAAAAAAGAAATGTCACCCGCGTCGAGAATGACTGCGGCAACCAGATGGACACCCGCAACAGCGGTCGCGGGTGTCGACAACGGCTGTCGTCGCCTGATCGGCGGCGACAACAGGGTGAAGGTTCTGGCGGCCGCAAGCAGTTGCTCGCGGTCGTCGGTCGGATCGGATGATGGGCGAGGAGGAGGTAGAGGACTTGGGGGACGAGAGGTATAGGAGGAAGAGCGAGTTTGAATCGACGAGAGGAAAACCAGCTTGGTTTGGAACAATAGTGAGCTTGCTCAGGTGATGGTTCTCAAGAAAACGGAAGGCTTGGCGATTGCTTCGAGTTGGTGACCAAAGGATGAAGAGGAGTATAGCAACGGGGGTTGTTCCTCCGGGGATGAGCCAATGTCCGTAGGTGATGAGAATGAAAGAATTCTGATTCAGAATTGGAGATGAGATCATCGGAGAGTTGGAGGTTGTGTTGTTGCTGATGTTGGTGGTGCTGGTTCAAGGATGAAGGCAAAAGCAAGCCATGGAATCGGGAGCTGACGGTTTTGAGACATCCAGTGGGTCTATGATCACTGGAGATACCCGATGAAAGGTTGACGAAGGAGGAGATCGGATTTGAGTGATCAGGCTTGGAGGTTAGGCGATGATGGTGATGATGATGATGATGATGATGTTTGAGATGGTAAAGGTGGTGGTGATGTGATGATGAGAAGGATCCGATTGAAGGGATCGTTGCAGGTGGTTCGACGATTGCTCGCGTTGCCAAAAGTCAGGGCCGCGAGCGCGAAAAGTGGGAGTTGAACATAGAAGGGGGGGATCGAAGCGGAGAGACAGGCAAGAGACCTGTCCTAGACCGCTAGGACAGGGAGAAGTTGAGAGATGGGGGGAAATGAAGGTACCCATAAGGGTACAACCAAAAAAGATATTTTTTTTTTTTTTTTTTTTTTCTGTGGTGTCGCGGATTGGTCACCACACCACCACAATAGACAAGAGTTAGGCTCAGTGTTTCTTCCAATTTTTATGAAGATCAAACATCTGCCTGCTGGTGATCCCTTGTGTTCCTTCTTCAGACTAAGCAAAAGGTTGACCTCAGCATCTTTCCCATTGTGCTGGGGATCCAGAATCCACCCACTTCTGAGCCCTTGTTTGTCTGCTTGTCCAATGCTGAGCCTATGTCTATTCATGTCTGTAGATATATGCAACAATGGTCAGAATCCTGAAAATTTGAACAAAACTCAAGTTTTTCCAAAGAGTTCAAATAAATTTGTACCAGAATAAAAAGTAATATAGAAAAATAATCCATAAATATATTCAAAAAGGAGAATCTAAAAATGTTCAAATATTACAAAAAAAAAACCTTCATCAAGTGGAAAATGAAATAAAATGAAAAACCTCTAATACAATCCAAAAAAACAATGCTTTAATGGGAGATTTAATTTTTTCCACAGATCCAAGAATTTTTTATATTTTATTTCCCAGTCCTCAAAATACCTCCTGGACATATATTATTTCCACATTTTATTGAAAGATGGGTCCTTTTGAGTTTTTTTTTTTCAATGTAAGAGTTTTCAGTTTCATATTTTAAAAGGCATTCAGAATATTGTGGAGGTGCTTGAGATATTTATATACACATTCTGGAAAAAGTGTGGATCTTGATAAAAAGAAAAGTTTTTGGTGTAGCCCAGGGGATCAAAAAATGTATCATATTTCCTACTAAAAGAACTACTGGAGGTAATTTTGTAATTGAATTAAGAGATTTGCAATGTTGGTTGAGGTGAATGATAAACATCTTGAGAAATATAGGAGAGATTGTAGGATAAATAATTTGTAAAAATTGAATGAACAAAGAGATTAATAGATGATTCATGGTGAACACTATTGATTGGACTTTTGTCAGATAGAGATCTTCTTCTCTTTATTTCATCATAAGAAGCATTAGATTTGTTAGTTTTTTCTATCTTTAAGATGTTTCTTTATGAGTATTTGGGTGGGTAAAAGGGCTGTGGTGAGAGAATGGTGATCAATATCTGGATTTTGAGGATGGAAAGAATCATTCCAGATTATTCTGTTACCATTTTGAAGATTCAATCCTTTGGAAAGACATGAAAAAGTTTATAATCAAGTTCAAAAATTGATATTCTTATCAAAATTTATGTTGAATTTTCATGCTCCCAGCTCTTGGGTTATTGTTTAAAAAATTTTTGACATATCCCCCTCTGCTCATTATAATCTTCCCAACTCCAGGAGTGTTACACCAAAATCACATCACAATCAAATGCAATATTCTTCTACTCTTGAATTTCAGGGGAATTTTTATCTTGGGAAACCAAGTCATCACCTAAAATTTCACCTGAGCTTTGAATTAATATCTAATACTAGTTCAAATACACCCTTAAGTTGGGTTCACACCTCTGAAATTCCATCTATTGCCATCTATGGACCTTTCAAAAGCCTAGATATCATTTACAAGTTAATTTATGGAAATTTTTTAACATTCCATTGTGGTGTGGAAAATCCATCTAAGACTGGAAGTGGTTCTGCTCCAAAGGTTTGGGTAACCCTCTTGCAATATTCTCTCCATCCTTTAAGCTTGGCTCAGACCCTTCATAACAAAAAAAAAATTAAAGAAAGTAGAAAAGAAACAGGAAGTCTCTGAAGGTTAATGTCTCAAGTCTAACAAGCTCCACAAAGATCTTGAAAAATGCTCTGCAAATTTGTTTTATCTTTTAGTCTGTTTGATTCCCCTCATGGTAAATTATTTTTTGAATTCTCAATTTTTGATTCTTTTCATCCTACCAGAAGCACTCCCCTTATATAGTAAATAAGCCAATGATAAAGTAAACTTCCTAAAATACTTAACCCAATCTATTCTACAAAACTTCTCCACAGTTACATGGTGTGCCCCTGGAAAAATTTCCCACCCCCTCAAAACCTCAACAAACCTTTTGGTTACTTTCCCACGCTGGGGTAGCCCCATATTGGACTTGCATTCTGGAACCTTCTGGAAATTGCCCCAGGGTAACTGTTGAATGTTAAAGTGTTGAATGTTAAAGACATAATCTTTCCAAATTCCATTTTTCTTCATCTTCTTTTAAGTTTTCCTTTCCTTCTTTTTCTTCTTTTTCCTATTTTTTCACAGTTTCAGTTATTTCACTAAATTAGAGCGCGCTCCTCTCTTCATCTCATTGCGCTGTCACACCCATGTCACCAAGCCTAAGCTCATACGAGAGGTCCCGCTCAATTCTTTGATCAGGGACGCTCTCTCGGCGTCCTTCTTGATTCCTTTCAAGATTCTTCTTCTGTCTTTTCATTCTCCTTCATCAGTTTCCTATCCTTCTTAATCATGTCATTATTCCTTTGCTTCTCATTCTCAACTCATCTTGATTAACCTCAACCATACAAGATTCTGTCTGGTAAGACTGTTCACCCTGTGGTCTCTACTTCTGCTATTTCCTCTTCAAATAACTCATGTTGACTCAATCTTCTTAAGATCTACAACTACACAACTAACCAAAACACCACTCAAGTTCACTTCAATCCCATTCAAGATCAACTCTCTCAGAATCTTTTGTCTTGATGTTTGTTTCTTATTGTTTTCTCATTTTCTCTTTTTTCCGTTGCTTCTTCTTTTCATCTCCTTTCTACTTTCAGCTGATTATCCTTGTCTTTTAGCCCTATTAAGTTCTTTTCTTCTTTTTCAATTTCCCAGAAATCCAACATGGTTAAAAGCTGAAGAACAAGCCGACAAACCTAACCAAACAAATGGAGGGATCAAGTAACAATGGCTTTTGCCAAATTGTCCTCAAGGCCGCCCTCAAAGCAGTACCAATACTCTCTGAAGAGAATTACTCGATTTGGAAAGACAAAATGTTGATCCTACTCGAACTCAAAGGCGTGAAGGAAGCCCTGGAAAACAATTCAAAAGTACTTAACCCTGCGGATGATATGGAAATAAGAGTCATCTTATTATCCAGAATTGATTCAGTCACACAGAACAACGTAGTTAATTCATCAAACATAAACCCCTCAAAACTCCTTTGGCAAACCATAAAAGAAAGGTTTGCATCATCCCAAACTGCCAGTTGCGCCCAGGTGTTTAACAAATTTCTCTATCAGCAATTCAAACCGGACTCCATCAAATCCTTTATCACCAAATCCAAAACTTCTATTAAAAAGATGGTTGAGGTGGGAATTGACTTACCGGATGACATCCTTGCCTATCATCTTCTATTCAAGTTTCCTTCCTTGCTTCATTCTCTCAGACAACAGATCATGCACTTGGACAAAAACGTCAGGGTCAACCTGGTTTTGAATCGCCTTACGCAACTCAAAAATGAAACCCAGGCCAAGTAAAAAGATGTTCAAATCTCCAGTACAGCGTTAATCATTTCAAACAATTCCAAGAAACCAATTCCCCGAGAACTTTGATGCACTCATGGTTTCCATAACCCACTCTCTCCCAATCATACTGAAGACAAATGCTGGCATAAGCACAAACATCTTGCTCCGACCTGGTGGAAGGAAGCACAAGCTAAATGGCAAGCTCAATCCACCTTGAATCCAAAGAACAAGGAAGTTGCTCGCTATCATGCTCTGCTCACGGCCTGGATCGAGGAAGTCAACCCTAATAATTGTATTATTCTTGACTCAGGCGCCTCCTGCCATATGTTCAATTCTCCTGAGTTCTTCCTTTCCCTCACTTACTGCCCCGGAGACAAGGCCATCAACACTGGCAAAGAAGGAGCTTGAATACCTATCAAAGGAAAATGGAATGTAAGATTATCATGGAAAAACTCTGAGGTCATTCTCTTGAACTGTTTCTTTGTTCCCAAGTTAGTGGTCAACTTGATCAGTCCCGGAAAACTCATTGCGTCAAAAGAATGCTTCCTATCTTTCAAGAAAAATCAGTTTTCCCTGTTCACCAAATTGTCCCAGCTTGCCTTTTCTGGTTTCATTCAAGGAAACCTATTTGTTCTCAATCAACCATCAACTGTTGGTCACAACTCAAAGCTTTGCTATCTGGCCAAGAAAAACTTGACTAACAATCAAATCAAAATTCTCCATCAATCATTTGGACACGTTAATCCTATCCATCTCAAAAATCTGTTTCCCAAACTTAGTTCCAACATTCTCTCCAAATTCCAGTGCAAAGACCGCTTCTTCTCCAAATTAACAAAATCCCCATTCAAAAATACATCAGCTCCTTCTTCTAAACCCTTTCAACAACTCCATATTGATTTAATTGGCCCTATCTGCCCACCAGCCAGAAACAATATGAACTATCTCATGACGATTGTGGACAACTTCTCTGGCTACCTTTCTGCCATTCCGTTACAACACAAGTCTAACGCCTGTCAAAAACTGAAAACCATTTTAAGCTTTGAAAAACAGAAAAGAGGCTGCTTTCCTGCTACCATCTGTACGGATGGCGGAGGAGAATTTGCCTTGTCTGAACTCAAGGACTTCCTTGTTTCCAATTCCATTCAACACCTCATCTCTGAACCTTATCACCACAAACACAATGGGAAAGTCAAGCGAGCCAATCGTACTCTTACCAAATCAATCAGAGAAATTCTACGCAGCTCACTTCTCCCAACCAATTTGTGGGCCAAAATTGCAAAAGCCGCCTGCTTGGCGCTTAATCAAATTCCTAAAACTCTCTCTTCCCTCTCTCCCTACCAACTCTTCACTAACAAGGTGCTTCCCCAGAACTATTTCCATCCAATTGGTTCAAAGGTAGCTTACCTTGACACTAAAATTCCCCAAGGCAAAAAATTCAAAGACCAGGGTCTTGCAGGCACCCTTGTGGGTTACAACCCTGCTTTTCTCTCTTATCAAATCCTAAAACCTGACCAATCAATTATCTCTTCCAAACATGTTAAATTTGTCAAATCCAAAACCATCACCCAGCCAACTTGCTCTGCTCCTCTCTCACCATCTGAAGAAGATCTCAAGATTCATTTCGATGACAACTTTCCCCTTTCCAACATCAATACCTCCACACCCTCCTCCAATGACCCTTTTCCTGCTGACTCCTCTCCCAAGGACAAATCTACCCCTGTTTCTCTCCCCAAAAATATCTCCGATTCCTCTTCTAATTACTCTCACAATCTTGAAGCCCAACTCAATCCCCAATACTCTCTTAGAGATCAATCTAAACTCAATCCCCTGAAACGATTTGGTTATCATGGTTACTTTGTTCCAAAAACTTACAAGCAAGCCAAGAAGTGTTCTGAAGCTGATAAATGGGATCTATCAATGGACTCCAAACTCAACGGCATTGAAAAACTCAAATTTTGGGACAACTAAAACGGACCCAAACCTACAAATCCATTAAACACCACCTGGGTATATTGATTGAAGGATAATTGCCATGGCGACCCACTAATCTTCAAAAGCAGACTCTGTGTTCAAGGCTTTGATAAAATCTACGGACTTGATTATCAAGACAAATTCTCCCCTACTGGGAAGGCAGCTTCCCTCCAAATGGCCCTTCTTTTTGGTCTCTATCATTCTCTTCCCATCACTCAACTGGATTTCAAGAGTCCCTTCTTGCACGCCCCCCTCACTGACAAAGTTATTATTAAAAGACCCAAGGGTTCCAAGCAAGAAGAAAAATATCTAGTTCTCAAGAAATCTCTTTACGGCCTCAAAAAAGCACCAGAAAATTGGTTCTCAACTCTCACTTCTTGGATTTGTGAGCAAGGATTTCATGAGTCTATCTCCGACCCTTGTCTCTAAATCCATCCTCAATCCAACTCGGTCCTCTTCTTTCATGTTGACAATCTTATTTTGGTAGGATCTGGGGAAAACTTCCTCTCCCATTTTCTATTAAAGTTCCCCAACTCCAGTCACCACGAGCCTAACACAATCCTAGGAATGAAGTACAAACGTACCAAGGACTCAATTCTTCTATCCCAACCAAAACATATAGAACATGGTCTTGAGGAGTTAAAAATGACGGATTGCAAGCCGTCAACAGTTCCACTCTCTACAAACTTCAATCTCACCCCCTCTTCTGACAAAGAACACAAGGAATTCAAAGCTCTTAACATTAACTATTGCTCCGCTGTGTTTCTAATGAACTACATAGCCTGTCTTACTTGGCCTGAATTAAGTTTTGCAGTCTCCAGTCTGGCCCGATTCTGCAAGAAGCCGGGTATTTGACATTGGCAAGAAGTTAAAAGGTGCTGGAAATATCTCAAGGCAAAAAAAAGTCTCAAGCTCACCCTCAAAATTTTGAACACTGATACTCAAATAAAATGTTACAGCAATGCCTCATGGGGCAACAATCTAGAAACAAGGCGCTCCCAATCCGGTCACTTATCCTTACTCTTTGGTTCTCTCTTGCCTTGGAGTAGCTATTGGCAACGGAACGTCACTCACTCAACTACCAAAGCTGAACTCAATCCGTTGGTTGACTCATTTCTTGAGGCAATCTGGATGAAGGTTCTGATTTCCAAACTCTGGAAAAAGACCGTCAAGCCCAGCCTGCATTTTGTGGAAAACAAAGGACTTGACAATAAATTTAAAAAATTTGGCTGTCACTCAAAAACTTGCCATATCAATATCAAAACTAAAGGTTTGCGCAAAGAGCTTAAAATGGGAAATCTCAACATCAAGTTAATCCCATCTACCAAAATGAAAGATGATGGCCTCACAAAGGCTCTCAACTCCGCTTCAATCTCAAAACTGATTCACCTCATTGATCCTTCTTTTGCTCATCCGGCTCCAGTCATACCAGTCACGGAGGGTGTTGAATGTTAAAGAAATAATCTTTCCAAATTCCATTTTTCTTCATCTTCTTTTAAGTTTTCCTTTCCGTCTTTTTCTTCTTTTTCCTATTTTTTCACAGTTTCAGTTATGTCACTAAATTAGAGCGCGCTCCTCTCTTCATCTCATTGCGCTGTCACACCCATGTCACCAAACCTAAGCTCATACAAGAGGTCCCGCTTGATTCTTTGATCAGGGATGCTCTCTCGGCGTCCTTCTTGATTCCTTTCAAGATTCTTTTTCTGTCTTTTCATTCTCCTTCATCAGTTTCCTATCCTTCTTAACCATGCCATTATTCCTTTGCTTCTCATTCTCAACTCATCTTGATTAACCTCAACCATACAAGATTCTGTCTGGTAAGACTGTTCACCCTGTGGTCTCTACTTCTGCTATTTCCTCTTCAAATAACTCATGTCAACTCAATCTTCTTAAGATCTACAACTACACAACTAACCAAAAAACCACTCAAGTTCACGTCAATCCCATTCAAGATCAACTCTCTCAGAATCTTTTGTCTTGATGTTTGTTTCTTATTGTTTTCTCATTTTCTCTTTTTTCCATTGCTTCTTCTTTTCATCTCCTTTCTACTTTCAGCTGATTATCCTTGTCTTTTAGCCCTCTTTAAGTTATTTTCTTCTTTTTCAATTTCCCAGAAATCCAACAGTAACCTCTTGTATGAATTTCTACAATCACACACATTTCCCTGGTTCCTCAACTTCACCAAAATTACCATCCCAAAAACTTCATGTCCAAAATTGTCCCAGCCCCATTGCTTCCTTGTAAATCCTCACTAGGTCTAGCTTATTGTTTTCTGCATTTGGGTAACTGCATTCAAAAACCCCACTCAATCCTCAGCTTCTGAATTTGGCAGTCTGTGTTCTTTTTTATTTGAACCTATCAGCTCTCTGCATTTGGAAAATCATGCAACAAACTTTTCTGTAATGTTGTTCTGTGCTTGTTTATTTTTGGAAAAAGTTCTACTCCTGTTTTGTTACCATTTGAAGTTCACCTCCTAGGTTGTGTTTATAAAAAAGGAGATTTTTACCTCAGTTAGTTAATTTCATATGTTCTTGAATTCTGCTGAGCTAAAGCCTTAAAATACAGATTTGTCTCAGTTTACTCATTGAAAAACTTTTCCTTTGACCATGGGCCTGAATTAAAAAATTACCCTTGAGCTTTGAAGGATAGCCTTACTAAATTTAGGATTTCTTAAAGCATGGGTATTTCTAATTTTCCCAAAGTCCACCTAATTATCTGTCCCTCTTAGTAGGTGGGGTGGGCATTTGAAATAAAAATTTCAAGAAATTATAAAAAAAATGTTAGGAATTTCAATTATGAAACAAAATATGATTTTCTTTGTTTCAAATGATGATGACATAAAGATAAATAGATAAAAAATTCAAAAATATTTACAAAACTGAAAAAAAATAAATAAATGAATTACAAAAAAATAAAAAATGAAAAGAAAATATCAGGGGGGCTCTGAGCACTGGGAGAAGCCATGGAACCCTTAAATTTTAACAAAAAAATAATCTTAAAAAGTAAAAAATATATAAATAAATAAAACATAAAAATAAATAAAACAAAAATGGTTGGCATGACCACCACCACCTCAGAGAAGTATGGGTGAGGTTGAAATCAGTTTCTTTCCAGGGTTTTTTTCAAAAACCCTTCAGTGCAACAGGTTTCAAAAAGGCCATCAAAAACACTGGTTCTGGTCAACTTTGGTGTGGCCTTAACAACTGCATAGGCTATGTGGATTCAACTACTTGGGCCAATGGAAGGGCCAGCCCCCCCCTCTGGTGTGTTGAGGGGGGAACATGCCACTTTCCCACACCATTTCATGGCATAATAGGTGTTCCTAGCATGTGAACACATTCCATGTGGCGCAAGTTCAGTAGTTTGTTTACTATAACCAAACTAATGGCACCTTTTGTCATCATTTTAGCATAAGAATTGACAAAATGACAACTTTCTTGATGAAAAGAAACAGATTTAGTATTTACTTTGGAATTAATTTAGCCTGGGCCCATCTAAAAATAAAACTAATTATTTTGAAAAATAAGTGGGATGAATCCCTTTCTATACATACATACATACAGTGGGGTTAGTAAAAGTCTTGGGACTGGTGCTCCCCCATTTTTTTGTCAATCCATCTTTAGAATAATTTGTGTTTTTTCTCTCAAGATCCAGGGAAAGAATGGTTGATAAAAAATAATGAACTTCAAAATTTTATAATCTTTATTTTAATTTGTAACTAGTTGGAATAATTTTTTTTAAAAGAAATAGAAATGGAGAATAAAATAGAATATATATAGATATGTAGAATGGGGGGAATAGTAAGCCTAATGATTGGTGATGGAACCAAAAAAAAAATCAAAAAGATATGTAATTTTTAAAATTTTCATGATAAACAGGAGACACTGTAGACATGATGAGGAATGATTTTAATAGTAGTAGGAGTAACAGAAAGTGGGTTTACCACCACTAGAACCACAAAACAATTAATGTAACTGTCTAGAAAGTGCCGTCAAGGAAGCTCTGGTTGAATCTCTCTCAAATTGCAAATTAAAGGCTTGTTCATGCTCTAACTAGTTTTTGGTGCACATTTGCTGTGCATTGGAGCTTGAATAAATCTTGAACTGAGATTTGACAGAGCTTGAACTGAGCTTGTCCATACATTGAGAATAAGCTCCTTGATGGCACTTGCTAGCAAGTGAAATTCAAATTTCTGTGGTTTGATGTTGATGACTACTTTGATACATTTAGGAATCAATTCAAAAAGATTCAAGATTGTTTTATTGGGAAAATCATCCAAGGTACTTTTGAGTTTTCTTTTTAGGTTGGGGGTTGACTTTTTTGGTATTAAACCAGGGGGAAAATGAAGGCACATGATAGCATGCGCCTGCCTGTACCTTTGGTGTTATCTCAATAAATAACTTAGTTGTAATATATCACTGAAGATTGTATAAATCAGATGCAATCACCAGGTAATTTAACCAAAAAAAAAGATAAATATGACTCCAAGTGTGGTAAAACTTATTAATATGTCATTTATAACTAGGGAATAACTACTCTCTAACTAATCTACCAAAATACAATTCTATTTCATTTTTTATTGTTAAATTCCAATAAAAAGTTTGCAAACTTGAGCCTAGTTTTATTTCAATTTGGAAAAAATAACCATGCTTCAATTCAAGTTAAACAAATTAATTTCAAGTGAAAATAATCATTGAAACATTTCTAGAAAAGAATTTGAAGTATATTTTAAATTTCAGCATTTTAAATTTCAGCATAACCACCAAAAAATGAAGACACAATTGCTTATAAAATTGTGAAACTAAAATAAACTGGATTCAAGAATTCTCAAATCAAATCCAAGAACATCTAGTCCTTATGTTGATCACACCATTTACCTTCATTAGCAGATATTTGAAAATTCTGATTGATCAATATATAATCATGCATAATGCCTCCACATACTTTAGACTTTCGAAATACAAATGTGGAATTTTTTTGGGGTAATATTCCTTTGAAATTTCAATGGATAAAAGTCTGAATTTGCAAAATATTAAGGTCAAAATCCTTAAACATATCAAAAAAATGAAAATTTACACCCTGATCCCCCATCAATTTTTTTTTGAAAATCAGATGTATTGAAGTTAGAAAAACAATCAATCATCTTATACTCCCAATTTTCCATACTTAAGTATGTATTGAAAATAGGTATCAATGGAGACATGTTTCATTGATTCATTTGAAGAGGACCCTTGAATAATTTCGGAAATTATTAAATAAAATTAAAAGAAGATTTAATTATCAAATATGTTGATCACAAATCATGATATATACTGGATATATAAACAATTGGCTGAATTATTAGCTCATTCAAGCATATTTACAATATGGAAGGTGCAAAACCTCTTCATTTTTTCTTAATGACAACTACCATTAGGCATTATTTCAAGATTCTGATTTTGAGGATGTTTATAGTCCCAAAAATATTCCAAAATTAAAGAAAGCTGATAGGAATTGTCCTTTTGGGTGAATTTTTCTATTTCCTCATGTTTTATTCAAAATTCACCCCAGTTTTTGTATAAGGGTGGGGGATGGGGAATCCACCAGGGAAGTATGGCAAAAATTCAGTTACAAGCCCTTTTTTATTCAACAAATTTTCTCACAGAGAAATTATTTTTTTTTAGCCAAAATGTATGCATATTTAAATTTAAATTGAGAATGCATCCTGAATCTATTCTATTTCATTACTATGATTTTTTTGATAAAGTTTCTGATAAAAAGAGTTAATTGTTAATATTTATGGGAATTCAAGAATATTTATTTGTGAAAAACAACCTTAAAAATATTTCTCTGTTTTGATTTTTCATATCTCAGTTAACACTGTTTGACAAAATCCTTGCAGAATTGGTTGATTTAAATAGATCAAGTTGTATAACAGAAAACTCTAAAGAATCATGAGAAAAAGGAGTTCATAATTGGGAGATCTTCATATATATTAATCAGGTGGTAATCATTACAAAAGAATTTATATGGTCTTTGTCCTAAAATTGACTAAATAACAATAAAAATTAAACAATATAATTGAAAGCAGGTTATATTTTTATGAACATATTGCTAATCCATAATACACTTATTATGATGATACAATCCAATAGATCAAGAAAGATACCTGAGCTAAAATGTCAGGATGGGTTTGGGCACCATTTCATTTTGTGGTTTTTCCAGAGGTTAACCCTCTGAAGCCCCAGAAAATAAAATAGCAGGGAAATAATTTATTCTTCTAATGATTTCAAAAAAAAACATAGCAATTTTTAGATCAGTTTGATCAGATTTTTGTTTGAGAAAAATCTGTTGAATGCTCCAGTGGATGCGGTGCCACAAGCATCAAAGAAGCTAATCACCAATTATGATGATACATAAGGGCCATTAAACAATATACATAATCAAGGCTTTGTTGAAAAAAGCTCCAATTTAGAAAGCCTTTCAGAAATCTGGTGGTTTCATTGGTAAAAAGTTTGAGAAAAATAAATTTTTTTATTTAATTGACAACCTATCAGACGCAATTTTGTGAGTAAAAAGAGCCCTGAACCAATATGATATCTCCATGCATCAAAACTAAAAAATCTCAAAATGATTTAATAATTATTAAGAATTCAATATTCTGGTTCTCTGTGTTTTACAAAAGGTTCTGGTCATCATGATTGTTGGTTTTCTTGCCACATTAATGTAAAGAATCTTTGGGAAAGAGAAAACATTGAGACCCTTTAAAATATTAGTTGGATTGATATATTTCAGCAGTGAAGGATTTTCATGATGCCAACAATTTAAAAGCAGTTATAATCACAGAGATAAAAGAGCACCTTTTCTAGTAGCTAGTATATTTTTGAAAAAATTGTTTTGTAAAATAAATGTTCTGCACTTCTGGTGTAGGAAAATTGTAATTTGGAAGAGATTGGAATGAGTTGACATGTTTTGTGTGGAAATTGAGTATTGGTTAATTCTGAAGTACAAAGTCAAGATGGGTTTCAGGAGTAAGAATTGGATGAGGAGGATGGCTATTGGTTGGGCATGTCTGTTTGGAATTTTATTTTATATGGCCCAAAATTGTGTTCAGGGAGAGAAGGCCAGACTTAATCTATCTGTTAGATATGGTTTAGTGAAAATAAAGAGGAAAAAAAGGAATAATTAAATTTCATTTGTGGTAACAGGGGTGAACAAATGGCGTAAGTCTTGATTTTTATTGGGAAAAGCAGAAGAAAATTAAAAACCTTTTCCAATCAAAGTTTGATTTCAATAATGAAAATTTTGTAAGGTATTCTGTCATATTAAAACTTGGGGCTTAATCTGATAGCAACTCCAACCAAATAATCTGTATTAAATCTGCAGATGAAGCCCAAAAACAAAGTACTTCAAAAGTAACCCCATTGATGGAGATCACAAAAGAAAGCCGGTGAAAGTAGCAACAATTCAGGTAAATGTTTTGAAAGGTGAAGAAAAATGTGTTAATAAAGAGATGGGATTGCTAAAGTTTATTTTACAAGAGAATGTCAAGCTTTTTACTGATTTGGTCAAGCCTGCAGATACCAAAATACGCAGAAAAAAACAGCACCCAAAGTCTTATTGGCTCCAAGGATATTTATAGTGTTGTGCTGCTTTACCAGTTAAAATATTGGATTCATTTTGAGAAGGAGGAAGTTTCCTGAAGAAATGAAATAATAAAGCATGACATAGAAGTAGACATCAAAATAAGACCTCAAGCTCAAAATATAGTGATAAATTGTTTTGAATTCATTTGGTTACAAAAATAAAATGGCTTTGGGTTGACTCACATGAGATTAGGAATCTCAAAAAAAATTGAGGAAATTATAATTGGAAAAATTTCAGTGGGGTATTTATTCAAGTAAAAATGCGTTATAAAATGTAAAAACATAATTGCATGCATCATTCAACCACAGGGGGAAATGAAATTTCAGTTAAAAAATTGCATGAAATAAAAATCAACAATGCACATGCCAAGATTTATTGAAAAAACTGTCTGCAGATTTATTCCAAGAATAAAAAAAAACATAAAAGGCATGGTAAAACCCAAACAAATTTCACTTTCAAGAAACCTCAAATTTTCCCTGATAATAATTTGTAATTGAGGTATGGTATTACTTAAATGAGGGGGGGAAATATGGATGCCAGAGGAGAAATTTTTTGTTCATGAGATGAGGGAAGTATAAGGAAATTGTGAAATTGAAATTCCTATGGAGAACAAATTGCCCATGGAACTTTCAAGTAAAATTGATTGCCCATGTAAATTGATTTAACTACACCAACCAACATCCAAGCATGTAGGTGACATATTTCCTGATGGAAATTACAAAACATTTATTCTATATTGGTTTCCCCCCATCTGTTACAGTGATATGGGGGATCCAATGATTGGTTGTATTTTAATTATAGAATATTATATTTGTTCATTGAGATGAAAAGTAAGCAAAAAAAAGTTTGAAAAGCTAGCCCAAGCCACAATGCACATACAATTTGGTTTTTTTGACACATATTCATGAAAATTAAATGTGCCTTACTTACATGACAGTATTGAAAATTGAATTTAATTTGAACTCTGAAGAATTTTGTTGCAGCATTGTGTGGTGTGAAGGAATTGAGTGCAAGCAAATAGGGCAAGTAATGAGGGTAAATCAAAATCTGAAAATAAAACAATTCCCTTGAGAAAATATCAGTGAACTAATTAGGCATGAGCCCCTTTTACAAATTCACAAAGTTTGTTGAACAAGGTTAAAGAGCTGATAATTGATTTAACTTTGAACCAAAGACTACAAAAAGAATAGAAAACACCAATGAGATAAGAGATATGAAGAAAAGGAAAGAGAATCCAAGAAGACAAACAGCATGAAAAGAAGCCTGGAGCATGAGGTGGAGATGTTGGAGCTGAAGTTGGGAATACTGGTTGGAGCAGGGTTTCAATGGATATTTGGGGCTGATAGATTGTTGATGATGAGTCTGGGAATTTTAGGAATCAGATGATCAGGTTGAATCTCACCAGGCAGTTGAATGGGAAGGTTGGCCAAAGGTCAGTCAAGAAAATTTTGATCAAGCCCAAAGTGGTGAGGTAAGGTTGAGTGACAATTTTAAGAGAAGAAAAGAAAAAGAACACAGCAGATAATAAAAGAGGAGCAATGAAAAGAAAGAGATGACAATGGTTGAGGTTGGATTGTGATGTTGGTGAATGGTTGTATGATGATGAGTTCTGCTCTACCCACAAGGATCCCCTTGTTGGTTGAGTTCAACCTTGAGTGATGGTTTGGGTTGGGCTCTCTGGGCTTTTCCACACCGCTGACCATTGGGTTCAATTCTGCTAGGCCAACCAGGTCCAAGGGGACAATCTTAACATTCCCTGTGCCTGTTGAGATGAAGAGCTGATAAAAACAAAAGGAGAAATGATAAGAACAGGGAGTACAGAGAGACATAAGAGAAAATGAAGTCAGACAGTGACCAGAAATTGGAAGAGTTTGAGGCTGGTGGGGCTCAAGTTCTTAGTGAGAGAGTCTACAGGAATATCACCTCACTTCAGAATTTTTACAACCATATTTCCCCCATTTAGATCCTTGTGAATGGCTTTGGTCTTCAAGTCCAGGTGGTGTGTCTTCAAGTTTGAGCCAAATTTTTTGATTTTGTCATTCAAGCCGCTTTTGTTGATGTGCAAGTGGATTGGCAAGGGGGCTGGGGATAACATTTATTGTGTGAGGGCCCTGATCCAGGTAGCCTCATGGAATGTGTCAACAAATGCATTGAGTTCTGCATTGGTGGAAAAATAGGTGATATTCTTCTGTTTAAAGCTGTTCCCAGAGACTATAAATCCATGAACCGAACCAAGTTAGCCCGTTTGGGACTGTCTATTGTCCGGTTTAGCCGCCCAGGAGTCATTGGAGTACGCTGATGTAAGGATTTCAGGATTGTGAACACACAGGAAAAGCTTGAGGTGAGATGTCCCCATGAGATACTTCCAGGATTTGTTGAGTTCATTCCAGTGGGGCAGGCCAGGCTTGACATTGAACCTGGCTAGGATCAACACGGCAAAGCTGAAATCATGGTAGGTTTAGCAGGCAAGATGATTTAAGAGAACAATTGCCAATTGGTAGTTGATTTTGAGAGCCTTGAATTGTTCAAATTTGTCATCTGTTGCAGGTTTCAACTGTAATCCTTGCATGAGAGGGCAACAGCTTTTCCTAGGGTCCTCCAGCCTGAATTATTTCAAACCAAGGACTATGTGATTTGGTTGACTCAGGAGGATTCTATCATTGAGAATCTCAATCATTATGCCTAGGATTGTATTGGGATCTTTTGCTGTTGATGCGGAAAATCTAGCCAGGAACTTCCCTTTGAAGTCATTTGCATCCCCAACCAATATTGAACTTTCCACATGGAAGAACAGTCAAGAATTGCCATTGTTTGAGAAGTAGAGGCAGGGGTCACAGGCAGATTTGGTGAACCCCACCTCTCTGAACCAAGCTATGAGTGTTTTGTACCAATTTTCAGGTGACTGCTTGAGGCTGTACAGGGAATTTTGAATTTGCAGGAAGCAGGAGGTCCAGTTGGATTTTTTGGGAGTTTTGATGATAACTTCCTCATCTATAGGCAAGTGGATGAAGGCGCTGTGGTGACCCATCCTGGAAACCCTGGCCAGTGCGGAGACTTTAATTTTTTTATGATTTTTCCTTATCATCATTCATAGAAAAAAAAATTTTTGATCTGGAATAGGCTTCCATTCGGTTCCCAGCTTCCCAACTGCTCATTCTCTCAGTTGGAAAGGACAATCTCTGGGTGTTTGTATCCCCGCTCTTGTGTTCAAATCCCTGCCGCTCCGCTATTCAGCCTTACAACTTTTTTTTTTGCCGAGCGCGCGGCCAAAAGACTGCCGGGCTCGCCTCCACCCTGCCATCCATCACCGGCACCCCCAATTGACCATCATCATCACCACCACTTCATCTTTTGAGTAATTGAGGAGAGCAGCAGCATTGATTCATCCAGCCTTTCATCGCTCAAGATCATCATCCATGCCATCCATCCCAACCTCAATCTCATCGGCTTCACCTGCTACATCACTACCCTCTCAATCTGGATCTTGCTTAGCTCCAAACAACCTCAGGCCCTTGAATCTTGACACGGGTGCTTACTTGAACAACTTGCCATCTCTCACACCCTCCAAGCTTGCCTCTTGATTGGTCTCAGATTCGGATTTGGATTTGGATTTGATCCCCAATTGATTAACCAATGATGAAAATATCAATCATCAGCCGGTCAATCATCATCACCCCTCATCCAATCCGCGCTCTCATTGCTCACCGGTTTCCCGCGCAAGTCTTCTGTCGCCTGCGCGGGTTGGTGATGTGTCCCGCGCCCCTCAAGGATTCTGAGCGCGCGGTCATCCGCAGGCCAGCGGTTGCCAAGGGGCATCAGCCTGTCTGTGCGGCCCGTCACCTCACCCTCACCTGCCTGTGCCCACCATTGGCATGGGCTGGTGTTCGTTTTCATCCACGCTCATTCATTTCCTTTTATTATTTCATTCATCCCCCCCCCAAAAAAAAAAAAAAAAAAATTCCGCTCTATTTGTAGTATCTCTTGTAAATAGTTTACAGGGAACCATGGCCCATAAAAGGAGGGGCTCTCCCCAGCCTTTTGTTCATCATCCATAGGAGTGTGTGCTTATGTCCCCCCCGTTATTGTGAAATTAGATCCTGATCCTTATCCTGGGTATATCTCTGATTGCCCCCTGATCCATTTTTGACCCTTAGTCTTTGCCCCTCTGTGGCCTGATCCTTATCACCAACCAATAGCCTTGCTGGTTGAAGAAAATTCTGTCTGTTGGAATTTTTGAGTGTGTTATACCACTCCTTGATCCCTTTCTCTGACCATACTGGTCCTGATCCCTGATCATCTTTCTGGAGCCAATCACAATTGATTAAAGAGGTCTCATTAAGCTTAAGACCTGGAGTGTTATACCTCCCTTTATTTTCTTTGGAGTTTCATTCTGCCAGCCTACTCCTGAGTCCCTTGAGAAGTTTTGAGGTTATCCTTGCTTCAAATTAGTTACTGTTTGCTTTTAGAGCTTCTTAAACATTGTGCTTTGTCTTGTACAGCCACCCTCAGTTATCTGGTACCCTTCAAGCGCTTGATTGCAGAGAGTTGGGCAGGTTCATTGAGAACCTGGAGGTTTGTTGGGTTTGAGTTGATCATCCCCAATCTTCTGCTGAAGACCAGAGTTATTAGCTTGTGGGCGTTGTTTACATACAACAGCTTTTGTTTTTAGAACTCTAAGCAGACTTTAACTTCTTTTGTTGAAGTTTTTTTCCCCGCATAATCTTGTCTCAGATAGTGCTGTTCCATTGCTACCAAACTATTATCATCTTTATCCTCTACTCCTTGATTCCTCATTTAACAGGTTCTGGACCTTGATCTTTGTTACATCTAAATATTTTTGTAACACTCAGGAGGGCAGCCTAAACAGCACCTTTCCCCTCCACAGAACTGCCACGGCCTAGAACCGTTTGGAGTCTTACAGCGTCCTTTGCTTCAAATTGCCAAAGTTTTGGTTTTGATTTTAGAGCATAGAGCAGGAGGAGGCAAAGCTTGGAAGGTTTCCCCGCGGGAACAAAGGTTTCCAAGTAATCCAAACCCTCAATATGGTTGAACCCTTGAATGCAGAGGCGGAACTTGCATCAAACTGGGTTTCCATGGCATTTTTCTTTAATTTTGTATATCAAAGTCATTTTGAGTGCATTTCTAGGCTCTATTCCATCTTAAACTTCCCATACATCCAGCTCTTCCATCTATCAAAGTTCTGTGTCCATAGCTTTGATCCACTTGGAGCAATCTTTGCACTGGAGCATATCCTCATAAGACTTGGGCTTTTAGTATTAGAGAATCTGTATCTTTGCAGAGGTTTGATCTGGGATCTATCCCTGAGGGCACAAGTTTGTGGCAGCTTTGTGGATGGCTAATTTGAGGTGGTTTGCCAGACTGTTGGGGTACAAGCTGGTGTTGATGCATCCTTGATAGGAGAATTTGGCAGTGAGTCTCCCTCATTGCATGAGTTGCTGGACTTTTCTGAAAATTCAGAATCTTCTGGGAGCTTGCAATAATTGGTCCAGAGTGTTTGATTAGGTCTTGGCCTTTCTGGCCTGGAGTCTTGATCTGGCCCTTGGTTGTAGGGCTTAATTTCAGTTTTGTCAGTATGGTTGTCATCAATGGTGAAAGTGGGCTTCCTAGGTTGATGCATTTGGAAAAATTTGATGTGCTTTGTGGAGATAACAGAAAAAGTTTCAGTCAAGACCCAATATGAGTGAAAAAGGGGTTTGAAACCTAATAGAGTGCCTTCCTTTCCCTTAGAGTTGAAATTACTTCCTTTTTGCCTTTTTGTGATCAGGTAAATACATGGGATTCCAATGGGTTGCAGGATAGGTGAAGGGAGGAGCCTCCCATGTATCTTCATCCAAGGAGTATTGGTTTTGTCTTTCTGAGGGATGTGATTCAGAATCAGGCAGGATCCCTTCACAACATTGTGCCATACAGTCATTGGAAGTCATGCATATTTAAGGTTTGCCCTAGCTGATTTGAAAATTTTCCAATTTGCTTGTTCCACTTGCCCGTTGTGTTTGGGATGATACAGTTCAAGATGATCTGTGAAGTGTGTTGTTCTTCAAAGAAAGAGGTTATTTTTTAGTTGAAAAATTCCATACCACCATCTGAGCAGACCTCTGAAGGGTAAAAGCCTTGGCACTGATGTTTTTTTCCCAGAAGGTTGATAATTACATTGGTGTTGTGGTATACCAAACCTGTCCTATAGCCATCAGACTCACCTTTACAGTATAAAAACAGCTCAAAAACTCAAATTGACTCAGGAAATGGATTCTAAATCAAAAACAACCTATAGTCACTCAGTCAAAGTACCCCTTTATCCCTCATGGATTAGAAGATACAGCCCAAGAAACCTTCAACTGTGGCAAACTCATACCCAACCAGGTGTCAAAACTCTGTGGAGGGCATAAATACATAACTTGGAAACCCTCAAGTAAATAACAGTAACAGCTTACCCTCAACATCAGGACCATACACCAACCCTGTCACCTCAACCATAATACAGAAATACAGATACATGAGGCAGTGTAACTAGTTTAGCTCCTGTCATCTCACCCAGAATTCATTCAAATAAACATACAGAAGTCTGTGCAGAAGTACACAGGAACATTATAGGCAGGAGGAAGTGAAACCAGTCTCAACCAGAACCAAAAAAACAAGCAAATACACATACAGAGTCCTGTGCAGAAGTATACAGGAACAGTATAGTCAGGAGAAAGTGGAACCAGTATCAACCAGAACAAAAAAAACTACCAGCACCAACCCAGAACCAGAAACACAAAGAAATTTATGTATTCAGAAGAATTTGATACAAAACAACCAAACAGTACAATTACCACAGGTCTACCCAGCAAAATATGCAGACAGCCAGAACCAAGTACCAAACAACCCCAGCACCACACAGAAATGTATGTATTCAGAAGCATGTGATACCAAACAAACCACCAGTGAAAGTTCACCCTAGGCCTACCCAGCAATATATGCATGCCATAAAGACCATGCAGCACCAAAGAAACCACCATTAATGCACAGAAATACATGAAGGTAGAAGCAAGAAGCACCAAACAAACCTCCAGTGATTGCACAGCAACACATGTAGGTAGAATTAAGTAGCACCAAAAAAGCAACCAGTAATGCACAGGAATATATTTTAGCTGCAATACACAGCAGTTTATGCAGGGCTGTGAATGCACAAAACCCCTTTATGAGATTTTTCCAACCAGAAGAAATGCCTCATTTGATTGTACAAGATTTTTCCAACCAGCAGAAATGTCTCATGTAACTTTATCTCACTGTTCCTCACCAGAACAGTGAGAACCCTCAGGGCAAGCCTTGAGAACCCCTGGGGACAGGAATTTTCTATTTAAGAAGGGCCTCTCTGCCCTATGAAATTTGTATCAGCATTCCCTCTGGACACCCAATCACCCAACCCATCATTAGTCATCTGTGGCACCTGCCCAGATGAATATTATCAGTGAAAAAATTATGAAGAAACAGGAAATCAGAGACCAAGTTATAGCCCATCTTTAACCAACTAAACCAACCAACAGGTGCTTGACTAGAGGTTCTTCTGTGACCTAAATATTCAGCATCAAATTAAAGAAGAACCACACATAAATAAATAAATAACCCTTTCAAAGAAAGAGAGCACAACAAAAAGCAACTAACAACCTTTACTCTACCCAGCCCCCTGTGGGTAAACCCATACTTGGGTCCTCTCCTGAACCATCCCTTTGATAAACCCTTGAACAATTTAATATTGGGGTATTGGTTAAGATCAAATATATCTGATTAACCACTAACCAATAATCCAATAAATCTGGTCCATTCTTCAACAAATCCTACCAATAACAGTTAATAATTAATCTAGGCCTGATCTGCGACCTATTTTAAGTCTCAAATAAAACAGCCATTTAGTTAAATAAATTGTTGTGCGGACCTCCTATAGTACTAGAAGATTAGGCAATTCAAAAACCCCCTTAGTCTTACTAATAATCTAAAGGAGTAGATTTAATACCAAGTTCCCCTTCAAGGACTTTCAAAAAGCTAATTTTCAAAATTATTTATATAATCCCACAGGAGTCTCTACAGCAGTCTTTTCCTTTGAAGCTATTGGGAAAGTGGCTAGGTATCTGCTGGCATTGTTGAAAAGAGTGAGTATGAAGCGGTGTCCATATTTTGAGAGGGGTTGAATAGGCCCCATCAGGTCCAGATGAATTTGGTCAAAGAATTTCAACACTTTCATTGACAGATGGTTGAAGGGGGACTTGGTGATTTTAATCTTAAAACATTCTACAAAACAGAACCTGCATTGCACCTTGTTGGGAATATGTTGAATAAGAGAAGATAACCTTGAGAATGATGCATTGCCAAATTTTTGGTGAATTTAAAAAAGCTTGTCCTCAGGAGTGAGGGTCATGGTTGAGAGGTGAGATTTACCAGTGTTATTGGGCTTGAAAGAGGGATTTTTAAGAGTAAAAATATTTCTTTCTACAGCACTTCAAAGGATTTGCCTACCTGCATGAGTAACAATTAAATACTGGTCTTTGGCCAGAATTGAGCATCCTTTGCTGTTCAGTTCACCAGCGCTGATTAAGTTGTGGTGATATCCGGGAAATAGAAAGCTTTTTTAAGTTTGAGAGTGAAATCCTTCCAGTGCAACTCCACTGTTCATTTTCCTTTGATAGGAAGGCAGGCTCCTTCTTTACCCCTCTTTATTGGATTGCTGGCATAGGGTTCCATCTTGATAAAATAGCAGCTGCCATTGATCATGTGCACTGATGCCCTGCTGTTGAGTATAAATTGCTTTGTTGGATTTCTGTGATCAATCCATTGATTAAACAGGGCAAGGTAGTGAGCTCAGAAAGGTTTTTTGTTCCTTTTTTACTGATTTCTTTGCCTTCCACTTTGCCTGACTATCTCTCCATCATTTGGGTGCTAGTTCCAGGTGTAGGTGCCAGCAATTGTCAGCTGAGTAATTTTGATCATGACAGGGGTGATGGTGTCCTTCTATGAATCTCTTTGACTCTTTGCTCCCCAATGCTTTGGAAGTTTTTTTTGAGTTTTGGAGAGATGACCTTCCTCCAAAAAGCGCAACATTAGTTTTGGATTTTCTGGTTGTGATGGATGACTGGGCCAGTGATTAATTGTTCAGCTGTGTGAGATGGTTGAGGAAAAATTCCACTGACAGATCCTTATCTGAATGCATGATTTGTCTTTTGAAATCATCCATGGTTGAGGGAAACTTGAACAGGAGGAGGTAGGAGAATATGTCATCAGGCAGCTTGATGCCCACCTTGGCCATATTCTTAAGACATCCCTTGACCTGCGTGACAAAATCATTGATGTCCTCTGGGTTGAAGACCAGATAGATGAAGCTATTGAATACCCAAGCTTGATTAGAGGATTTCAAGGAGTTGGATTTTTTGATTATTTACCTCCACAGAATTTTTTCTGAGTTTCTATTTTCCAAGGGCACAATATTGTTGTGAGTAACAAAATCAAGATTGAAGATCAGGAGCAGCTTGAGTTTGTTGTTGTTGCAGGTTTGAGGACAGAGGTTTCATGATTCATTGCTGTTTAACATACCCTTAAATTCAAGAGAGCATCCATTGTTTCCTTCCAGATTCTGTAGTTCTCCTCTCCAAGCAAAGGAATTTTTTCAAGGGCTGTCTTGAGCATGGTTTGAAGAAAGATTTCCATGTCACCTGGTTAGAATTCTTCTTCAGTTTGTTTGCAGGGTTTGATTTGTAGAGTTAACTTTTGGCTTTTAACCGTAAAGAACTGATAATTGATTGCACTTAGAACTGAAGAATGCAACCAGAATAGACAGCAGAAAGGAAGAAAAGGAAAGAGAGTCCCAGAAGACAAAAAGCATGACAAGAAGCCTGGAGCCTGAGGTGGAGATGTTGGAGCTGAAGTTGGGAATACTGGTTGGAGGAGGGTTCAACAGATCTTTGGGGCTGAGAGATTGTTGAAGATGAGTGTGGGAATTTTAGGAATCAGATGATTGAGTTGAATCTCACCATGAAGTTGAATGGGAGGTCATCCAAAGGTCAGTCAAGTGGATGTTAATTTAGCCCAAAGTGGTGAGGTAAGGCTGAGTGAAAATTTTAAGAGAAGAAAAGAAAAAGAAAAGGAACACAGCAGATAATAAAACAGGAGAGATGAAAAGAAAGAGATGAGAAGGGTTGAGGTTGGATTGTGATGTTGGTGAATGGTTGTATGATGATGAGTTCTGCTCTCCCCACAAGGATCCCCTCATTGGTTGAGTTCAACCTTGAGTGATGGTTTGGGTTGGGCTCTCTGGGCTTGTTCACAATGCTGAACGTTGTTTTCAATTCTGCTAGGCCAACTGGGTTCAAGGGGACAATATTAACAAAGGTTAAATTTTCATCCTTGAAATATGATTTGAAAGTTGATGGTTTAAGCCTTGGTTTGTTTTCCCACCTACAATCCTAAGAATGTTTCAGGTTACCCATATTTACCTGAATTACCATTTTTTGAATTCTGGTAGAACTTTCCAAAAAATTCAGTCAAAATTCTCCAAGTAGCATCTCATATCCACCTCAACTATATTCAAATGCTAATGGAAATTTCAGAAAACCAAATGAGTTTTAAAACTTGCTTCTTTTCAAAAGTTCATTGCCAAATGGAATTCTGGGGGTGGAACCCCTGTAAAAATATATCACTTGAAATATCTTCTAATTTAAATTTGGACCAGTCAGAACCAGAGATACTCTTTGTGGGAAAAATATTATTATCCCAAATATTTTCTATTCACCAAATTATATTAGAAAGCAATGGCTGGACGTTGCATTCTAGTGATTTGGATATTGACCAGAAATTTTCACCACTGCCAGTATGGGGAAAGCTGCATGTTGTGGAAGTAGATGTTGATTGCCAAATTTTCATCAGTGGATGTGTGTCTTATATTGATTCTTTGGTAGAAAAGGCAAGTCCTCAAAATTAATTGTATCTGAATGATCATGTTCAATTACCAAAATCATCTAAAAGTTCTAGAAAATAAAGATTATCCTCCAGTAATTGAATAAAGAAACCCAAAAGTCTATGATGGCACCTCAGCATACCAAGAATATAACTACCAAAGGATTTTTGTCCCCAAGTGATAAGATAATCAAATTTCTTGTCAAGTTAAAACTTTTAATAATTAATTAGTACCATTTCTAAATTCATCATTCAAGTGTTTTTATTTAGGTCAATACTTTGGAGGAGGAGGGAACATATGTAGATGGCCATGGATGTTCACTTTGGACATCAACAGCACAAAGAAAAAATATCCTCCTTAATTCTCTTAGAAGAACAAGAAATAAATCAAGCAAAAAAAATCACAAATAGTGTTAATGAGTAATGAGTACTTCTTCAAAAAAGGACTGTTATAGTTAGACATGTTTTGAATCATTTTAAATTATTCAATTATTTTTTAAAAATGTGTCTTTTCTTGTTTGTTTATTCAACAAAAAAAAAAATAATCTGCTAAAATTCTGTAAAAAAATCCAAAGAGATTTTTTTTAGGGAATTATTTTTCTCACCCATCAAATACTTTATTTCACCCAAAGCAACATTGTTGCGCGGTCGTGCCCCTCTGGTATTCCATGCAAAAATACTTTATTTCATGAAATTTTCATATTTTTTTGAATTCTGACTCCGCAGCCACGTAGCAGGGGTCCTTAAACCCCTAGATCAAATTTTTTGTATCTTTGGAGGCATTAAAATCCCTTCAAAAATGGAACCAAAAATTAAAAAATTACGTAAAAACAAATTTTTGCATGGATTTTTGCATGCTTATTTTGGCTATTTTGATTTTTTTTGGTTATTTCAGAAGCCAAACACCAGGGCCAAATTGGAGTCTCTGGCTGGCCAGTGACTTCATGTAACCATTGAGTCCCATTTTCTTGCCAATGAAATCCCTTTACGGGAAAATTCTCTTCACCAATGAATATTCTTTAGTTCACCTCAGTTTAAATCAAAAATAAAATATGATTCAAACTGTATTAACCATGGCGGAAAATGAATTTCATTTGTAATTCCCCAATGAAAAAACCTGAATTCACTTGGATGTTCACATTTATTCAACCAGGATTCACTTGAAATTCCCTATGTAATTTTTTTTATTGAATTAAACATGGCATATTTTGATATCCCAGCTACAATTTCAGTGATCAATATCTTCCACATTGAAATGACTGCTTAATTCTGATTAATTTCAGTATTCATAGAAAAAAATTTATTTTACATTTTATTTCATATCAATTTTTTGTAAAATTACAAAGTCTATATTAAAAATTTTATTGGTGTTTTTCCAGTCTTTCACTTGTGTTTCAAATCTGGTTGAATTACTGAAGGATAAGCTCCAAATAAATTTTAGTTTATCCTTCATTACACTTATATGGATAGAAACTAACACTAAAGCTCCAAATTTTCATAGGGTTTATATTAAAAAAAATACTAATTTAATAGCACTTAGGAATTTTAATCAGAAAGAATATTAATGATGTAAAATATAAAATGATAAAATATATGTGGGAGGATATTTCAAAATCCTACGCCAAAGAATTGAATTAGCAAGCCACAAAATTTAAATTTAAATTTATACATTAACAGGAACATGCTGACAATGCAGCACATACATTACTAAAAAAATTTTCAGAATATAAATCACATAACTTTCTTTAAAGAAATATATGATATATGGAACAAGCTATACTAAATTTTCAATTTTACACATTGATATTTGTACATTACCTTTAACTTATATTAATGAATTTTCATCAATATATGACTTATAAATTTACAAACACAAGCAAAAATAAAACATGACAGAAATAAATAGTGTATACTGCTCATACATCGGGGGCAATAGACAAAAATGCAATTTAATTCATTACCATTGTAAAAAATCAGGATTTATCATTAATAAATGTTTATTTTAGTATATTTGTATTAGTTTTCAACAGAACATGCATTCAAATATTACAGAAACTCAAAATCAAAATAAACCTCATCCCATACTGGTTAATTCCATCAAAGGACTTTGCTTGATGGCTCAATTGATTGCACCCTTCTTTTGTTGTGTTTTGAGTTGGAGATCCAGTTGAGAAACTTAGAGATGAGGAGGTAAAGTCTTATGAGGCCAAGATGAGTGGACCTTAAGAGTCAAAGGGGGCACTCTGGTTCCAAGTAAGAAAGAACAGATGTTTTCATTCACTTGCAAGCTGGCAGCTTAAGTAGACTATCTACAAGGAGGGAAAACCAGTTATTGACAAGATGAGAGACTAAAATGGATAAAATATTCTTAAAGAACATGTAGGATAGTCACAAGAGGAAATGTTCAACAAAGACAAGGTGTCACTGGATATTCACTCACTTGGACTACACTCAACATGTTAGTGATATGATAAGGAATCTAGGATTAGAGATAAAGAACCCACCAGGACTGTGACTACTTAGCACAGTACAAAGAGGCCACTAGACAATAAAACTCAAGAGCAAGCATGGAGGAAGGCCACTAGGATTCATAATAAAAATTTTGCTAGATCTATAACTAAACAGTATAGAATAAAGAAAACACTGGAAATGAACACTCAAGATCAGAAATTGATTGATGAAATATAAAGCTAAAATTAGTAAGATTGCACTCTAGCTTGAGGCAATCCTTGATTCAGAAAATAATTCCAACACACCTCCTTGCCTAAATATAGAGGGAATAAAAAAGACCAAGAGAGGTGGAGGACCTTTGACAGTAGCAGCCAGACTGGGTTAAATTCTATAATATAAAGGAAGGCTTTGGAGCAGGGAAGATGAATTAATAAGACAACAAGAGATGATCCAAAAAATAGATGATTGTGTAAGTTAGCAAAGGATCAATAGACTTGAAGTGACAGGGCAAGTAGGTGCGCAATCAAGACTTGATGAGATGAACAAGCAACCTTGGGTAGCAAGGAAAATACTGGAAGAATCTGTGAGGTTTTTATTGGTTAAAACTAAGAGCAGTCATTGCATTAGAGATACAAATCAGATACAAGTGGCGAAATCGGGAATGGCTGTTGTAATACCGACCTAAGAGCAGAAGACAATCTACCGCAGAGTGTGTACAAGCGGTCGGATGCAAAGAAATCAAGAAGAAATAAAATGGAATGGGATGGATTAAACAAAAAGAAAATTGAAGTAAAGAAAAAGGATAGAGGGCCAAAGTGTGGGAAGAGATGGTGATAGTAGGCGCTGATGCAGGCTAGGAAGGTACTTGAGTGCTGGTCTCCTCATCAACTTGAGAGAAGTTGACAGCTATCACTTGCCAAGACGTTTCTGGAGGGCTATATACAACCATGGCAGCCAAGCGTCCAAGAGGGTTTTGTTCATCAAGAGATGGTTCAGTGTTTGAGCTAGTAATTATGGTGCAAGCTGATCCAGCAATCAGCCACCATGATTGAGAGGTCTAACGGTCTTTGGCCGGAGGGGTGGAATGCATGTGTTTCAGAGCTAAAACAATTTGAGATTGAGGATGGCTTGGATGATATTTGTGACGGTGGCAAAAGATATTTTCGCGGCCAGGCGTACCACAAAAGTATTGATGAGCAGGCAGGGGGGATCATAGATAGGAATTTGTATTTATTTGATCAAGTGGAGGAGAAAAGAGCAAGAACATTGCTAGAGGGATATTCAAGGTCTTCTTTGTAAAAGGAAGGAGAAGGTTGAAGGGGGGCGGGGGGAAGTGAGTGCTCTGGGAATGCATCTTTACTTACGCTAGATGCCACACAGAGCATGTACAAATCTTATTGATTTGAGAAGAAAGGAGGAGTTTCAGTCTTGCACCTACAATGATGGCAAAGTGAAATTTATGTTAAGTTTTGGAGTGGAACTAAGAGATATGTATTTCATTTAAATCTGGTTCAATGAGGAGAACAAAAATGTGGTACCAACCTAAGAGCAGAAACAGGTCTTAGGAGCAATCCAAGAACAAATGGAAGTTTGAGGAAACAAGAATGAAAAGATAACAAGAAAAGAAAGAAGGAGAAAGATGAAAAGATGAAAAAGAAAAGGAGACAGCAAAGGTTGTTGACTGGAGTTTATAGTTGAACCCTAGGTTGAGTGTTACAGAGTATTGAGATGAGAGATTAAAAATTCTCTTGGTGATAATTTGATTGAGCAGAACTTGGTCAGTTTCAGGTCTTAAAGCTCTGGTGTGTGTTATGAGGAAGGTTTTGATGAATGTTTCCTAGAGTCAGTTGCTCACTCTTTTATAGTCAGATATAGGGTGCAGAATGGTAGATGATGTTGCAAATAGTTGCAAGGGCTTATTTTGAGCTGAGCAAGGTAAAGTTGATCCTTTTCTTCTGGTTGGCAGGGTTCTGCCTAGTTTGGTCAATGACCCTGCGGTGGAGATGAGGAAAGAGTGACCGGGCTAGTTTTTAGGGTTTGTACACAATCAGTTTTGGTAAGAGCTCAGATCATGGAATACACTTTGTTGTAGTCACAGTGAGGGTTCTTACAAGTGGTCAGTGTGAACCCAGGTGAACCGTGAAGTTCTTGGTTGCTTGACTAATCAAGAAGGGTATTCTTGACAAGTTATTTGTTATAAAAGAGTGGAGTTTGGTAAACCATGGCATTTTGACAAGGTTGGCGTGATGAGAGTGTTTCAAGGGTGGAGTTGCTATTGCCATGATGGCTGCATCCAAAGAGGCTGAGATGATGGCATGATGATGCAGATAAGTTCAGGATTGGTGACCTGTTGTTAGGAAATGGTCAGGTCAGGTTCTGGACTGAGTTATATTTGACTGTTTGGATTTTGTCCTTGGATAAGGAAGGGTTTAGGGTGATTTTTTCTTACATGTATCCAGGGCGGTACCAGGTTTATTGACTAGTTGTCCTTGGGCGCTTTCACCCCTTGGTTGAGGATGCAGATGGCGCTGTGCGAGTGGACTGTTTGCAAGTAGGGTGGTCCTGAGGATTCTGAAAGAATCAACTCAACAAGGTGGTTGATGCAAGTAGAGGCAAATGTGAGTTAGGTGACCAAGAGAGCGTGAGCGTGCAGTTGAGATGATGAAAGAACAGAAATTGATGGATTGACCAATTTTATGTTGCAATAGGATGGATGGCTGAATCAATGGCTCAGAGATCAGTGTAGCAAATGCAACAGTGGGACAAGATAAGCAATCAGATTGTTTGTGAAAAAATTATTGGAAGGGATTGCTAAATATACCATGATAGAACAGAAAGGATAGAAGATTGATTTGGCAAGAGCAACCAAGATTGCAAGGTAAATAGAAGGACAGAAATGAGATTTCAAGAACAGTAATTGATCAAAGGTTGGCAGGGGAGCAATTAAGCGCATGTGGAAGGGTGGCAGTGAGATTGAAAGAATGGTAATTGACCAATGGTTGGAAGGGGAGCAATTAAGCAAATGCAACCAAGATCTTATAAGGAAAAGAAAATGCAGGATTTTTTGAAACCACAGTTGACAAGACAGATAGGTCCTCAATGAATCAGACAGGTTGGTGGTTGCAACAGGAGGGATGGCCAAATCAACTCTAGAGCAAGTTTTGAGAGAGAAATCAGAAAAGCAAGCAATCAAGATTTTAGGAAAGTATGAAAGGCAACCAAGATGATAAGCTGATACACTCCAAATAGAACTAGATGGAGAGTAGCTGAAGGTTTTAAAATTGAAAGCCAGACTAAGAAGGTCAGGGGCACATTTCAGCTTTAAACCATCCTGGGGACTAGATCAAATGAGGATAGTATAGAGGGTTGAATAATAATCAATTGATTGACCAAGTTAGTATCAGGACAACCAAATGTTCCTGCAATTTATGGATTTTGCCTTAGATATATGCAACTACTACTTACCCATTGCCAATTTCACTTTGGCTACTTTACTCACAGCTGAGTTAGGTTTCCTTGGTTTGAAAGTATGTATTTTCAAGCAAAGACCTTTCTTTTGAGGAAATATTTTCAGGGCGGGTGCCTTCTTTTCTCTAATCACAGGTTTTCTGCATCCTCTAATGGTTTTATTAATTGTTGATTGAGTCAAGCCCATGCTTGTAAGTTCCTGACTGGGAAATTGTAGATTTTTTTGCCACACCCAGTTGGTTCCACCTTAAAAAAAATAGTTGGTCAAACAAGTCAGCTGAGTCTGAGTGTTTCAAGAGATCTACACAGATAAACATGTGTGGCCCAAGTGACTTGTGAAACTTCCATGCTTTGATCCAGGTTGCACCAAAATCCTCCTTTTTGGATGCATGCATGCATCCAAAAACTAAAATTTTTTTGCAACTTCCATGCTTTTATCCAGGTTGCACCAAAATCCTCCGGTTTGGATGCATGCATCCAAACACTAATATTTTTTTGCAAATTCCAAGCTTTGATCCAGGTTGAACCAAAATTGTCCTGTTTGTATGCATGCATCCAAAAACTAAAATTTTTGTGCAAATTCCATGCTTTGATCCAGGTTGCACCAAAATCCTCCAGTTTGGATGCATGCATCCAAACACTAACATTTTTGTGCAACTTCCATGCTTTGATCCAGGTTTCACCAAAATCCTCTGGTTTGGATGCATGCATCCAAACACTAACATTTTTGTTCAACTTCCATGCTTTTATACAGGTTTCACCAAAATCCTCCGGTTTGGATGCATGCATCCAAACACTAAAATTTTTGTGCAACTTCCGTGCTTTGATCCAAGTTGGACCAAAATCCTCCTGTTTGGATGGCAGGCTCAGGTTTAATGTTCAAAATTAGTGAGGTGTGTTGAAATCAACTTTGGTGAGATTGTAGCAGGTGAGGAGTTTTCAAAATTTCTGGGGAGTGTAGAAATCTAATTTGGTAAGAGTGTAGCGGGGTAAGGTGTGTTCAAAATTGGGTAAGGTGTGTTGAAATCCTTTTTGGGGAGAGTGTATCAGGGTGAGGTGTTTTGAACTCCACTTCAGTGAGAGTGTAGCAGGGTGAGGTCTGTTTGAAATTAGGTCAGGAGTGTTGAAATCCACTCTGATGAGAGTTTAGCAGGGTGAGGAGTGTTAAAAATTGGGTAAAAATTCTTCAAATTCACTTTTGCCAGGGTTGAAAGCGTGAATAGTGTTAAGAATTGGGTGACAATTGTTCAAATTAACTCTGGTGAGGGTGTGCAGGGTGAGGAGTGTTGAAGTCCACTTGAGTGAGGGTGTGGCAGGTTGAGGTGTGTTTGAAATAAAGTGAGAAATGTTCAAACATTGGTGAGGTGTGTTCAATATTGAGTGTGGTTTTCAAAATGTTGAGTGAAGTGTGGTTTAAGTGGTTTACACTTACTTGTGTTGTGTAATTTAACCTTGGTGCTAGGCCTCAAGTCACCTGGACCACACTTGGGTTCTGTCAGCCCAAATTTTCATGCATGCCTTACTATATGGGAGTGCACATCACTGCAGTGGCAACGGTGAAACTAAAACCACATAAGAGCGTAGTCCCTCCTCTTTCCACCCTCTCATGTGGATGAAATACACTCTATGGTGAGTCTGTAAAGTACCTTCACTCTTTATATAAGAAACAATTTTCTTGTATAAAATAAATTTTGCTTTGTAAGTATAAAATATTGAAAAAAAAAGATTGTTGGTGAGTTGCTCTGGTCAATATTAGTTGGCCTTTGCATGCTGGAGACGTTGGTTCACATGCGCAAATGAGTCCACTAAGGAAAACGTGCAATGTGTGGGCTTTTGTTGTTGATGGTGTTTGTTTTTTTGGGCTATGGCCACGCTATGCTCAATGGGCATTCCTTCCTACATCTGATTTGTAGTTAGATAGGCTTAACTCAAAAACTTATTTAGGCAGTAAATGGCATAAATAACTTGCAGTGGGGCATTTTGAGTTGTACAAATGGTCATTTACAGCTTTGACTGAAAATCCAAGCATGTAGCTCTTGAACATAGGCTCATATTGGAGTCATTGTAGTGACAGAAATAGAAGAGTTCTTTTCTGAGATGTTGAGTAAAGATAATTTTTGGAAAAATACAATCCCACCAGGATGATAGAAATTTGAGCACAGAAAGCCAACAAACAAAAACATGTGGATCAAAGAATGCATGTAAAATAAAGGCAACTAAGGCAGCTCCTCAGGTGAGTATTGAGAAAGAATACCATAAACTCTGGAAGGAGAAGGCTATTTAAAAGAGATGATTGCTGTGGGTTAAACATGTTAGCACCCTTCATGAAGAAAACTGATTGATTTGAAGTAAATGGAACACAAAAGCCCCATCTGGGATAGGAGAATGAGGAAGAATAGGATTTATCTTAGAAAGGAAAATTTACCACCACATGCCTTGACAGTTATTGAAGATTTTGTTAAAATGGTATTTGGTGCTCCAAACTGCATTGGAGCCTTGCCTTAATTTCCTGCTGGAAGTATCAACCTGGCTGTCTTGTTTTATCCTAGGATGATTCATCTTCCCATTACTGGTAGTGGGTGCCATCTTGGATTTCTGTCAATCCTCCATGTGAAAAATTTAGGGAGTTATCTATTTGTATTCTGCACTTTCTGGAAGAAATATCCATGTTTTTACATGAAATAAATCTTTTGAGAATGAAACAAAAGCCTTTTCTGTGAAACCCCATCCATAAAACATTTTAAAATGTTTGAGTGACATATGAGTTGATCTGAAATATTTCCTTTTTGAAATTATATGAGAGGTATCTGGGAATTGAAAAGCACTCCTGGACCATTCAAACTCCTGGAGTTAGTAGAAAATAAGCCAAGGGATGGAATTCAATGACATTCATGCACTTAATTAAGTGTTTTTCACCAGGTAGGAAACCCATGTTTCCAGCACTGAGATGGCTTGAATAAATCTAAGGAATAGCTTGAAGAGGTAATCCTTGGATCATGTGTGATGGCCCAGTTTTTACCTAAAAGAAAAGTGGGGCTTATGCCCCAGGTGTGTAACCAAAAAAACAATTGAACTGTGAGTTGATTTAAAGTGGTTCCCTTGTGAAATCATAGTGAAACCTGGGGAAACTTTTGTAAAAGCATTTTTTGTTTTATTTTGATAGAAATGCTAGGCAGTGTAATACCCATCTCAGAACAGGAAATTATTTGGGATTTTGCTATTACTTGATTTATTTTTTTCTCTGTTTATTTATATATTTTTTTGTTGGGATAAATTTAGCAAAACTTTCATTTGTCCCAGGGAGGGTTTTAATTTTTTCATGTATGAATACTCACATTTGTTATAGAATCTTTGTGGCCCGCAATCTTGGCCTGGGAAAAAAATGCCAACAGTTTGTAGAGGATATGGAGCTTTGTGAAACCATGATTTTCAATCTGTGAAAAGTGAGAATGGCAAAAGCTGAAAACAAATTATAATCATTTCAAGTTTTCCAACCAAAAATCTGCCTTCAAAAATCAATTTCCCTGTAAAAAAATCAACATGTTTCACAATTTTTTTTCCAAAAATAGTTCTTTTTTATCTTGGTGGAAATGCCAGAATTAAAAGTTCATGATTTGGGAAATACAGGTGACTTTCACTTTTCAAAAAGGTGAATAAAAGTGATTCTCATTTTCAGCAGAAGTGAAATTTTCCAGACTTTCATTTTCCATAAAGGTGAAACCCATAAGAACTATTGTGTACAGAATTGTGAAAAATTGAATCAATAATTGTGATTTCATGGTGAACCTTTTGATACTTAATGGGGAAAACAGTGGCCACAAAAGTGACTTCATGTCACTGGTAAGCCAGAGACCCCAATGTGGCCCTGGTGAAACCTTTTAAAAAACATTGAAAGAGCTTTCAAATATTTTTTATGGATTTTTTGGATGTATCCTTTCACCTTGAAAAATTCCTTCAAAAAACAAAAAAAATCAAAAAAATCAAATTTCTCATTGGTCATTTCCATCCTTTTATTTTACTTTTCATTTCATATTTTTTGGTTGTTCAAGCTTTATAAAAGTTAGAAAAACAGTCAAAGAGAATTTCAATAATTTTTGCAGATTTTTTGGATGTATTTTTTTACCTTAAAAAATTTCATTAAATATGGATACAAATATTAAAATTTATTCAACTTTGATTGCTTTTATGTTTGTAATTGATTTTTCTGGAGGGAAGAAAACCTCATGACCAAGCTCTAAATTTTTCTGAATAATTTTTTTCCAAGATTTGGAATTCTTGGTCACAAAGCTTTTTAAAAGTGGATCTAACCTGGGAGCTGGCCAGTTATGAGACTTAAACTTGAACAAGACTATATGTTTGAAATCTTGTAAAAGAATGAAGCAAATAGGAGAATATTTGGAATTTGGAGTGGGAGAGGAATTCAAAGGAAGATGAGTGCAAGGCATTAAAGAAGAAAACAGAACCACTGGATACTTACATTTTTCAGCAAGAATGAAACAATGGCATGGGAATTTCATCCACATATTTATGTGATCTTGGCCATAAAAGTGCTTCAATTGCCTTCTTGCTCATTGGAAAGTTTCACCCCAGATATCACAAAGTAATCTTGTGTCCTTGAAGATTGGTTTTGAATCAAGCTCTTTCAAAATTTATTTTCTGACTTAAATCAAGTCTTCTGAGTTCCTCCCCAAACAAATTGCTGCTGTGCTAAAGCCACAGGTCCCATCCCCTATGACATCTTGAACATTTAATATATGTGGAATGGCTGTTTTTGGAAAAATTAAATCTTTATATTGGAACTAAAACCAAAAATCAGATTTTTTTATAACAGAATATATGGACTCAAAATAAAGCTCACTTCTTCAATTGAGACTTGGTCAAAGTTTCCAGAAGAAGAATAATATAATGTGCAGAAAAAATAGAGAAAAAACCCCAAAAAATCAGAAAAAATGGATAAATGACAAAATATCAAATGTAATTACTTTCTCACTGATTTTTGAAGCTTTTTGTGCTGATAATTTCCTTCCAGGAGGATGGTAAGGAGCATCACCATCTTCATTCAAATACTTTAGTCTCTTGATTCTTTTCCCAGGATTGTATTCAGGGAAAGCAACCTGCTTATTCACAATGGTTCCAGACCTCTGATAACAGTTTGAATAGAAGAATTAATGAAAAATAATACCCAGAAAATCAACAAACAAGAAAAAAAGTGAAAGCTTGCCATTTTAATAAAGTACCAATCTGGAAGCTCTTCATCTGCTAAATCTACACCTTCATCCAAATTTGGCTCCTCTTCATCTTCTGAATATTCTTCTTCAGGCAGAAATTCATCCTATGTTAAAAAAAGGACAAGGAATTATTAAACAAAATAACCCATTGCGGAAAAAATAACTATAGATATAAAATTACCTCTGACTCTGATTCCTCATTCTTTTTTACCTTCCCCTTCCCTTGGATTTCCTTCCGCCTTCTTGAAACCTGAACACAAAGGAAAAAAAATTAATTATGAAAGTTGATATATTATTTTTTCCCAAAGAATGGTGACTGACCTTGGAATTTTCTATGAATTTATTCTTTGGAATTCATCTCCTCTTGGGTTTTTTCTGAATATTCAAAACAAGATGGATCTCTTTTGCATTAGGACTGAGAGATCTTCTTAAACTTATGGCTGCTCCTTTGGTTCTTCATCTTGCTTTGGATCTTTGAGTGGAATTTGGATCTTGAATCAGGGAAAATTGATATCTACCACTTTATAGCTTCTTGCTTTCACCAAGATAATATAGCTGTTCTCCAGGTGGAAACTTTCTGAACTGTTCAAAAAGTTTGGTGAAATATAGGTTTTTATTCCTTTCTCTGGTTGGAACTTCAAGGTTTTCAGATTCTTCAGTTGAATCAGGGTTCAGAGTTGAATCAAGAAAGAAAAATCAAAATTAATCAGCAAATTATTCATTTGAGCTTGAATCAAAAACAAAAACAAAAAAACAATCACTGATAAGGGAGATTTGAAATGCCATTGAGGATGAAAATAATCAAGTTGGAAGATTCAACCCTTTCTGATAGCCAATTTGCCTTTGCAAATACATGGTATACCCATATAAGAAGAGTAATTTATGTTGTTGAAATTGGTGGAAGATTCAGAAACTTTATGGAATGAGTGAATTATTTTGAGGGAATAGTTGCTGATTTTTCCAAGAAGATGATCTACACAGTGAGGTAAACCAATAATATTCTTGAATTTTTTCTGAGAGGCTTCAATGGCTCTATCATGGCTTTGGATGGTGATGGAACTGTGTATTTTTTGAACTAAATTATAGAAAGAGTCAGTAGAAAAATTGATGAAACTTTTAATGTAGGAGTGAGAACCTTCTATCCTTGAGGTATTTGTGTTTCCAAAGTGAAATTTTTTGTTTGCAAAATAGGAAAATTTTTTCTTTCTTCACCAAAAAAATGAAATAAAAAGGAAAATAAAAGGATGGAAATCTCCAATGAGAAATTTGATTTTTTTGATTTTTTGTGTTTTTTGAAGGAATTTTTTAAGGTGAAAGAATTCCTCCAAAAAATATATAAAAAAAATATGAAAGATATTTGAATTTTTGTTGAACTTTCTTGCAGCTGAAATAATAATAATAAAAAAAAAAATTAAAATAGCCAAAATAAGGATGCAAAAATCCATGAAAACATTTATAAAATGATTTAATTTTTTGATTCCATTTTTTAAGGGGCTCTAATGGCTCCTAAAATACCAAAGATTTGTTCTAGGGGTTTAAGAGCCCCTGCTACAGGGCTGCGGAGTCAGAATTAAAAAAAAACTCAATTCTTGAACATTGCATGAAATAAAGTATTTGTGCGTGAAATAACAGAGGGGAGTGATTGCATAACAACATCAAAATGTGTGGAATAAATCATTTGATGTGTGAGAAATATAATTCCCTGAATATATTTGAAATGGGAAATGCAAGGTTTTAAATATTTTAAGCACTATATAAAATTTGGCTGGAAAACTGGAATTACAAATGGGGAAGTTGTTTTTTTGCTTGTCCAGAAATTCAAGCAATCTATTGTTATACATGTTGAGATTTCATGGTGTTTTGGTGGCTGGGGCATTCAAATTTTTCACGAGGAATTTGGAACAAAAATTTGAAACACAAAACTAAGTATTGGGAAAGGTTTTTCCATATGGGCTTGACAGGATAAAAATCAATGTCAGTTTGAAGGTTGATGGAAGAAATTTTTTTTCAGAAAGAACATGCAATCAGACTTGAATAGAAATCAATGGTCTTGTGAGGTAATGAATATTCCACAAAATAAAGCAAGGAGAAAGTAAACCAATGGTTGATATTTCTGAGAATTTTGGAATTTCTGGAACTGCTGATTGACAATATCTATGTCTTTTTTCTGGCTGCTTTTGCAAATGACATAGAAGAGCACCCTTCCTTGTAATTTTTTTTCAACTTGCATTACTTATGATTTTTCTCAGCACCTGTCATTGGAGGGTTGCTCTTTGAGTGAATTTGAAATATGGTGATGATAAATTCACAGCTACAAACGTGTAGTAGTCATTCAGGGCCCTACACGGCCCATTTGAGAGGTGGGGGCCCATAGACGACTACAAAGGGCCTTTCCAAACACGCGCGACCCCAGGGGGTCATATAGGAGTGGTTTACCACAGAAACGGCGATTTTGAGCCAGTACCCCCGTACACAGCTTGAATCTTCCATTTTTGGGGGTGCGCAACCCCCCCGAAGTTGTGCCAGAATTATAAAAAAGGTATGGAGCAAATTTTATTGAGGGGAACTGATATTGAAGCATCATTAGTTTGCTTAAAATAAAAATGAAAAGTTTACACATATCAAATTGTCATTTTTTTTAGAAAAGAAATAAAATCCCAAAAATGAAAAAAACTCAACAGATAAAAAAAAGGCTGATGTCAAATTCACAAATACAGTCTTGTGGGAGTTGTTTAAGGCCCCACACAACCTGTGGGAGTCCTTTAGGGCCTCAAAAGACCTGTAAAAGTCGTTTAGGGCCCCACACAGCCTTTGGGAGTTGTGTAGGTCCCCTCAACGCGTGGGGGCCCATACACTACTCCAAAGGGTTGTTCTAAACACACACAACCCCTGGGGGGGCATATACCCCCATAATGGGCATTTTTGATTTTTGTGCCCCTGTACACAACAATATTATTTATTATTTATTATTTATTATTTATTATTTATTATTTATTATTTATTATTTATTATTTATTATTTATTATTTATTATTTATTATTTATTATTTATTATTTATTATTTATTATTTATTATTTATTATTTATTATTTATTATTTATTATTTATTATTTATTATTTATTATTTATTATTTATTATTTATTATTTATTATTTATTATTTATTATTTATTATTTATTATTTATTATTTATTATTTATTATTTATTATTTATTATTTATTATTTATTATTTATTATTTATTATTTATTATTTATTATTTATTATTTATTATTTATTATTTATTATTTATTATTTATTATTTATTATTTATTATTTATTATTTATTATTTATTATTTGTTATTTGTTATTTGTTATTTATTATTTATTATTTATTATTTATTATTTATTATTTATTATTTATTATTTATTATTTATTATTTATTATTTATTATTTATTATTTATTATTTATTATTTATTATTTATTATTTATTATTTATTATTTATTATTTATTATTTATTATTTATTATTTATTATTTATTATTTATTATTTATTATTTATTATTTATTATTTATTATTTATTATTTATTATTTATTATTTATTATTTATTATTTATTATTTATTATTTATTATTTATTATTTATTATTTATTATTTATTATTTATTATTTATTATTTATTATTTATTATTTATTATTCATTATTCATTATTTATTATTTATTATTTATTATTTATTATTTATTATTTATTATTTATTATTTATTATTTATTATTTATTATTTGTTATTTGTTATTTATTATTTATTATTTATTATTTATTATTTATTATTTATTATTTATTATTTATTATTTATTATTTATTATTTATTATTTATTATTTATTATTTATTATTTATTATTTATTATTTATTATTTATTATTTATTATTTATTATTTATTATTTATTATTTATTATTTATTATTTATTATTTATTATTTATTATTTATTATTTATTATTTATTATTTATTATTTATTATTTATTATTTATTATTTATTATTTATTATTTATAATTTATTATTTATTATTTATTATTTATTATTTATTATTTATTATTTATTATTTATTATTTATTATTTATTATTTATTATTTATTATTTATTATTTATTATTTATTATTTATTATTTATTATTTATTATTTATTATTTATTATTTATTATTTATTATTTATTATTTATTATTTATTATTTATTATTTATTATTTATTATTTATTATTTATTATTTATTATTTATTATTTATTATTTATTATTTATTATTTATTATTTATTATTTATTATTTATTATTTATTATTTATTATTTATTATTTATTAGTTATTATTTATTAGGGCATATTAAAGTTAACCAAACCCGCCATTTTTTAATGGCAGGTTTCAACCCAAGTCCTCCATTTCAAACCCGCCATTAAAAACCAAAAACACCCACTTATTTCAGATCAGACGTGTCAAAGTTAACATGAAATAAGTGGGTTTTTTCAGATAAAGTATTTAAAGGCTGCTGCCACCTGTCCATGTCATCCACCCCTGGCTTCCCACCTCCTTCTACCTCCAACCTCATTGCAAATTTTTTCACCTCCAGCCTCATCATAGAAAGATTCACCACTCTAATCATCACTATCATCAATTGATCACCCTCATCACTTGATCACTCACCACTTTATTGCTCTCATTGCTTCATTGCTCTCATTGCTTCATTGCTATCATTGCTTCATGGCTCTCATTGCTTTGTTGCTATCATCACTCTACCTCCAACAAGAACTTGTACCTCCAACCTCATCCAAAGAATCCAATCATTTTTTTATTGCTCTTGTCACTTGATCGCTCTCATCACTTCATATCTCTCATTACTTTATGTTGCTTCTCACTTTCTTCCTCCCATCACCTGATCACCCTTACTCTTTCCAAATGGCCCGTCAGGAAACCTCCCCCCACAAGTCCACACAAAAGTCCAACACACTAAAGCAGACATCACCAAGGAACTCCACAACAAATAATCCTACCCATCAGCTTCCAAGGGCTCAGGCTCATCCATTTCAGAATGGCCAAAACTTCAAGCCAATGGGGCCTCCCACATTGCCTTCAAACACTAGTGACAAATTTCAGACTGAAACTCCCTCTGCCAAGGGTAAGCAAAATGCCTCCAATTCCATCAATATCAACCCCAAAAGTCATCAAAAGAGGAGAAAAACTTCTGGTGTTTCAGGCTTTGAAGAAATCATGGAGAAGCAAGATTAATGTATGTCCATTGGTTGAATATCCTTGCTTTCAAAATCATTCTCATTTCTTTTGCCCTGCAAAAAACAGTCAAATCAAAAATTGAATCCAAAAAACTTGAGTTTGAAAAAAAAAAGTGGGTTTGTCAACTGGACATGGATGTTCAAAAGCAGAAAGCCTAGAGTTTGGATCATCAACAAAAATGGGATGCAGAGTGGAAGTTGAAACAGGCTGAGCTAGATTTTCAAAAAGAGGAAAAGGAGAAGGATCAACAGCAAGCACAACTGGAAAAGGAGAGGGAATGACTTGCAAGCAAAAGAAAGGATAATGTATTGGTAGACTTGGCTTGCATTGGTAGAAGTGGAAAAGTAGATGAAATACAGCAGATAACTCAAATGCTGGGATTTTAAATATTTTTGCATGGGTGAAAAAAAAAACAAACTTGGTGATCAGATTGATTGAGGATAATTACTTTTCAACTGTGGAAGAAATGGAACCAGTTGTGTCAGCTTGCTACTATGTACAGAGAAACCTGTCAATAGCAACACAAAACTATGAAAAATAAGAATATCTCAATTAACAAAAGAACAAGTAAGAAATCCATAAATATTATTAAAGAAATGGATTCCTCACCCAAAAGTAGTTAGGGTCACTCACTGACCCCACCCTTGAATTCCAAGTCCTTACATGTTTAAAATAATTAAAAAGAAAAGTACTAAAAATTACAACACCAGTATGGCACTTTCTGGCCATTCTAACATTTCACAAATGTTTTCAAATATTGGGTTTACACCCAAAATTCACTCAGAATTGAGGTGTTGTGTATATTTTAGGAGTTACACGCGGAAATGTGTTATGTCACAATTCCCACGCGCAGCCCCGCATCATTAAATATCTCTACGTACTTGTAGTAGCAGATTCCCGCGTACTAGAGACCCGCGCGCAGCTAATTCTGCCACGCACGCAGCGGATCCTACCCCGCGCGCATCTGTAATAACTGATCCCCGCGTCTGCATCAGTCATGACTAATCTGACCACCAGGTACCGCTCAGAAGAGCTACAACCTAGGTAGAGCTGCCTAGCATATGTAACAAATTGACATATGCATTACTAATAATCTAAAAAGATCAAAACTTCAATAAAATTAATGAGAATTAAGTTTAGAAAATTTTTTAATAATAAATCAAAGATCAAGGATTACCACATAAATCACTGACCCTGATCTTTGAAGACCACAAAACACTACAAGGAGTGTTCATAAAAATTATTTAAAATTATCTACATGATCAGCAGATAATGGAAAAGCAGTAAAAAGTCACATCTGCACACTATGAAGCAATACCAATAGTACAAATGAAGGATGAGTACAAAATGATCAAATTTATGCCATAACAGATTAACAGATCCTGTGGCTAAAATAGTACAGAAATCTAGCAGATCTAAGGTCAGCTGATTGACAGCACCAAGTGGACGTGCCAAACTTTCCCTGACTGGCTTGCCAGCCTCAGCCTACGAGCAGAACCCTCTCTACCTGCCCTGAGAAACTCAAAATCACCCCAAAAAGGTATTTATACAGACCTCTTTGGATCCATTATTCAAGAGTCAGTTAATCAGTTTACCAGGAATCATTATTATCAATCAGAACCTGTGTCATTGTTAATCAAGTGCTTATATGAAGATAAGCAAGTGATTTATGAATTAGTCTGTAGTAGTATTATTTATTCTTATTAACCAATCAACCCTTGAAGTTTAGTCAAGCAATCCACCCCATCTGCTCTGGAACCCTTCCAATTATTTAAGGATTCTCGTGGTAAAGTACTCAGAGTGAGTGTTTCCCTTCCTGTCTTGGCTATTGGTGCTGTTAAGCCCGGCCATTAGTGGAATAAGTCCTTTCTAAGGCACCCATCTTCATTCCAAGGTTCTTAAACTGCCTAAGGAGGCCCCTTGAAGAGAGGTTGCTAGTCTGTAAAGATCCCCAGTAGTATAATACTGTGGCCCCTCTTTTATATTATATTGAAAAACATTTATTAGCAAACCAATTAAACCTTGCAACTGCTCTTATTATATCATTTATTTGAGCTTCTAAGCATTTATTTTTGGAATAATAATAATAATTATTATTCCAGTATTTTTATCACTCTCTGTAGCTAAAGGACTGCAAGGTTCCTGGTATCAGAGAGCTGACAAGTTGATTGTTTGTTTTGCTTTCTCAAGCTCTTCCTGGGTGGGTTTTTGACTATTCTTTTTTCTTTTTGGAAACAATTGAAGGGTACAGATCCAAAGGATGTGGTTTCCAACCAGACCAGACCACCTTTTCATTAATAAATTCCTCAGCAGGTGAGAGGCCCTATTCTTCCCACCTTTCATTATGTTGGTCAATCCATCTCCTTCCATCTTCATCCCTCCCATCCATATACTCTGATTGGGATGAGGAAAAAGATGGGATTTGATTGTTTGTGTAACATTTTGAGGGGGGTGGGAGAAGAATTTCCTATTTTATAGAGTTAGTTGGACCATCATAGATTGAAATAATCACACTGAGGTTTGATAATGCTTTTTGTAATGTTGGTGGTACAGACAAATCAATGGGGGGTGGCTCCAAGTGACTCAGATAATCCACAAAGAGTGATTTCAAGAGTTGATAGAAAACCTCATACAATTACTGGTAAGTCTAGCAATGATCAATCCATTGAGAAAACAAATGATTTAGTTATCATCCAAGTTGATTTCTATAACTTTAATGAGAAAAGAAAATGTCTCAAACACTCAACTTTCTCAAAGTTTCTGTCCACTTTGGGTTGGGTCCAATCGTACAAGCAATTTTAAGATAGTAAAACTCCAGCAGATTGGCTAATTGGAAGGCTATCAAACTGCCTTCTTGACTATTAAAAGTCTTCTGGAATCTCAATTTTAAAGGTTGATAAAATAGTCCTATATTTCTTGATGACTCAAAACCAGCATAAGATGTGAAAGAAATAAGGAAATATGAGAAACACACAATCTAGGTATAGAGTAGTTTGGGAGGAGAAATAAGATGAGAAGAAATCCTACAGGTTGGGCCTAATGAGTGTTGAGATAGGTGGCCTCTTTAGAATAGAAAAGGAGATGGATAACAGAGGTCAGATGGAGAGGACACGGGACTTGATCTTGGAGAGATGGACAGAATGAACAGGAAGAGAAGATTAGAGAGGATCCTGTTGAGAGACTTTGGAGGGTCTGAGTCTTACCAGGCAGGGACTTGTAAGCGGGGCAGTAGCTGAGGTGAGAGTACATCGGCGGTTGGGTTGGTGTACATTGAGGAGTAGGTTGGTTGAGAGGAAAAACCAGAAATAAAAAAAAAGAAGGGAGAAAAGATAAGAGAGGAAAAATGAAAAAGAAGAGATTGAATCCCGAAGCAGTATCATCATCCAGAAGGGAACAAGAGAGGACAAGGAAAAGAAATATATTTGGGGATACCTGTTCCAGGTAAAGGGGGATGCGCGTGGGAAGTAAGAGAGCGCAGAGAGTGAGAGAATCTTAACAATCTTAACAAAGGTTGAATACATCCTTCAAGATGTTTATCAACTAATTTCCTCACTAACTGTCAATCACTAATTGCAGGGTTTTTTGAATTGATAATGGTAAGTTTGCTACTCATAGCTTGACCTGCACCACTATCATGATCTGCTTGGGGCTGAGTTTCTTCAGCGGTCAATGATGGATTTTTTGGAAGAATTTTTCATTCCACAACCCTCCCACAATCAGATTTAAGATCAAATAAACTTGATAGGAATTTGTATTCACTCGCCATAACCTGACGGATCCAGGCCAGCATATATCCAATGTAACATATTGGATTGTGAGCATTCAATTCAATTGGCCAAGGTGCTGCTGATGGGCTGCCTTGAGTTAGAGCCTCAAGAAATAAAGTCAATAAAAATCCTGACCTGGTTTTTGAAAGTGTATTAATGAGTTCACTAGGAGAAAGGGAGTGGTAGCTGTTGTTGCACATTAGCCTAAAGCGCAACTCTGGGCCTGATTGGAATTGATTGAAAATGCCTCAAATCACTGTAGTGGGTAGCAGCTTACTCCAAAGATTCTGGGAAGGGTTTCAAACAATTTATTGCGCACTTAATAAAAAAATTTAAACCTGCATTTTCAAACCTCTTCAAGTTCTAATCACTAGTGAGCAGAGCCAAGCAGATTGTTGAATTCTTAATCACACATATTATGTTTTCTTCCTCTGTTCATTTTCAGATCTTATCATTGGTTCTCATATACTGGCTTGCATCCATGTTGTCCGCTTACATGCATCTCATTGGTGCGTCCTCTTATGTTGTTTTCTTTTTTCTCTTTCTATCTTATTTATTTTTGCTTTCCTTCTTACGGCTCATTTTCGACGTCGCATGACTTCAATCAACGACTTCAACTTCTCAATGTGGATACTTCAATACCGGATCCATGCGACTACATGCTCATTGACTCTGCATTGAATCCACCTAAAATGACTCAAGCTTCCTCAGTTAGAACGCTTTGACCCTCATCAATCTTCAATCACTCCATATATTACTCTTCAACCAATACAACAAGATCTCTCAATTCAACCTATCGCCACAATCACTCAAGACTATCTCCCGTCATTTAATATTCACCGGCAGCCAGTTTGATCAGAGTAAGAACCAAGTCTCCAACTTGTCAATCAACAAAATACTCATTTGATCCTTACACAGATCACTCAAGGCGCTCTTCGTGAATTCCGACGTATCGTGGCTGGTCTTTCTCAATCTCATCTGACTAATCTACTTTCTACTCATTAAGATTTCTTTATCTCAGTCAGATCAGATCTCCGTTGGTCAACTTCTCCTCATGAAAGTTTATTATTGTTTTTCTTTAAATTTATTACTCACCTTGTTTCATTCTTTTTTTATGCAATCAACTTCAGTCTGGTCTTGGTGACCAACTCAGATTTCCACACGGTTAAAAGCCTGCTCGTTATGGATCAACCGGGGCCGTCTTCATCAACACCAGGACCAGGGGGGGAATCTACAAACTAAAAATCTCTCGCCATCAAATCATTAATTGAGTCTACTCCATTACTTACAGCCGACAATTACAGCATGTGGAGGAAGAAATTCAAAAAACTATTCAAACTGCAAGGGATTTTTACTACCATGAATGATCCTGACGAATCAAATTGACTGGATCCGGAGGTCAATCAAGAATTCGTGGCCCATATAATGGCCAAGCTAGATTCGAATACCTACAACAACGTCATTGACGATGTCAATGAGGACGACGCCAAATTGATCTGGATCTCGACTCAAAATCACTTTGCCTCCTCTCAATCGGCCAATCGAGCAAGAGTGTTCAATGCATTCTTGCATCTTACCATGGAGTCAAGCATCAACACGTTTGTCACCGCCATAAAAGTTTACCTTAAAAAAATGACAGAGGTAGGAATAGAACTCCCCTCAGACATAATTGCCTACCTTGTCCTTTTCAAGTTTCCGCCTTTGATGCAGAACATGAAGTCCCAGATTATGCACACAACTACCAAGATCAAGATCGACATTGTCTTGAATCACCTCATTCAGCACAAAAACAAAGTAATAGCTCAAGAAGATCGCGTCGAGCCCGTCAACGTAGTGCTGTACCGTGGGCCAAGGTGTGAAAATGGCAAGCATAATCCCGCGGTTATGTCACACCCTGCTAGTTCATGCTGGTTTGAGTTCCCCGAACTCAAGCCTGCCAACGCCCACAATCGGGGAAAGAAATCAAAATCCAAAGCTACAAACAAGGCACACTTCTATTCGTTCTTCTGTGGGGTAGGTGCTAGCTTGGTTAATCCAGAAACTCTCTCTAGCAGGTTTATTCTGGACTCAGGCTGCTCAGTTCATATGATCATCGATAAAGGTTCATTCAATCATCTTCACCTCAGCACCGGCTTGGAAAAGATTTTGACGGGCAAGAAGGACGCTTCTATCACTATAAAAGGGACTGGCAAGGTGGCTATCGCGACTAAGGACTCATTCATTACGCTGTCAGACGCCGTCTGGGTTCCCGATTTGACAGTCAATCTTATCTCCTTGGGAGCGCTCATGACCAGAGGAGCGTCACTCTTTGTCAACTTGAAATTCAATCCCACCACTTTTGAACTCCAGAAGAACAAAAGAAGGCTGTTGTCTGGGAAGATCAGTAACAATCTCTTTGTTATCGACATGTTATCCAAGGCAAAGGAGTCTTACTACTCACAAGAGGATTTAATGATGATACATCAATCTCTGGGGCACACTAGCCTTGGCAGGATGGAAAAATTTCTCAAATGCTCCATCCCTTCCGTTGATAAGGATACCTTTGAATGCCTTAACTGTGACAGGGCAAAGATTGCCAGAAAACCATTTGATCATCAACAAAATTTTGCGTCTGAATGTTTTGAAAGAATCCATCTAGATCTGATGGGGCCAATCAATCCTACTTTGAAGGGTGGGTTTAAGTACATATTGAACTTAGTCGACTCCTATTTGGGGTACTTGGCAAGTTTCCCTCTCAAGTTGAAGAGTGATGCGGCGGACGTGATAATTTTCGTCATTGAAAACCAACACAGAAAAACTGGTCAATATCCAAGCGAAGTATGTTCCGACGGAGGGGGAGAATTTGTCAACTCAAAGCTTCAAGCGTACTATTGGAATCATCACATCAATCAGACGGTTAGCGAACCATATCACTCACAACATAATGGTAGAGTGGAATGGGCAAATCAAACGGTAATTGAAGCTACGAGAGCAACTATCTCCAATGCTGGATTACCAAAGTCCTGCTGGCATGAAATAGTGAAAGGATGCTGTATGATGCTTAACCAAATTCCGAGGAACAAAGACGAAGAATCACCATGGATTAAGATGCACGGCAAGAGTCTACCCAAGGATTATATCAAACCCATTGGAAAGCATCTGACTTACAAATTGAATGAGGTCAACATACACTCCAAGCTGGATGAAAGAGGAGCACCTGGGATTTTGGTGGGGTTTAACCCACAGTTTCTGTCTTATAAGGTAATAAACTCGGCCGGAAAAATTCTAGATACTAAACATGTCATTTTCAACGATCAAAAACCAATTCGAATCTCAACAGATGACGATCAATCCATTAACCTAGAAGCCAATCATCCTCATCAAACTCCGAACCAGCTCAAAGACACTTCTAACAATATGCCATCAACAGGACAAGTTGATGAGATCAAAGAAGAGTTGTTGAGCAAGGACTTCGACCCTCAAAGCAAAACAAGCTCAGTTAGTGATTTGTCAATCGAGCGGAATCTTTGGCCAAACCTAAGAAATAGAGACAAAATATCAAAACCCAATCGATACGGTTTCATGGCCAACAAACTGCCTACTAATCTCAAAGAAGCTATGAAAACTCCCCATTGGAAAGAATCAGCTGAGAAGGAATTCGCCACAATCAAAGATCAAGGGGTCTGGGAGGATGCCGACGACAATGAAGTCACCAATCCATTGAATACAGTCCCAGTGTTCAAAATTAAACACAACGCTCATGGCGAGCCTGAAACCTAAAAGACACGCCTATGTGTTCAAGGTTTCTGTCAAAGATATGGTTTAGATTATCTCAAAACGTATGCACCAACCGGTAAAGTGGCTTTGCTAAGGGCAGTTCTCACTTACGCAGCTGACAAGAACCTCAAGCTCCTGCAACTAGACGCTCAATTCAATCTACAAATTCCCAATGATGATTTGTTTTGTCAGCTCAGCCAAACTGGGATCATGTTTGAAAATCAATTTTTAAATTTGGTTTGGGCAGGATTGCCGGTGCCTGTGAGCTCTGATTTGCCTCTTCCAATTCCCAGGGTCAATGATGATGAGTGAGCGGTTTTTGAGGAGTTGATAAGGACCTTGATGCTTACCTCATGCAAGGTTCTGGTGGTAACAATTGGAAGAGTAAACTTTTGAACAAATGTGCTGGTGAATGGGTGTAGAGAGGACCCTGAGTGGGTGACATCAAATATATGAGGGTTGATGGGCTCATCCTTGAGAAACTGCTCAATTTAGTAGGAGAGTGTTGAGGGAGAGAAAAAAAGGTTAGATTAGGCCAAGAGCGCTCTGATGCCATTTTATCTAATAGAGAAAAGAAGATCTACGCCAGAGCAACTGAACAGCGGTCTGTTTGCAGCTTCAATCACTTTACGGGCTTTGAGTTATCCAAGGTAATCAAGATTGAAGGAGTTCCAATCCTGATGGTTTTCTGACACAAGATTGGTGGCAAGTGGGCCTGCAGAAGTTTTGAGCTATCAAAACACAAATGGAGCAGAGGTGAAGAAGACAATCTGGGTAAGTATCTGGTGCCTGAAGGATGATAGATTGAACACAAGCGCGAGGATGGCTGGTGTTGATAGGTGGAGTGGGAATCAAGTTGGGAAGATTATCCACCTGTGGTTGGAATTTATTGGATTTGAGTTCTTTGATGGTCTTGGAGACCAAATCAATCAAATGTAAACCCAAGAGATCCAGGAGTTGACTCAATAGCCAATCCAACAAGTCTCAGTTTGGAGGGATTGATGGATGATGATGGAGATGTTTTTTTAGGAGGTTGATGATGGAATAAGTCAATTGATTGAGATCTGAATCTTGATGGTGGTCAATCAAGAGTTTCCTATCAGAGATCAGGGATGGATCAGTGATTGGCCAATTGATGGATTCCTAGGTGATATACGGTGCTAATCAAGTAGAAATTTTGGCTTGACCCTCTAGGAGGAGGGCTGGATTCTAAGATGGATACATACTTTGGTTTGGGAAGAGGATAGATGGATGAACTGACCCAATGGAATGATTATTGATTGGAATGCTTGATTGTTGGAGAGGATGAGTTGGCAGGGGTGTGGATGTGGATCAAGGTTGATGATTGAAGGAGTGTTTGTTGAGGACTGACTGAAGATTTTGATGACGGTAGATAGATGAAAATTCAGTGAGTGTATGGAGGTCAAGATGAGAGAAGAAGTGAGTGGTGAGGGAGTACTTACAATTGAGTTAAGATTGAGATCAAGTTTGGATGGATGAGCTGATCAAGTTGGGATTGAATGGAAGAGATGATGAGCCAAAGTTGAGGATGAAAAGAGCCCATGGACTGGTATGGATTTGCTGATGTGGATGGGTGTTTCAGATGTGATTGATGGTGGGTGGATGATGATGCATAAATGGCGGGTTTAATGGCGGGTTTGATGTTTGAAATCCGCCATTTTTATGAAACCCGCCATTTTGAAATACACCAGTAAGGGGGTATGTGTACTTCAGAAACAGGCCATTAAAAATGGCAGGTTTGGTCAAAGAGAATGGCGGGTTTTCTAAATTTGATACACCCTATTATATATAATTTATAATTAATAATTTATAATTTATAATTTATAATTGATAATTTATAATTTATAATTTATAATTTTTAATTTATAATTTATAATTTTTAATTTATAATTTATAATTTATAATTTATAATTTTTAATTTATAATTTATGATTTATGATTTATTATTCATTCTTTACCATTTAGTGGAGGCTACACAACATGATTTTAGTTGTTTAGCATGCCAAAAAACTCAAATGGGATGTGTAGCATGCCGCATGGCCCATTTGATTCATGTAGCTTGCCACATGGCCCATTTGAGTTGTGTAGCATTCCACATGGCTCAATTGAGTTGTGTAGGGTGCCACACAGCCCATTGAGTTGTGTACACAACTGAGTTGTGTACAAAATTCAAAGAGTCATGTAAACAACTCAAAGAGTCATGTACACAACTCAAAGAGTCATGTACACAACTCAAAGAGTCATGTACACAACTCAAAGAGTCATGTACACAACTCAAAGAGTCATGTACACAACTCAAAGAGTCATGTACACAACTCAAAGAGTCATGTACACAACTCAAAGAGTCATGTACACAACTCAAAGAGTCATGTACACAACTCCAAGAGTCATGTAGGCAACTCAAAGAGTCATGTACACAACTCAAAGAGTGATGTACACAACTCAAAGAGTCATGTACACAACTCAAAGAGTCATGTACACAACTCAAAGAGTCATGTACACAACTCAAAGAGTCATGTAAACAACTCAAAGGGTCATGTACACAACTCAAAGAGTCATGTACACAACTCAAAGAGTCATGTACACAACTCAAAGAGTCATGTACACAACTCAAAGAGTCATGTACACAAATCAAAGAGTCATGTACACAACTCAAAGAGTCATGTACACAACTCAAAGAGTCATGTACACAACTCAAAGAGTCATGTACACAACTCAAAGAGTCATGTACACAACTCAAAGAGTCATGTACACAACTCAAAGAGTCATGTACACAACTCAAAGAGTCATGTACACAACTCAAAGAGTCATGTACACAACTCAAAGAGTCATGTACACAACTCAAAGAGTCATGTACACAACTCAAAGAGTCATGTACACAACTCAAAGAGTCATGTACACAACTCAAAGAGTCATGTACACAACTCAAAGAGTCATGTACACAACTCAAAGAGTCATGTACACAACTCAAAGAGTCATGTACACAACTCAAAGAGTCATGTACACAATGCAAAGAGTCATGTACACAACTCAAAGAGTCATGTAAACAACTGAAAGAGTCATGTAAACAACTCAAAGAGTCATGTACACAACTAAAAGATTCATGTACACAACTCAAAGGGTCATGTACACAACTCAAAGATTCATGTACAAAACTCAAAGAGTTGTGAATTCAACATTACCCAAAAAAAATTCTGGAGGAAAAAAAAATGGAAACATCAGCATGTTTTCTTATTTAAAAGGCATTGAGTTAGGATAAAAATAAGCTAATTTTATGAAATAAATATTTAAATTGAGTTTCTCCAAACCATTCAAACCAATTGAAATCAATTTTGAGTTATATTTCCTTGGTATGATGGTGCTGACATTTTTTAGAGGTAGGTTGGAAGTTTCTGAAACCAAAAATAAATGCATATTCAAGCTCTTTAACAATCTGATGTTCATATTTTTCAAGAATTCTACTTTTTTAAGATTCAAGGCTCTTTGAGCTGCTTTGTTTCCAATTTGCTCAAGTTTTCATTGTATTTGAACTAATTTTCATGGTTCTAGAATTGGTTAATGTTGGGATTCTGAATCATCCAAATAATTAGCTCTCAAGAGGGCATTTCATAAACTTCAGATTGGCTACTGTCAAAAACATTACTTGATAATCAACTCTTTTGACAATCAATTCTACAGGAATCTTTCTCCTCATTCTCAAACTCATCTCTTCAACACTCACTGTGATCAACTCATCCGCTCACCAGTCATTATTCACCCATCTAACCTCCCTAAACAAATTAAAGTCCAAATCCCTCAAACTTCTCCTCAGATCTCCTTCACAAACTTCAACAGGTTTGACACCACTTCTACCATGCTTGCCTGGTAAAAATTAGCCTGAATTATTTTGATTTTTTCTATCCAAACTTCTACAATATTTGTTTCTCATCAAGCTCACCGTTTTTCCTACTCAGTCCTGTTCCATTCCTTGGCTTTTAATTTAATTAAACTATTCAAACTCTTTAATGGTTAAAAGCCAAAAGATAGCTCTTTCTAACCTCTACCAAAGCCAAGGAAGCCTTGGTACACCATGGATCACTTTTGAAAAGCCACGTTAAAAACCGCATTGGAAACTATACCAATGCTTGGAAAAGAAAACTATGGAATTTTGACGGAAAAAATGGATTCCATTCTTGATGTCAGAGGGTGCTTGAAAATCTTAAACTTTAATAGCCCAAGCCAACTCAAGGCCAATTTCAATGACAAAATCAAACTTCTTATCATTTCTGAACTTGAATCCACTACCCACAACAACGTAGTCACCTCAACAAATAAGAACTCAGCCAAACATCTTTGGAAGGAAATCATTGAGAAATATGCATCCTTGCAAGCCTCAAACCACGCCAGGGTAGTCAACAACTTCCTTTAACTTTGCTTCAATGGCAAGCATATTGAAAAATTTATGACAAGGGCTAGGGTCTGTCTAAAAAGGTTATCCAAAGTTGGCATCACCCTCCCATGCAATATCCTTGCTTATCTCATACTATCCCAATTCCCAGACAGCATGAAGGAATTCAAATGCAAAATAATGCACACTGACAAGGATTTGACCGTTGAATTCATATTTAATCACCTTAACAAGCTGAATAACAAATCTAAAGGTCAGAGCTCTAGGGACCCGTCTACCTCTTCCAAAAATGAAGTAGTACTCATATTCAACATGCAAAAGCCTCAATTCAAAGGAAAAGAAGGAGAGCAAAGGGAATGCTTAGAAGATTATCACAATAAAAAACAAGATAAGCTGCATTAAGCTGACAATTGCTGGCATTTTCATCCGGAAATTGCTCCAGACTGGTGGAAGGACAAGCAAGCTAAATGGAGAGAGAGAAAAGAAAAGACTAAAGAAAAAACCTTAATGGCCCACTACTTGGCTTTTTTTTCACTATGGATCAACCATGGAGACCCCAAATAAAAATTTCTTCTTGACAGGAGAGCTTCTGTTCACATGATAAATGGCAGCAGATCCTTTATCAATATGGCAACCTGAAAAGATGACTTGATTAAAACCGGTGTGGTGGTCTTTTATAGACATGAGTAAGAAAGGGCTGCATGCTGCTTGCTCAGAAATGGGTGCGGCTTTGCCACAGCAAGTTGCACTGCGGGTTCAGCAGCAGTCAAATTGGGCTCAGAATCTGGAGATGCAGCATGGATGGATTGGATCAGATTGGATGGATTGCGCAGGTGTATCTTGAATATCTGGAATGGCGCTTCAGGCTGATATGGACATGCGTGGGGGGCTCCAAGTTGGGCGCGGCGCAGGGCCGTGTCATGAGAAGGAAAAACAGGGTGGAACTAATGGCAGGCGGGCAATACGGATGAATATGGGATATGGGATATGTGATATGGATTGTGGATTATGGGATGAGAAGGATAGGCTTGAGGCTAAGGTTCTGTGCTTAGGGGTTGTATTTCATTATTCTTGCTTGTTTCTGGTTTTACTTAGGTTAGGGTGGAGGGGAGAGCCTACTTAAGCCGCAACCTCAACCCGGTTGGAGGGTGGAGGATGGGATCATGGAGGATCATTGGTTGTCATAGTTTTTTGAAGGATCTTTACTCTCAATTTGCTATCTCTCAGTAGAAGGGTGAACAGTTTCAATCAGGGTTAACAGAGGCAAGGGATCAATAACTTCCAAACTTGGAATCATTAAAGGAGAATTCCTCTTATGAATTCCACATCTGGGGGTCTGGCCAGAAAGTCATCTTTTGTTCCTTGTCTCTTGAAACTAACAAGCCCAATGTCCCAGTGCCACCCATTGGCCCTTGTGGGGTCATCTAACGTTACCCCCACTCCTCTTCCTCCCCCTCCTCCTCTGGCTTCTTGGAAGCAACCCTCATCAGGCGGGGGATACTGTTCCCTTGTTCTTAAAATGGCACCAATCACAAGCCCGTTTGCATCAGGCTGCGGGACTATCCTCAAATCCAGTTCAACATGGAGGAAGTTGAGTGATTCCTTGCGCAAAACAAAGGAATCTCCAATGCAGAAGGTGCAATGGGTTTGGATAAGGCTTGGCTTGCTGTCCTCTTCATCACCAACAAAGAGAAGCTTTGGGATGTCAAGGAGATGCAAGGGTATGAGGAACTTGATTGGCTGAAACCAAAGGCGGAAATTTTGGTGCAGTGGGGAAGGCGCAAACCTTGGTTTTGGGAAAGAAACTTTGAGCAAGCCACGGCAGAAGCAAGCGCAAATGGCGGAGTCCGGATGCAGCCACAGCTGGGCGACTACATAGCAATGTTCAATTGGATCTATTGTTACCTGGAAAACAACAAGGGAATATCTGGGCAGATGGGCGCATTGAAGGGGGTGTTTGTGGGAGGACTCAGTCCCCCACTCTGCGTGTGGGTGCAGCAGCACTTTTACAACAAAAATTTGGTGAAGACGTCATTGGATGGTAGCATGGCGCTCCTTTGGGAAATCCTTGTCATTTGTTGCCCGGTGGAAAGCAAGCTGGACTTGGAGGGACTGATGGAGGACACAGCAAGGTTGTTCCCAACGGGGCCTAAAAAGTCCGCTTCCCACACCCCAGCGGCACCAACGCAAGCTCCAGTTGCAAGCCCCTCAAAAACGGAATGGGCTCAGGCAAACCCACCAAAAACAAGCCCGGAGGTTAGCAAAATGACAGAATTGATGAAGGATTCACGGATCTTTCTGAGTTGAATGTAGTCCAGGTTGCGCAATCTGCCTCCTCACCTTGGGGAGTGCTTCCATTGTCAAATTGGCCCATGTTGCCGTTATGCAATTACTGCGGGGACAAGGGGAATCGGCAGTCGGGGTGCAATAAAATGAAAAAGAACCTCAAGGGGGGATTGGTTTGACCGGTGGGAATGGGATTAATGTTCCCAACGGTGTGGAAAAAAGAGTGGTGATACCCCCCAAAGTCTTCCTCAAGTTCTGGAAGTTATTGGTCTAAGTGTCTGTAAGGATATTGGATGCAATGAGTTTAAGAATAGAGAGAGTGATGACAAGATAAATTCCCCCCTTCCAATCCTTCCCATACCATTCCCTGGTGGTCCGGTGATGATGATATATGATGATCCCCACCCGCAGTTGAGAGTGAGGTATTTTTGAGTCCTCCCTCTCAACCCTAACCTAGTTACAACCAAAAGCAACAAGATAGATGAAATATGACCCCAAGTACAGAACCCTAGCTCCACCCTAACCCTACCCTGTACCACCCACCCCGTCTGAAACCCTCCCCTTTGATATCACGTACATCCGGTTTGTCCTTCTCATGGCGCAGCCCTCCGCCGCGCCCTACTTGGAGCCCCCTGGGTTTATCCGTCTGCGCGTGTCCGCGGATCCTGCAATCCGTGAGTCGGCCCGCGCAAATCTTGGATCCTGCAATCCGTGAGTTGGCCCCTGATTATTCCTGCGCAAACCTCCCCAGCACTTATAACCCCCAATTGCCCCGCCCTTGCATTCCGGACCAGCCACCCCCAAGCTTGGTTGGGCCGGCTCCATCACTTGGTCCGCGTTCCCTGGGTGGGTTGCAGCCCAGCCCCCCCCAGAGTAGGCCCAACCCGCACCTGGCGCCAAGCCCCGCCATCCCTGCCGCTGAGCCCTCATCTGCTGCTGCTGAGCCCGCAGCAGGCACTGCTGAGACCGCGTGCACGCCAAATGCTGAGCCCAACCTACCCAACTGCTGAGCACGCAGCCTGCGACGCAGCTCCTGATCTGAGGTAATAAATACAACACCACATCCCCCCCAAGTTGAGTTCTGCCCCCAGAGGTCCTTCCATCACTACCTTTACCCAACTGCGCTACCGGACCAGCCACCCTGCTCCCAGTCCACCCCAGCTACTATCCCTGCCCCTCCTTCCAACTTCTGCTGACACTATGATCCCCTGCAATTTCTGCGCCCGGAACGGACACACGTGTTTGATCATTCCTGGTCAACGCGCCTGCAGTGATTGCCATTGCGGCCACCGCCGCTGCTTGCTTAGAAACAGAATTCCCCAGCCTCTCCCTCAATCTGGCTCCCATTCCCCCCGGCGCAAGAGGGCCCATCCGGACCTGTTCATGGTATTGGACAATGAAACCATCTTGGAGGACTTGTGGACTCTGCCTGGATCACCCCTTTCCCGTCCCCCCCAAGCTCAATTTGCAACTCCGCTTCACCGCTCTGCCGCACGGGACTTCCCCAGAAGGAGGACTTCCCCATATTTGCAGCTTACCAGGTGGCTATGCGATTCTGGGCAGACCGCGTCCTGGTTACGCAAGGTGCAAGGGACCTGCCTATTGATGAAATCCTTTGATGTTGTGCGGCTCCTCCTCCAGCTCCTACTCTGGTCCCTGCCCTTGCTCCTCCTCTGGCCCCTGCCCCTGCCCCTTCCCTGGCTTGGCAAGGCACCCCTCCACTGCCTGCATCACCCATTGTCATCTTGTCGTTGCCTCCTGTTGGACCAAGCCCCCCAGATGGTCCTCCGGAGGCCCCCTCCTCACCAGTCCCGCCTCCCCCCAGCCCATCCAAGATCCTGGAAATCCCCGCCGTTTTGGCACTCCTGGTGGCCAGCTTTGAGATCTTTGCTGAGACCTTGACCGCAATGCTTCACAACTTCCTAGCAACCCCCGGCGCTCAATCCTTGGAATCCTGGTGCGAGCTCTTGGGTGTCTTTCTGGGCCTTACTGGGGTTGTCGTGGGCAGAAATGGAGGAAATGATAAAAATGGCTTAGGAGCATTGCCCCCCCTCTCCCCCCTTCCCTCTTTGCGTGTGTCTCATTTTACGGTGCTTCCCCTGATTAGAGAAATACATATCTTCTGCGCGCGCATCCTTTCTCAGCGGGTCATCCTGTGGAAACATCCCCCCGTCCTGAGTGAGTTTTAAAGAAAGTTCCGCGTCTGCGCGTCATAAGTGAGAATGAGAGTGAGATTGAGATCCGCGCCCGCATCCTGGTGAGAATGAGAGTGAGATTGAGATCCGCGCCCACGTCCTGAGCCAAAAAAGTTCCCCAGAAGGTACCTGGACCGCCCCAGCCAAACTTCCACAAAGTTCCCCGTATCCAACCTGCAACAAACACAACCAACCTCCACCAGCACGCGCACACAGTGATCCAAGAGAGGAAAAGAAGTTGAGGAAACAAACACTCCGGGGTGTCTAGCTGTTCTGGCTGTGAACCGGCTAGGACACCTCCTCACCAAATCAGACCTGTCCCGTACATTTCCCATGCATACTCCGCACCCATTAAGCTTTAGGAGAAGACCACTGATAAAGAGAAGACAGAGAAAAGAACCAAACCCAAAAAGAAAAAGTTTTTTTTTTTGCTAACACTGGGCCTCTGCTTCTTGTCCTGCATAACCCAACCGCAGGGCTTTTCCTTGTGTTTATGGACCCAGCTCGCGCCGCTCCCCCGTCCCTGCAACCAATTATAACCAAAACCAGTACCAACTTGCAAAGCAATGTATTCAAGAAATAAAAAAACAAACATTCTGGGGTGTCTAGTTATTCCAGCTGTGAACTGGCTAGAGCAACCCCTCACCAAATCAACCTTTTACCCTACTTGCGTCCCCCCGGCTTGACAGCTGTCCCCAGCGGTTTGTTGCCTCTTGCTCCTTTGAGGCGGCGCGTTGCGCACGGGTTACTCCTCAGCCAAAGAGCCCAATCCGTCTACCAATCCTGAACCACCAGCACCGTCCCCAGCATCCGTGCCATTGCTGGCCGTCTCATCAAAGGAGGTGGAGCCGCGTGCAAAGAAGCTCTTCATGTGCAAAGCTGCAGCCTTCCGTTTGAGCAGCGCCCCGTCTGATTCCTTGAGCTTATAACTCCCGCCCTTGAACTTGGATGCCACACGGAAGGGGCCGTTCCATTGGCTGGCAAAAATCTTACCCAACTGGGACTCCAGACTCAGGTTGTACAGCAAGACCAAGTCCCCCTTCCGCAACAGATCCCACAGGCAATGGGAACAACACTTGTCTAAATAGAGGACCAAAGCCGTCCTAGTCTTCCGCAACCTTTCCGCCTCCTTTTCCAGGATCTTGTCCCATCAGAGAAGCTGTTTGGCGCGCGCCTCCACAAGCTCCGCGGAGGTCTTCACCTTCCACCAGTTCACGCCCAAGAAGGTTTCCAGATCAATGTCCACCAGAAGCACAGGACAATGTCCGTAGAGAAGTTCATATGGCAAGTAGCCCGTTGAGCGTTTGACCAAGATCCTGTCCGCAAAGAGGACCACTGGAAGGGCCTCTTGCCACCGCTTGCCGTCCTCACCGCACATCTTTTCCGGGGCATTGTTGATAGGCTGATGACTGCGTTTGATCATCCCAGCGCCCCCCAGATAGTACTTGGTGACCTGCCTGAACTTAGCTCCACAATTCTGGACCAGCGTCATCAAACGACCCTGGAACTCTGCGCCTCCGTCAATGGTGACCAGGCAAAGAAAACTGTACCGCGCAAACCAATCTTCCTCTAGAAACTGAGCAACCTTCTCCACCAACAACTTCACCAGAGGGAAAGCCTTGACCTGACCCAATGGATTGTCCCCCGCAACCAGCAGGTACGCAAACTTTCTCGCCTTTATGTGGACCACGTCAAGGGAGACCCGCCTGAACAGCGCGTCCTCCCCCATAGGGTGACCCACCTCCCTGGGAAGCCTAGAGCTCCGCTGTTGACATGCGTTGCAAAACTTCACCCATTAATGCACCGCGCGCACCACACCCAGCCACCAGAACCTTGCTTTCACCCGCCTCCAGGTTTCAATCTCACCCCAGTGGCCAAGGTTGTTGTGAAGACACCTCAGAATCATTTCCTGGTCCTTCCTTGATGTCGTGACCACCAAAGGCACTGGGGTACTCCACCCCCACAGTTGTCCTTCCTGCAAGTAGAAGTTGGTTGTTCACCACTTTGCCCATTGAATTAACGCCCCTGAAGTACCCTTGGGAAACCAAACATCCTGCAAAAAGGAGCACAAGGTTACGTAACGCCCAGACTTCTGCAGAAGAAGGATGACCTCCGCCTCCACCATACCTACGTGGATAACCAAAGACTCCATGTCCAGGGGTTCCTCCCCCTCAAACGGGTCCTCCTGCGGATACTGCAACAGCGCCTTGGGCATTGTGAATGCCTTCCCCAGAACATGAACCATGCCAAAAGTGAAGAGCTGAAGAAACGCCACCCACCTAGTCATAGGAGCATTTGGCAGGGTTGGAGAATTGAGCATCCGCGCCAGGGCCTCCGTATTGACCAACAGCTCAAAGTGTACCCCCCAAAGCAGGTGCTGAAGCCTCCGCACAATTTTGGTGACTCCGCAGAATTACAGCTTTGGCTGTAAATACCAACTCTCCATCACAGACTCGTAGAGAACTGGCCTGTCCTTACCACCCTCTTCCTGTGTCAGGATGCCGCCCGCACCAAACTTTCTAGAGTCAATGGCCAAGGGGATCCCTCCTGCATTGTAGTTGAGGTCCTGGAGGACAATTTTGTGGCCCACAGTCTCCTTGAGCTTTGCCAAGGCAGCGTCACAGCTTGCCGTACATTCCAACGCCGCGCCCTTCTGTGTTAGCACCCGCAGCAGAATTGCAACTTCCGCAAACTGCTCAATGAACATGCAAATGTAACTGCACAGTCCCAGGAATTGGAGGATATGCAAAGGCGTTGGCGGGGTGGGCCATTCAAGGACTTTATTCTGTTTCTTTGCCGCAATTCTCCTACCATTGAAAGCCACCACATGTCCTAGCACTTCCAGTGCCAGAACACAAACTTCCAACTTACCCCCCAACACTGTAAGCCCGGCCTCCTCAATTTGGAACAAGACCCGCTCCAACGTCTGCGCGTACTCCCAGATGAAGCGGCAGATCTTTGGTGCTTCCTCTAACACCGCACCCCCGTAATCTGTCTTTGGTCCCTTGATTCCTGCGTTGTTGATGAAAATCAAAACCCAGGCCAGAATTTTTTTCCGCAGAATCCACGTCATCTGGGCCTAATAAACCTCCACCAAGTTCATCGCGCCCTGTGGCAACCGTGTTAGCTGCATCCTCCCCAATCCTGTTTCAAACACAGTTAATGGCTGCAAGTTTGGATGGAGCTCGCACTGATCATACCCCCCCATTACATTGAACAATCCAGAACACGCTGTGGTGAACCATTTGGGACACCTTGGGAAAAGAATTCAAAAATTTAAAAAAAAAAAATTTATACATATTTTTTTGTCATACCTTAAATCAAAAAAAAATTTGAACTTAGAAAGAAAAAATTTGGATCCTTCACTCAAACCCTTCCCTGTCCTAGTGGTGTAGCTCCTCCTCTTCCTTCCATTGCTCCCACTTCCATCCTACCCTGGGTTCAATCCCCCCTCCTTGCGCTCAGGCCTCTCTTGCTAACGTTTGGCCATGCAAGACTCATTGCATCACTCACAACCATTGCCTCAATGATTCTATCAACCTCAGGCTCATAATCATCCATTGTGTACCTCACTCCCATCCAAAACTGATCCTACCCCACCCCAATCAAACCCTTGGATTGTCCATCAATCCTTGACCGTCCAGAGTGCCAATTCTGATTATCAATCATCCTCATAGTTGAAGGCCTCAATCGGCAGGTGGTGAATCACTGCGGGATTGGATCCCAACCAGCACCAATCATTGACTCCATCATTCCCAACCCGTTTGCCAACAACAATCACCTCCCTCATCAATCCCTCTAGACAGTCATTGACGTCCCTCTCCACTCGATCTATCCAGAAAGTATCTACCCTCCAATCCTTTGGTGTATCATCTTCAAGCCCATCACCATCATCATCATCATTGTCAAATGGCGACGGGGCCCGAGTCACTAGCTCATCAACTACATCATCATTGGGATCACCCTCTCCTCCTAGATTGGACGATTGGCAGTGACTGTCCTCCTTTTTTTCATTTGTTGTTCTCTTTTTTTTTTTTTTCTCTCTTGCGGTTGTTTTTTCTTTTCATTTGTTGTTTTTTTTGTTTCTTTTTTTTTTTGGTTCTTACTCTCTTTTTCAATTTTTTGCTCCCTTCCTTTTTTTTTTTTTCTTTTTCTCTCATTTTTTTTTTTTTTATTTGTTTTTTATTTTCTTTTATTGTACTGTTTCTTTTTTTCTCACCCTCCTCCAGATTTGGATGGGAGGGGGTGTTGCTTTGTTACTAGGTGTGCAAACGTCTGCACGGATGTTTGCAAGTGACTGGCTGGGGTGAGAATCTCTCACCCCAGTCTGGAAGATTGGCAGAACGGTACCGGGCCTCCACAAGCTTGAGCCTCATCATTGTAAAAAAAAAAAAAAATCCGCTTTCATTTGTGTTATCCAATTTTAAATAGTTACAGGGCTTTCTAGCCTATAAAAGGATGGGCTCTCCCCTGATTTTTTTCATCATCAATTCTTCCCACTAATAAGAACTATGAACTTCTGATCAAAGAGCTCCTTCCTTTGTGAAATTGATCACTTATCCAGATATATCTTTTGATTATCCCTTGATCCTTATCTCTTACCCTTGAATTTTTTTTTAAGTCTGAAAATCTGATCTTCCCTTCTGTGGCCCTGTTCCTTATCACCAACCATAGCCTTGCTGGTTGAAGAAGAATTAATTAAATTGAATTCTTGAGTGTGTTATACCACTCTTGATCCCTTTTTCTAACCATTATTTGGTCTTGATCATTCATTTGATTGTCTTTCTGGACTAGTCACCTTTGACTAAGAGGTTTAATTAAGTTTAAACCTGGAGTGTTAAACCTCCTTTAATTATTCAAGTTTCGTTCTGCCACACTATTCTTGAATCCTTGAGAAGTGTTGAGTTACTCTTAGTCCAAAATTGTTACTGTTTGTTTCAGTGATCCATAAACATATTTCATTGCCTTGTGCAGCCACCCACAGTTATCTGGTAGCCTTCAAGCGCTTGATTGCGGAGAGTTGGGCAGGTTCATTGAGAACCTGGAGGTTGATTGGGTTTGAGTTGATCACTCCTAAGCACCTTCTGCCGACCAGAGTTATTAGCATGTGGGTGCCGTTACTTACAACTGCTTTGTTCTATTGGACTCTGAGAAAACTTTAAATTATTTTGTTCAAAGTCTTTCTCCTCATCATCTTGGTTCAGGTAGTGCTGCTTCCCCCCTCAGCTATTGTTGCTATTGACTTATCCCTATCCCATTTCATTCCTCATTGACAAAGGTTACTGGACCTTGATCCTGGTTACATTTAAATATTTTTGTAACACTCAGGAGGGAAGCCTAAAAAAGCACCTATCCCCTCCACAGAACTGCAAAATCCCTGCGCTGTTTGGAGTCTTACATTTGGTCCCCCAGGCGGGGATTGAACCAGCAACCTTGGGATTTACAGTCCCATATTTGTGGAATCAACTTTGAAATCTGATCTTTTTCTCTTTTTCTGTTTTTTCAGAGATCCTTTAAACCCTGGTGATCTGGTATTGGCTTATAATCAATCTTTAGAGACTCAGTGGGGAAAACTTTTTTCAAATTGTTCAAATGGTCCTTATAGAGTGGTTTGTCAAGTTAGAGGTGGATCTTATGTTTTGGAAGAACTGGATGGTACTCAGTTGGCTAGAAGGTTCTCTGCTGATCAAGTTAAGAGATTTTATTGTTGTGGGGGCAATTTGGGTTCAAAGTAAGTCCTCCCAATTGTGCAACACCAGGGTCTTCTGCTGCGTTTGTTGTAAAAAACTCTACTTTATGCCACACACATGAGCACCTGGGACGCCTTTTCTTTTATCTTTTCCACATTTAGGCTCTTTTGGATGGATCAAGATGGGTTTCAACATTTTTTTTACTTAGAGGATCAAGAAACGGCCAATTATTTTCTTTTTTTCTTTTTCATGTTTTCAAAATTATGATGCAGACTAGGGAAAGTCTGTAAGTTGGGGAGAGATGTGGTGAACCATTTGGGAAACCTTGGGAAAAGAATCCAAAAATTTAAAAAAAAAATTTTATACATATTTTTTTGTCATACCTTAAATCAAAAAAAAAAAAATTGGAACTTAAAAAGAAAAAATATGGATCCTTCACTCCAACCCTTCCCTGTCCTAGTGGTGTAGCTCCTCCTCTTCCTTCCATTGCTCCCACTTCCATCCTACCCTGGGTTAAATCCCCCCTCCTTGGGCTCAGGCCTCTCTTTCTTGCTAACTTTTGGCCATGCGTGACTCTTGCATCACTCACAACCATCGCCTCAACAATTCTATTGACCTCAGGCTCATCATCATCCATTGTCTACCTCACTCCCATCCAACCCCAATCCTATCCCACCCCAATCAAACCCTCCGATTGTCCATCAATCCTTGACCTTCCAGAGTGCCAATTCTGATTATCAATCATCCTCATACTTTGATCATCCTCATAGTCAAAGGCCTCGATCGGCCGGTGGTGAATCACTCCGGGATTGGATCCCGACCAGCACCAATCATTAAATCCATCATTCCCAACCTGTTTGCCAACAACAATCACCTCCCTCATCAATCCCTCTAGACATTCATTGACGTCCCTCTCCACTCAATCTATCCAGACAGTATCTACCCTCCAATCCTTTGGTCTATCATCTTTGAGCCCATCACCATCATCATCATCATTGTTTAATGGCGATGGGCCCAAGTCACTGCTAACCAACTCCATCATCATCGGGACCACCCTCTCCTCCTAGATAGGAAGATCGGCAGCAACCGTCCTCCTTTTTTCATTTTTTGTTCTCTTCCTTTTTTTTTTTTTTTTTTTTTTTTTTTTTTTCTCTCTTGCGGTTGTTTCTTCTTTTCATTTGTTGTTTGTTTCATTTTTTTTTTGGTTCTTACTCTCTTTTTCAATTGTTCACTCACTGCCTTTTTTTTTATTTTTCTCTCATTTTTTTTATTTATTTCTTATTTCTTATTTCTTATTTTCTTTTATTGTACTGTTTCTTTCTTTCTCACCCCACTCCCGATTTGGATTGGAGGGGGTTTTGCGTTGTTACTAGGTGTGCAAACGTCCGCACGGACGTTTGCAAGCGACAGGCTGGGGTGAGAATCTCTCACCCCAGTCTGGAAGATTGGCAGAAGGGAACCGGGCCTCCACAAGCTTGAGCCTCATCATTGTAAAAAAAAAAAAAAATTCCGCTTTCATTTGTGTTATCCAATTTGAAATAGTTACAGCACTCTCTAGCCTATAAAAGGAGGGGCTCTCCCCTGCTTTTTTCCATCATCAATTCTTCCCACTAATTAGAATTATGAGCTTCTGATCCAAGAGCTCCTTCCTTTGTGAAATTGATCACTTATCTGGATATATCTTTTGATTATCCCTTGATCCTCATCCCTTACCCTTGACTTTTTTTTTAAGTCTGGAACTCTGATCTTCCCTTCTGTGGCCCTGTTCCTTATCACCAACCATAGCCTTGCTGGTTGAAGAAGAATTCATTAAATTGAATTCTTGAGTGTGTTATACCACTCTTGATCCCTTTTTCTGACCATTATTTGGTCTTGATCATTCATTTGATTGTCTTTCTGGACTAGTCACGTTTTACTAAGAGGTTTTATTAAGTTTAAACCTGGAGTGTTAAACCTCCCTTTAATTATTCAAGTTGCATTCCGCCACACTATTCTTGAATACTTGAGAAGTGTTGGGTTACTCTTAGTCTGAAATTGTTACTGTTTGTTTCAGTGATCCATAAACATATTGCATTGTCTTGTGCAGCCACCCACAGTTATCTGGTACCCTTCAAGTGCTTGATTGTGGAGAGTTAAGCAGGTTCATTGAGAACCTGGAGGTTGATTGGGTTTGAGTTGATCACTCCTAAGCACCTTCTGCCGACCAGAGTTATTAGCATGTGGGTGCCGTTACTTACAACTGCTTTGTTCTATTGGACTCTGAGAAAACTTGAAATTATTTTGTTCAAAGTCTTTCTCCTCATCAACTTGGTTCAGGTAGTGCTGCTTCCCCCCTCAGCTATTGTTGCTATTGACTTATCCCTATCCCATTTCATTCCTCATTAACAAAGGTTACTGGACCTTGATCCTGGTTACATTTAAATATTTTTGTAACACTCAGGAGGGAAGCCTAAAAAAGCACCTATCCCCTCCACAGAACTGCAAAATCCCTGCGCTGTTTGGAGTCTTACATTTGGTCCCCCAGGCGGGGATTGAACCAGCAACCTTGGGATTTACAGTCCCATATTTGTGGAATCAACTTTGAAATCTGATCTTTTTCTCTTTTTCTGTTTTTTCAGAGATCCTTTAAACCCTGGTGATCTGGTATTGGCTTATAATCAATCTTTAGAGACTCAGTGGGGAAAATGTTTTTCAAATTGTTGGAATGGTCCTTATAGAGTGGTTTGTCAAGTTAGAGGTGGATCTTATGTTTTGGAAGAACTGGATGGTACTCAGTTGGCTAGAAGGTTCTCTGCTGATCAAGTTAAGAGATTTTATTGTTGTGGGGGCAATTTGGGTTCAAAGTAAGTCCTCCCAATTGTGCAACACCAGGGTCTTCTGCTGCGTTTGTTGTAAAAAACTTGACTTTATGCCACACACATGAGCACCTGGGACGCCTTTTCTTTTATCTTTTCCACATTTAGGCTCTTTTGGATGAATCAAGATGGGTTTCAACATTTTTTTTACTTAGAGGATCAAGAAAAGGCCAATTATTTTCTTTTTTTCTTTTTCATGTTTTCAAAATTATGATGCAGACTAGGGACAGTCTGTAAGTTGGGGAGAGATGTGGTGAACCATTTGGGAAACCTTGGGAAAAGAATTCAAAAATTTCAAAAAAAATTTTTATACATATTTTTTTGTCATACCTTAAATCAAAAAAAAAAAATTGGAACTTAAAAAGAAAAAATATGGATCCTTCACTCCAACCCTTCCCTGTCCTAGTGGTGTAGCTCCTCCTCTTCCTTCCATTGCTCCCACTTCCATCCTACCCTGGGTTCAATCCCCCCTCCTTGGGCTCAGGCCTCTCTTTCTTGCTAACTTTTGGCCATGCGTGACTCTTGCATCACTCACAACCATCGCCTCAACAATTCTATTGACCTCAGGCTCATCATCATCCATTGTCTACCTCACTCCCATCCAACCCCAATCCTATCCCACCCCAATCAAACCCTCCGATTGTCCATCAATCCTTGACCTTCCAGAGTGCCAATTCTGATTATCAATCATCCTCATACTTTGATCATCCTCATAGTCAAAGGCCTCGATTGGCCGGTGGTGAATCACTCCGGGATTGGATCCCAACCAGCACCAATCATCAAATCCATCATTCCCAACCTGTTTGCCAACAACAATCACCTCCCTCATCAATCCCTCTAGACAGTCATTGAAGTCCCTCTCCACTCAATCTATCCAGACAGTATCTACCCTCCAATCCTTTGGTCTATCATCTTTGAGCCCATCACCATCATCATCATCATTGTTTAATGGCGATGGGCCCAAGTCACTTGCTCACCAACTCCATCATCATTGGGACCACCCTTTCCTCCTAGATAGGAAGATCGGCAGCAACCGTCCTCCTTTTTTCATTTTTTGTTCTCTTCCTTTTTTTTTTTTTCTCTCTTGCGGTTGCTTCTTCTTTTCATTTGTTGTTTGTTTCATTTTTTTTTGGTTCTTACTCTCTTTTTCAATTGTTCACTCACTGCCTTTTTTTTTATTTTTCTCTCATTTTTTTTATTTATTTCTTATTTCTTATTTCTTGTTTTTTATTTTTTATTTTATTTTATTGTATTGTTTCTTTCTTTCTCACCCCCCTCCAGATTTGGATGGGAGGGGGTTTTGCATTGTTACTAGGTGTGCAAACGTCCGCACGGACGTTTGCAAGCGACAGGCTGGGGTGAGAATCTCTCACCCCAGTCTGGAAGATTGGCAGAAGGGAACCGGGCCTCCACAAGCTTGAGCCTCATCATTGTAAAAAAAAAAAATCCGCTTTCATTTGTGTTATCCAATTTTAAATAGTTATAGCAATCTCTAGCCTATAAAAGGAGGGGCTCTCCCCTGCTTTTTTCCATCATCAATTCTTCCCACTAATAAGAATTATGAGCTTCTGATCCAAGAGCTCCTTCCTTTGTGAAATTGATCACTTATCTGGATATATCTTTTGATTATCCCTTGATCCTCATCCCTTACCCTTGACTTTTTTTTTAAGTCTGAAACTCTGATCTTCCCTTCTGTGGCCCTGTTCCTTATCACCAACCATAGCCTTGCTGGTTGAAGAAGAATTCATTAAATTGAATTCTTGAGTGTGTTATACCACTCTTGATCCCTTTTTCTGACCATTATTTGGTCTTGGTCATTCATTTGATTGTCTTTCTGGACTAGTCACGTTTGACTAAGAGGTTTTATTAAGTTTAAACCTGGAGTGTTAAACCTCCCTTTAATTATTCAAGTTGCATTCTGCCACACTATTCTTGAATACTTGAGAAGTGTTGGGTTACTCTTAGTCTGAAATTGTTACTTTTTGTTTCAGTGATCCATAAACATATTGCATTGTCTTGTGCAGCCACCCACATTTATCTGGTACCCTTCAAGTGCTTGATTGCGGAGAGTTAAGCAGGTTCATTGAGAACCTGGAGGTTGATTGGGTTTGAGTTGATCACTCCTAAGAACCTTCTGACGACCAGAGTTATTAGCGTGTGGGAGCCGTTACTTACAACTGCTTTGTTCTATTGGACTCTGAGAAAACTTTAACTAATTTTGTTCAAAGTCTCTCTCCTCATCATCTTGGTTCAGGTAGTGCTGCTTCCCCCCTCAGCTATTGTTGCTATCAACTTATCCCTATCCCATTTCATTCCTCATTAACAATGGTTACTGGACCTTGATCCTGGTTACATTTAAATATTTTTGAAACACTCTGGAGGGCAGCCTACAAAAGCACCTATCCCCCCCACAGAACTGCCAACGCCCTGCGCCATTTGGAGTCTTACAACGCGCACCCTGCCATTAAGTCAAGGAAATTGTCCACATGCGGAGGCAATACCACATCCCGGATGGTGAATGAGTTAAGCCGCTGCATGTCATGAACAATCCTAAGCAACTTTCCATCCTGTTTAAAAACCGCAAAGATTGGGATAGAGTAGCTCAATGTGGACTTCTTGTACAACCCCGTAGTCACGTGATCCCGGACCAGTTCCAAAAAGGGTTCCCGCACAGTCCAAGGGATCAGAATTGGCTTGATCTGCCAGGGCTTGTGCGGCACCCTGGGGATCACATAGGGATCACCAACCTTGTTCCTCAGAAATCAGCACTCATAAGACCCAAAGGCAAGGGCCTTTTTTTCGAGCACCAACACCAATGCTAGCACATCCTTCTCCCCTGCACTCAACCTCTCTGTTGGCCCAAAATTAAGGGCCTTGATCTGCTCATCCGTGATCCGCGCCGACCGCCTTACCCACCCAGACTTCTTCAACGGGCTTACCAAGGGGTCCTGAGACCAGGAGATTGGCCTTAGAGGCCCGTTCAGTCCCTGCGTCATCAGCTTGTTCTGGGGAAACACCGTTTTTGCCACGGGCTTGTACCTTCCCGCGTTGCACCTGACCATCCTTACGCGTCCACTGTTGTCCTTGTGATTCCTGGCAATAATTAACCCGTGGCTCTTGCCTTTACTCACAAGCGTGGCACTATGGAAGGGTTTTTGAAACACAGTACCTTCTGATGGCACATACTGAGGAAGAGGAATTACTTCTGCCTCCCGCGCCCTCTGCGCGCTTCCTTCCCCCTAAGGCTCCTTCCTAGTTTACCGCTGTGGTGTCAATTTATAGACACGGATTGGGAACTGCGTCGCGGCTGCGCGCTCAGCATTGGGGGCAAGCGGGCTCAGCACTAGGGTATGCAGAGTGCTCAGCAGCAGCCGCTGTTTGGCTCCGCACCTGGTGGACGGGTCAGGCTCAGCATCAAATGCGGCGTGGGCAGCAATCCACCCCGGAGATTGGATTCAGAAGGTAGTGCGCTTGACTAGGTTTGGGGGCGCGCCAGTTTGGATACGTAGGGGCGGAGCAATCCGCGGGCTATGAAGGAACGGATGAAGCGCGCGCGCAAGCGCGCGGATCATGCCGGATATTACTGAACACCCACAACGGGCGCAGACAAACGGACACAGACAGGCGCCGGGGGCTCTGAGTAGGGCGCGGTGCGAGGACCGCGTCATGAGAAGGACAAACCGGATGGACAGAACGGCGTACGGACAACGGGGGGAGTTTGGTACGGAGGAGGTGGGGAGAGGAGGCTAGGGTTTCTGTTTCAGGATTTTTTTCTGTTTCTTTGTCATACTTTCATTTGCGCGTCTACTTAGGTTAGGGTTGAGGGGGAGGACTTATCCTCCCCCCAACTCCGGGTTAGGAGGGGAATGCATGCATCGATGCAGAAGAGGAAGAATAACATCACATCATCAGATTGGATCACTCATCTCACCAAGAGATTAAAGGAACTCATACCAGATACACATCCAGGTGGAAAGTTCTTAGGATTGAAGGATTGGCAATTTCTCTCTCTCTCTACTTTTCTTTATCTCTTTATCTCCTTATTTCTATTTCTCATTTAAGTGCAACTTTGGACATCCTCATCTCCCTTCAAATGCAGGGAACCAATAACTTCCAAACCTTGGGACAATTATAGGGGGATAACCTTTATTCTTTCCACATCTGGGGGTATGGACGGGAAATAACCTTCTGTTTCTTGTCTTTTGAAGGTAACTGGGCGCAATGTCCTATTCATACCTCCCTACAGTTGCTCCTTCTTCTTCTTCTCCTTCTCCTTCCATCTCCGGGTCCGCTACTCCAACCTCACTCTTGTCTTCCATCCCTCCTCCTCCCCCTCCCTCCGCTCGACCCAGGACAAGCTACGCCATTCCCCCATTGGTCTCCAGTGACCATGAACCCACTCTGCGGTTCGCATCAGGCCGCGCGACTACCCTCACATCCAATTCAACACCGCGGATGTGGAGCAATTCATTTCGAGATACGAAGGTATTGCAGATGCGGAAGGTGCGTCGGACGCCAATAAGGCCCGGCTTGTCGTCCTGTTCATTATGGACAAAGAGAAGCTCTGGGATGTGGAGGAAATGGAAGGCTACAAGAATCAAGATTGGCCAAAACTGAAGGCGGAGATCCTAACGCGGTGGGGTAGGCGCAAACCTCGATTCCGGGAGAGCAATTTTGACCGCATGGCCTCGGAGGCGAGTGCGCGCGGAGGGGTCAGAACGCGGGTGGAGCTGGCGGAGTACACCTTGACATTTGATTGGATCTATTGGTACTTTTCAAAGAACGAGGTGGTGGCGGGACAGACGGGGGCCATGAAACGCGCGTTTCTGGGTGGTTTAGGCGCTCAACTCCAGGCAAGGGTGCAGCGGCATCTTTACGATCACAGCTTGGTGAAGCGGTCATTGGACAGGAGCATTGCGCTCCTTCCGGAGTTGGCTGTCATTTGCCGGGCTGTGGAGAGTGAGCTTGACTTAGAAGAGCTTATTGAGGACACCGCTAAGTCCTTCCCAGCGGGACCAAAGAAATCTGACCCCCAGGTTCCAGCTCCAGCGCAATTTCCGGCCCCAGTTCCACCTACTTCCACGCGTGTTCCGGTTCCTCAACCCGCGCCAGCCCCTCCGGTAAGCAAATTGACGGAGCTGATGAAGGACCTGAAGATCTGCATGAGCCGTATGGGCCAGCAGCAGCCGCAAGGGCCTCCACCTCACATAGTGTAAGGGTTTTGGCCGCCCGGTACCTTTGTGCCAAGGGGGTGCTTGCACTGCGGGGCAAACGGTCATTGGCGATCGGCGTGCAAGGAGCTTACGAAGGATCTCAGGGTGGGATTGGTTTGAATGGTGGGGATGGGGTACATTTTTCCAACGGGCGAACAGATTCCAATGGAGCCAAGCCAGCCAACCGCCATGCAGCAAGTGCGCACACGGGGTCAGGAGGCGGGAACGACAGCGCGAGTGTCACTGGGCATTGTTACCGGTCCCGGATCGTGGCAACCACCTCAGGTGGAAGCTGAGTTAAGGGTAGTGGCAACGGAAGAAAAGGTGGCGGTCTCCAATAAAATGGAGGTGGAGGCAAAGGAGCGACCCCTGTTGGCTGTGTGAAAACCGGCCGCGCGCATGCCCGGAAACAAGGCACCGGCAGCAAACCCTGTAGGGAAGAAGAAGGCGGCGGACATTGTGCAAAGGGTGATGGGTAACAAGACTCCGGTTCCGCTGACCTTGCGGGAACTGGCGGCCATGTCTCCGGTGGTGGTAGACAAGATGGTTAAGGCGTTGCAGGATTGCGGTCAGGGCCGGGTACCTCAGACGGTGCAGCCTGTTCACGTGGCTTGCAAGGAGGAGGGGCACGGGTAGTGCGAGTCAAAATCGGTTTTGACTCCACTCGCTTACGTTCCAATGGTCATAGCAGGAAGGAAGGTGTGGGCTATGGTGGACAGCGGTTCAATGGTGAGCCTTCTGCCATTGCGGATGGTGGATGATTTGGGGTTGGTTTGGCGGAAATGCGCAATGGGTCTCCGCGCGCTTAACGGAGGGGAGTGTTGTGTGGATGGAGTAGTCAAGGAGGAGGAGGTCAAGGTTGCAAGGGTCCGCAGGCCCCTTTCTTTTCTTTTGGTTGATTGTGGGGATGTGATTTTGGGAAGGCTGTTCATGTTTGGGTTTCAAGCACAAATGGTTTTCAATCTGGAGGCGGGAATGGAGGCGTTGACGGTGGAGGATTTGTCTGGCAGAAGGTTTGAGACAACTATCTGCGATCACAGGCAAGGGAAGCGGAGGAGAGTGTTGGAGTATGAGGAGGAACCGGACATGGAGTTGGTCTGCAACGGGCAACCTTTGGAGGATTTTTTCTAGTCAACCAAGGAGACCGCGCGGAACAAGCTCCGGTTTTGTGCGGGCGGTTGACTAATGAGGAGCAGGGAGGGGGAGGAAGGAAAGTGCAGGGCGCGCACGTCGCAGAAGTAAGTCCCTTTTCTCAGTATGCATTGCCCGAGGGTACTACGCTTCAAAAACCCTATCATTGTGCCACACTCGTGAGCAAAGGCCAAAGTTGCGGTTCCGTTCTGTGAAGGACTTACAGCAAAGGATGCGTGCGGATTATGCGGTGCAACGCGGGAATGTACAAGCCGGTGTCACAGAAGGTCCGACCAAGGAATGAGCCAATGACCCAGGAACTGAACAAACCGCTTCGACCAATTGCTTGGTCGCGGGACCCTTGGGTCACGCCGATTAAGGCTTTGGGGTGGGTTACTAGTTTGGCGCAGATAACGGAGGAGCGGATTGTGGCTTTCAATTTTGGCCCAACGGGATGGTTGAGTACGGAGGAGCGTGAGTTGCTGATTTTGGTTCTGGTTCTTTGGGAAAGAGCGCTTGCCTTCGGACCGGAAGAGCAGGGGCTCCTGAAAAACAATAGCAGCAACCCCTATGTCATCCCCACTGTCAATCACAATCCGTGGCAGATCAAGCCGATTCTGATACCGCGGGCGGTCCGGGAGCAGTTTCTGGAGTGGGTGCGGGAGCGGGTGAAGACTGGCCTTTACAAAAAGTCAATGTCTAGTTACTCCAGCACAATCTTTGCAGTGGTTAAGCAGGACAGAAAGTCGTTGAGGATTGTTGATGATTTACAGCGGCTCAACTCCTTTACAATCCGGGACGCAGGACGGCCCACTCGCGTTGACAAGTTCCTTGAGTCAATGGCGGGGCGCACTTGTTACAGTTTAGTGGATGTGATGGGGGATACAACCAGCGCAAGTTGGATCCTTGCTTGCGGCCTCTAACGGCATTTGAGACTGGGTTGGGAAGAATGCAGCTGACTCGGCTCCCGCAAGGCACAACCCATTCCATGGCGGTGTACCAGGTGCAAATGGCTTGGATCCTGAAGGATGATCTTCTGGAGGGAGTCCAAATCTTCATCGACGATGCAGGCATCAAAGGTCCGAAATCCGATTACGGGGGAGCGGAGCTGGTTGAAGTTCCCGGCGTCCAACGTTTTGTGTGGGAATATGCGCAGACATTGGAAAGCATCCTGTTTCACATCAAGGAGGCAGGACTGACGGTGCCGGGGAAGAATTTGGCGGTTGGTGTCCCGGCGCTCAAAGTCCTTGGCCACGTTTTTGCTTCCGACGGCCGGCGCATTGCAGAGAAAAAGTGGAACAAGGTCCTCAAATGGCCAACCCCGCGGACGGTGTTGCATATCCTTCAGTTCTTGGGATTATGTAGCTATGTCCTTATGTTCATCAAGAGGTTTGAGGAGGTGGAAAGCCCGCTCCAATCACTAATGCGGAAAGGCGCGGAGTGGAAGTGGGGGGAAGAATGCAATTGCGCTTTCCGGAAGCTCAAGGAGATCGTGGGACGTGACATTGTGCTCCGCGATCTCAACTTAAACGCGGGACGAATTAGGCTAGCGGTTGATTCCAGAGAATTCGGCGTGGGGGGGTTCTCACTCAAGAGGAAGACAGAAAGGATAGGCCGGTACTTTACAAGTTGGTCACCTTCACTCCGACGGAAAGCCGGTACTCCCAGCCAAAGTTGGAGTTGTGCAGGGTCACCAAGATCGTGCGGGGGCTCCAGCATCTTTTGTGGGGGGTCCATTTTGAGCTTTTGGTGGACGAAGAGGCGCTGGCGCGGATGATCAATTCCCTGGCGTTGCCCAACGCTCCCTTGACCAGGTGGGGGGCGTTTCTTCAACTTTTCTCCTTTGCTGTTGTTCATGTTCTGGGGAAAGCGTTCACCATGCCCAACGCGTTGTTGCGGTATCCAAGGGATGACCCTTTTGAGGACGCGGAACTGCTTGATGTGGAAGCCCCGGTTGTCAAGGTAGGGGTTGTGGAGGCAGGCGTTCAGCTGCCTCTCCGGCAGACCGGGCGGTATTCAATCATTTGTGACTACTTGCGGGACCTTCATTCTCCCGACAGAGCTACGGAGAAGGACATGCAATGGGCAAAGCGGCGGGCGGGGAATTTCTGCGTACAGGAGGGGCAGCTTTGGCGGCGGAAGACTCCAGTTCCTCTTGTGGTTACCACTTCAAGGGTGGATCAGGAAGCTATCCTCCGGAGCCTTCACGACAATCTTGGTCATTGAGGAGAGGTCAAGACGCAGAGGCAGGTCAAAGAGAGGTTCTGGTGGCCGGGGGTAGTGCGTGCGGTGCGGGAATGGCTGGCGTCCTGCAAAGCCTGTCAATGGCGGAGCGGGTGACTGCCCAAGGAAGTCAGAAACCCCACAGGGGAAGATGCCCTCTTTGGTTGAGTCTCGCTTGATGTTGTCCACATCAAGGCCGGTAAGTTCGCCTATCTGCTCGTTGCGCAGGATGACCTGTCCGGTTGGGCGGAAGCGCGTCCGTTGGTCAAGCTCTTGGCAGACAAAGTTGCTCTATTTCTGGAGGAAGATTGGTTTGCGCGGTACAGGTTGCTTTGTCTGGTCACAGTGGACGGAGGGGCTGAGTTTCGCGGCCGTTTGGTCAAGTTGGTGAAGAGTTGTGGAGCCAAGTTCAGCCGAGTAATGGAGTACTATCCCAAGGGGGCCGGCATGATCAAACGCGGGCATCAGCCAATCAAGGACACCTTGTTCAAGATGTGCGGGGAGGACAGTAAGCGCTGGCAGGAGACCCTTCCAATGGTTCTGTTTGCGGATCGGATTTCAGTGAAGCGGTCGACAGGCTACTTGCCGTACAAGTTACTTTTTTGGCAGCGCCCCGTGCTTCCGGTGGACATTGAGTTGGAGACGTTCCTGGGGGTTTACTGGTGGAAGGTGAAGACTTCCGCCGAATTGCTTGAGGCTCGCGCCAAACAGCTCCTTTGACGGGACGGAATGCTCGCAAAGGCCGTGGACCGGCTGAAGAAGACTCGGACGGCGTTGGTGCGCTATTGGGACAAGCGCTGCTCGCATTGTCTCCGCGATCCCTTGCGGAAGGGGGATTTGGTGCTCCTGTACAACCAAAGTCTGGAGTCTCAGTGGGGGAAGTTGTTTGCTAAACGGTGGAACGGCCCATTCCGCGTGTCGTCCAAGTTTGAGGGCGGCAGCTATCAGTTGGAGGAATTAGACGGTACTCCGCTGAAACGGAAGGTGGCAGCTTTGCATGTCAAGCGCTTCTTTGCGCAAGGATACACCTCGTTCGACAAAACAGCGGAAGGGGGTGAAGGATCTTACGAGGGGAGTGTGGAGCGCGGAAATGGTGCAGGAACGCAATCCGGAGATTTGTCCTTGGGAGGAGAAGTGGAGACCATGCCTTTGCAACAGAGTAGGCGGTTGCGACCAGCTGGGGACAGTGGCCAAGTTGGGGGGGGAGGTAGAGGGGGTAGGGGATAATTTTTGATTTGGTGAGGGGGTGCTCTAGCCGGTTCACAGCCGGAACAACTAGACACCCCAGAATGTTTGTTTCTCTATGTTTCTTTCTTATCTGGATTGTGGGGTCTTTGCTGGCTTGGGGTTTTTGCAGGAAACGCGGGCGCGGCATGAAGCCGGGTCCGTAAACGCGAGGACAAGCCCCGCGGAACCGGGACGCGTGGGCAATCCCGCGGACGGGGGAAGCGGGACAAAGAGAAATTTGGGGGCGGTCTAAGGGCGTCGCGCGAAAAAAGGGTGTTCTTTTCTATTTTTCTTCTCTGTTGGTTTCTTTTTCTCTTTTTCTTTCTCTCAGGATATATCAAGGATGGGTGGTTGGTATGGGACTAAGCTTTATTTGGTGAGGGGGTGCTCTAGCCGGTTCACAGCCGGGACAACTAGACACCCCAGAATGTCCGTTCTCCTACTCTCTCTCTCTCTCTTCCCTTATGGTGGCGCGCGCTGGTGTTTTGGTTGTTGTGTTTGTTACAGGAAGGGTACGGGGAACTGTGTGGCAGTTTGTCTGGGGCGGTCCAGGTGCCTCTTTTGGAACGGCTAGTCACTTACGGTCCCTCACAAAGCAAGCCCGCGGGCGCGGACTCAATCTCAGACTCACTCTCTCAAAGCGCGGCTGCGCACTTTTTCTCAGAAGGTTAGGACCTTGCGCCGAGACTTGTATTTTCTTAATGGAAAAGGGAAGCGCGGTACAAGCAACAAGAAGAGAAAAAGTAGAGGAAAGGGAGAAGGGGAAAAGGGGGGAGATGCGCCTAAGCCATCTTCATCATTTCCTCCATTTCCGCCCTCAAAGACGCCAGGAAGGCCCAGAAAGACGCCAGGAGTTTGCGCCGGGATTCCAAGGATTGTGCGCCAGGGATTGCAAGGAAATTCCGAAGCATTGTGGTTGACCGTTCTGTGAAAGCCTCAAAGCCAGCTGCCGGGAGGGCAATTACAATTGGAATCTCCGGGATCTTGGGAGGGCTGGTGGGAGGAGCGGCCGGTGAAGATGGGGCCTCTGGAGAACCAACAGGGGGGCTCAGTCCAGCTGGAGGTGATGACGGGACAACAATTGGTGACAGAGGCGGAGGGGCGTTGGGGGTTGTAGGCCTCTCATCCAAGTCCGCTGGTGGCGCGGGCGGTGTTGGCGGTCGTGGAGGAGGAGAAGGGGGCTCTGGCGCGGCTGCGGGGCTTCCAAAGAGTCTTGGGTCCGGTGCCGTTTGGTTCACGCCAACAGCAGCGGCCCAAGCGCAGGTTGCCGCGCGCCATTCCTCCAAGGTTTTGTAGTCTTCCCGTTGCGGAGGTCCGGCCCAGCGGAGAGGTGATGCCGAGTCGCGGCTCAGGTGCAAAGTGGTGGGTGACGGAGCTTGGGGGCGGCGGGATGGAGGTGAAACGGGTTGTGTCCACGAGCCTTCCAAGATTGACTGGTTGTCCAAAACCACAAACGGGTCCAGACAAGCCCTCTGGCGCGGCCTGGGGCGAGAGCCGGATTGGGGGGGAGCTTGAGGGATGCTGTTGCTAAGCAAGCAGCAACAATGGCCGCAAGGGCAAGCTACACAGGCGCGTCGACCGGGGATGATTGAACACGCGTGCCCGTTCTGGGCGCAGAACTTGCAAGGGAGCATGATGGCGATGGAGAGGAGGGAAGACAGGGAAGGGGTTAGTGGGAGTGGTGGGGGTTGAGTGGAAGTAGCAGAGGTGGTGGTAGGGTGAAGCAATGGGAAACCTCTGGGGACAGAACTCAAGTTGGGGGGGATGTGGTGTCAATTTATAGACACGGATTGGGAACTGCGTCGCGGCTGCGCGCTCAGCATTAGGGGCAAGCGGGCTCAGCACTAGGGTATGCAGAGTGCTCAGCAGCGGCAGCTGCTGGATCAGCAGCAGCCGCTGTTTGGCTCTGCACCTGGTGGACGGGTTGGACTCAGCATCAAATGCGGCGTGGGCAGCAATCCACCCCGGAGATTGGATTCGGAAGGTAGTGCACTTGACTAGGTTTGCGGGCGGGCCGGTTTGGATACGTAGGGACGGAGCAATCCGCGGGCTATGAAGGAACGGATGAAGCGCGCGCGCAAGCGCGCGGATCATGCCAGATATTACTGAACACCCACAACGGGCGCGGACAAACGGATACGGAAAGGAGTGTGGGGCTCTGAGTAGGGCGCGGTGCAAGGACTGGGTCATGAGAAGGACGAACCGGATGGACAGAACGGCGTACGGACAACGGGGGGAGTTTGGTACGGAGGAGGTGGGGAGAGGAGCCTAGGGTTTATGTTTCAGGATTGTTTTCTGTTTCTTTGTCATACTGTCATTTGCGCGTGTACTTAGGTTAGGGTTGAGGGGGAGGACTTATCCTCACTCCCAACCCCGGGTTAGGAGGGGCATGCATGCATTGATGCAGAAGAGGAAGAATCACATCACATCATCGGATTGGATCACTCATCTCACCAAGAGATTAAAGGAACTCATACCGGATACACATCCAGGTGGAAAGTTCTTAGGATTGAAGGATTGGCAATTTCTCTCTCTCTCTACTTTTCTTTATCTCTTTATCTCCTTATTTCTATTTCTCATTTAAGTGCAACTTTGGAAATCCTCATCTCCTTTCAAATGCAGGGAACCGTTAACTTCCAAACCTTGGGACAATTATAGGGGGATAACCTTTATTCTTTCCACACCGCCCGCACAAAACCAGAGCCATTCCTGCATGGTACCCGCAGTTGACTAATCAAAATCCTCCACGGGGCAACCCTCATGGTTGTCCCCCCGTCGGATTCTGCCTCTTTGATGGCTGCCGCTGGTTGCACCCATTTCCCCTTCCCGTGGTCCCAGATCATTGTCTCAAACCTTGCTCCGGACGCGTCTTCCACTGTCAGCGCCTCCGTCCATTCCTCCGTTTTAAACATGATCCGGGCCCAGAACCCAAACATCAACAGTTGACCCAAAATGACATTGCCGCAATTGACCAAGATAAACAACAGGAACTTCTGGACCTTTGCAACCTCCACCTCCTCTTCCTCCACCACCCCATCCATCCAAAATTCCCCTCCATTGAGCGCCTGTAATCCCAAAGCACACTTCCTTCAAACCAGCCCCAAATCATCCACCAATTTTGACAGGAGCAGATTGACCATTGACCCACTGTCCACCATTTCCCATAACTTCCTGACCGCAATCTTCATTGAGACATAGGCAAACGGCACCAACACGGCTTTGGATTGGCACAACTTGCGTTCCCCTTCCTTGCCTGCCATGTTCACGCACTGCACTGGGGCTGGAACCCTGCTGCCCCCACGCTCCCTCAGTGCCTGAACCATTTCCTTGACAACCACCAGGGAGACGGCAGCCAGCTCCCGTAGCTTGAGGGGTATTGGTGCCTTGCTCCCCATCACCCGTCACACAATTTCTGCGGCCTTCCTCCTTCCTCCAGAACTGGTCAACGGCACGTTGCCTACCGGCCCTTGCGTACCAGTTTTTGGGGCCTGGGTCAATGGCCACTCTCTGACATCCACATCCATCTTCTCCAAAACAATCTGCTTGTTTGCTTCCAATTCCCTAACCTCTGCCTCCACACGTAAAGCTTGCCAGGTATTGGGCCCAGTAAAGATCCCAAGTGACACCCAAGCGGCCCCTGCGGGCCAGGCTCTTTCCCTAACCTGCTCCACTGGGGGTGGCTGACTGGCCCCCAGATCCACAGGCTTGCCCGTTGGGAATATGTAAGTTGCCCCGGACATGCAGACCAACCCCTTGTCCATGTCCTTGGTCAGTTCTGCAAAATGAGAATTCCAGTGGCCTTTATTGCTGCGATAGGTGCACATGCAAACCAAAAACCCTCTTGACGGCCCTCTTGTCATGCCTTGCACTTAGGGATTATTGTCTTCATCACTTCGACATGTCCTCTCCTCAGTACCATCTACCTCAGTCTAAAAGCGTGACACAAATAAAGCACAACATCAATGGTGCGATCTGCTATTTCCTCTGGCTTGCATTGACCTTCCAATCTTGGCAACCAACTCAGTATATACTTGCAAACTTTGCGGTTAACTCCATAACGGTAGGCCATCCATTATGAGATCCAATCTCCTTCCCTGGCCAATCAACAGCCTTGGACTGTGTGACGGTAAATTAACTAACTCAACTCATCTATTGTAGCTTGCCAACCTATAGACTTCTTTTCTCAATGTCACGTACTTTCTCAACCGGGAACGCTTCCCTTGCCCCTTACAATGATGAGATTCATTGGGTAGGGAGAACCAGCTCTCCTCTGGCCGAACAACCCTTAGATCCCGTTCCTCCTTCAAAATTGCCATCTGTTGAACCCCTCGATGATCCTTGGACTCCTTCACGGGATTTTCCGACGGACCCTCTTGCGGAATTTGCAGATTCCGACCATTCTTCCAATGAAACCTTGACTTGTGGTAGACCAGGGGTTTGCACTAATGCTCCCAAGCCCGATGCTCTGACCCTGCTTTCAACATTGATCCAGGCCCTCACTCATGGTGCCCAGCAATCTAGTCCGAGTACTCCTAGCTTTTGCACTGCGGGCATGAAACAACCCAATCACTTTATGGGAGAACACCCACATAAGCTTAGATCATACCTACAGTCTTGTAAAATCATCTTTTTAAACGACTCCAAAAAACTCCCTTCCAATAGGCATAAAGTTATGTATGCTTTGTCCTTCTTAGGAGGTAGAGCCTCGCAGTGGTTCGAACCGTACCTCAAACTTTTGTCCAAGGACAGTCCCACTTGTATTCTCAACAACTGGGACAGGTTTGAGCAACAACTTTTCACCCTGTTTGGCGACCCCAATGAAGTTTGAAATGCCAAATACAAATTTCATAGTCTTGTTATGAAGGAAAATAGTAGAGATTCCGTTTATATTTCTCATTTTTGAACCTTGCAGTCTTGCATCCAGTGGAACGAGGCCGCTCTTCTATTCCATTTCTGGAAGGGTCTACCGGCACGCTTAATGAAACAGCTTGCAGTTGGGGGTCATAAGACAACCTTGCTTCAGCAGCTAATCGATTGAGTGATTGAGCTTGATAATTGCTATCACAACAAGAATCGCTCTTGGCAAAATGACCATTGTCCATCCACCTTGGCAGCAAGGGTGGACGACTCCTTGAAGCAAAACACGAGGAACCCAAAACTATCCAAACCAACCCCAACTTTGAACTCCAACTCAAAAGGGAAAACCGTTGCCAAAACTCCGAAGTTCTTGGACAAAGAAACCAAGATGCTACGGAACAAGGAAGGACTAAGAAGGGAGAAGAATGGGCTGTGTATGTATTGTGGAGGAAAACATGATGTCAACAGCTGTGCAAAGCAGTTAGCGCGTAAAGAGGCTAAGCAGTCAAAAAATTAGCTTGTAGTTTTTCTGATACTTGCAGGGAAAACTACATATTATCTAAATCACCGCTAGTAAATCCTTGCACTTGCGAGTCACTGGGTGCTCCATGTTTGAAATTTATCCTATTCCATTCCAACAACACTCCTTATCAAGTATTACTTGATTCCGGCGCTAATGTTTCCTTCATCAGTGAATCTTTTGCCACTTCCAAAAATCTTACGCGTTCCAATAAAGATAAATTTCCTATCTATTTAGTAAGTAGTGCGACTGAAACATCTTATTGGGTTTCCCAAAAGGAAAAATGGACCTTTGCATTCTCCAATTTCCCCAGCTTTGAATGGGATTTATTTGTCTTGGTTATACCCGGGATAGATGATACCATTCTAGGCCATGATTTCCTAGTTTACTGGAATCCGGATGTCAATTGGCAAGAAGGAGTAATTAACATTCAAACCTCGCACCCCCAGAACGCTAATCTTTCCGTCAATCAGCAATTAAACAGCCTACCTGACACTGTCATTGAGTTGGATGACACTTTTCCGCTAGGAGATTTGCAATATCCTGACCTTCATTCCCAAATTCCCTCTTCAGATTTAGGAGTTATTGCTTACCTATCCAGCTTACCTGTTTCCTGTTCCTTCAAAGTGAAACAGACACAAACCAAAAGGTGTATTTTGAGCTCCCTAATCCTCTCCACCATGCAAGCACCTCAAACCCGGTGCTCGAAGATGACGATATTGAAGATTTAGAAATCATTCCAGAGTCTTTACCTTCAGTTTATCATGAATTTGCTGACGTCTTCTCAGCTGCAAGAGCAGATAAACTACCTCCATCCCGTCCTTAAAATCACAAAATTGAACTTACTGGCCCACCTCTGGCACCAGGACCAGTTTACTCTCTCTCGACGCAAGAATCAATTGCGCTTCAAGACTACATTGCGGAAAATGTAGCAAAAGGATTTCTTTGACCAAGCAATTCAAATACCGGTTCACCTGTCCTATTTGTTCCAAAAAAGGACGGCGAACTTTGCCTTTGTGTTGACTACAGGAAACTGAACCAGGTAACCTGGAAGAATTCCCATTGAGTACTGCCTATGTCACATCTCCTTACCCTCTTCCATGGAGCTGCTTATTTCTCAAAGTTAGATCTTCAAGGTGCCTATAACCTAATTTGCATTAGGGAAGGCCATGAGTATTTGACCGCAATGAGAACCCAGTTTGGCAGTTATGAGTATACCATCATGCCTTTTGGCCTCTGTAATGCTCCTTCCACTTTTCAGCATTTTTTCAACAACATTTTCTCCAATCTTGTAGGTAAATACCTTGTGGTATATTTTGATGATATACTAGTCTACTCAAGGAACCTTGAAGATCACATTGCACATGTGCGAGAGGTGCTGCAGCAAATTCGCAAGAATGACCTGTTTACCAAAGCCTCTAATTGCAAGTTCCATTCCTCTTCTCTTTGTTTTCTAGGTGTCGTAGTCTCTCAGCAAGGACTATCAATGGACCCAGCCAAAAGAGAACGCATATTGGACTGGCCTCCACCTTCTTCCATTAAATCCCTTCAAGTTTTTCTTGGTTTCAGCAATTTCTATAGAAGGTTTATTGCGCGTTACGCCGAAAAAACCGTGAATCTTACTAACCTTCTTCAAAAAGACACTCCTTTTTTTTGATCAAACAAGCTGCTTCGGAGTTTGAAGCTCTGAAGAAAGCGTTCACCAGTGCTCCAATACTTGCTCACTTCAACAAGCTAGCTTGCACTATTGTCAAAACAGACGCAAGCAACTATGCAATTGCAGGAGTAATCTTGCAGTTCTCTTCCTCCACTTCTCTCTTTCATCCTGTAGCTTTCAAGTCTTGCAAATTGCTTTCTGCAGAGCTTAACTATGAGATTCATGACAAGGAACTTCTTGCAATTGTTTATTGCTTGAAGAAATGGCGTTAATACCTTTTGAGCCTTAGGGAATCCTTTAAAGTTTCAACTGATCATAATGCTTTAAAGAATTTCATGAGCTCATAAGTCCTCACAAGTAGACAGGCACAATGGGCCAAATACCTCTCCGAGTTCCACTTTACAATCACGTACTGTCCTGGGAAACAAGCAGTATTTCCTGATACTTTATCACGTCAGGACAACATTTACCCAGGGGGGGGAGCACCTTTGCCAAAAACAACCCTGAAAACGTTAGGACACTCTTCTCAACCCAATCTGCCCAACTCAGTTCAATCTTTGCTCACTTGCAAGATTTGGCTTCCAAACTCCGACAAGCTCAACGCTAAAACCCCTAGTGCATCAAACTTTGAAAAAGTGCAAACTTATTAGATAGTAGTTGCAGTATTGATGATAATGACTTTTTAGTTTATGATAATCGTATAGTAGTACCAGATAATTCTTGCATTAAGTTAGATATCTTTGAGTCACAGCACAATTCTTGGCTTGCTGGTCATCATGGGCAGGATCAAACCTACCAATTGATTGCACAAGACTTCTACTGGCCTGGTATGACCAAAGAAGTAAAAGACTATGAGTCACACAACCACCCCACATACTATAGGGCAATTCTTAGATGATTGTGAGCGCAAAGGAATACCAAGTGCAAGGGCAAGTGCAAATAGCAAGACCCAGTTGCAAAGTGCAAACTTGGTTATGCCACTCAACAAATGGCAAGATGAATGGAATGTGTTCCGAACAAGGAAACTCAACCTGAGTCCAATGTGAAAAATACGTTGCAGCAAAATGCGAGAACGTATGGAATTAACTAACTGAGGAGAAAATCATCAGGCAAGGGAATAGCCCTTATAAGGTAATCCAAAGTATCTAGATACAACCTGGTGATTAGCTAACTACATTTGAAGCGGTGAGGCAATGATTGACGGGAACGGGATAGGAAAAGAAGCAGTGGTATAGATCCAAGGTCTTAGCCTAAGTGCGGGACAATAGAATCTGAGCGTACAATTGCATGAAAAATTGGGACGAGCGAGTGACATTGAAGGTAATGCAAATGAGAGGTAATAGTGTATGCAGGGTAGGGACTAGTTCAATTGCAAACTATACAGTAGTGATGGCTTGGTTAGACGTAGATGCGAACTAAAAAACAATGCATGACCAAAAATGGAAGTACGAGGCTGTTGATTGGCCAGGGAAGGAGATTGGATCTCATAATGGATGGCCGACTGGTATGGAGTTAACAGCGAAGTTTGCAAGTATATACTGAGTTGGTTGCCAAGATTGGAAGATCAGCGCGAGCCAGAGGAAATAGAAGATTGCACCATTGATGTTGTGCTTTTATTTGTTTCACGCTTTTAGACTGAGGTAGATGGTACTGAGGAGAGGACATGTCAAAGTGGTGGAGACAATAATCCTTAAGTGCAAAGCATGACAGTTGCCCGGTAATAAAGACGCAAGCTCCTGCGAGCGTTCAGGTAAATTTTCCCATTGATTTCAAGTTGTTTCATTATCACTGTATACCCTATACATTATTTAATTTATTACCCAATAGGTTTATAAATTTTTTAAAAAATGTCGTCATCTTCATCCCGCCGTTGCAAAAACTGTATTCGCCGCAACAAGAGATGTATTCCTAGTACTGCCGTTTGAGGCCTTCAAGGCAAATGCGAGCAATGTTGCCTTCGCAAGGTGGCATGCAACTTCCCTATAAATTTCGAGTTGACTGTTGAGGGTCCTTCGGAATCATCAAGGGAGATGCAAAGTCGTAGGTCCGCGCCAAGGGTTAATTACAAGATACCACCATTGCCCAAGATTGAATACTTGGGGACTTGAGTTCCTGGTGAGTACTAATCTGTATTGAATAATGATCATAAAATAGTAACTGATTTTGCTTGTTTTACTAGTATTGCCCCGTTTCCAAAGATATACTACCAACACACCACCACCACCACCCCCTTACTGGGGACCGCCAACTGAACTCCTGGGGCCCCAGATGAATGCCAAGGTGCAAGGCAAAGTGTCCGCTGCGGAACCGGTAGGAGTTATAACTGAGGAAGCGAGGGAGGGGGAAGAAAACAAAGCGGAAAGAGAAGCGGGAAATAGAGGAAACGGAAGTGGAGAAAATGAAGATGGAGCGGGTGAATTAGAAGAAGGGAATGAAGGAGATGGAAGGGATGAAGTGAATGAGACTGAAGGAATGGAGGGCCAAGGGGAAGCGGAACCGGTGCAAGTTTTAGGGCCAATTGAAACAGATGCAAGGCGGCTGAGGGGCAATATTGGAGAAGGCACGTCGGGAGGCCAAAGGAAGACAGCATACAAAAAACTCTTGGAGGAAGGTGGATGGAATGCTTGGCCAAAGCAAGCTTGGATTGCAAGGTTCAAGGAACTCTTCAAGAGGCATATTGTAACGGAAATGCTAGTTCTCCAAAGAATTTCCGCACTAATCAATGATGAAGACCTGGATTGAAAATGAGAAATATAAACGGAAGCTCTACTATTCTCCTTCATAACTAAACTATTAAGTTTGTATTTGGCTTTTCGAACTTCATTGGGATTTCCAAACAGGGTGAACAGTTGTTGCTCAAACCTGTCCCAGTTGTTGAGAATACAAGTGGGACTGTCTTTGGACAAAAGTTTGAGGTACGGTTTGAACCACTGCAAGGCTCTACCTCCTAAGAAGGACAAAGCATACATAACTTTATGTCTATTGGAAGGGAAATTGTTGGAGTTGTTTGAAAAGATGATTTTACAATACTGCAGGTAGGATCTCAGCTTATGAGGGTGTTCTCCCGTAAAGTGATTGGGTTGTTTCATGCCCGGAGTGCAAAAGCTAGGAGTGCTTGGACTAGATCGCTGAGCACCATGAGTGAGGGCCTGGATCAATGTCAAAAGAAGGGTTGGAGCATTGAGCCTTGGAAGAAGTAGTGCGAACCCCTGGTCTACCACAAGTCAAGGTTTCATTGGAAGAATGGTCGGAGTCTGCAAATTCCGCAAGAGGGTCCTTTGGAGCATCCCGTGGAGGATCCCGAGGATCATTGAGAGGTTCCACAGATGGTGATTTAGAAGGAGGAACTGGATCTAAGGGTTGTTGGGTCCAAGGAGCGCTGGTTCTGCCTACCAAATGGATCTCACCATTGTAAGGGGCGAGGGAAGCTTTCCCGGTTGAGCGAGTACGTGAAATCGAAAAAGAAGAAGTCTACTATAGGTTGGCAGGCTACAATAGATGATTTGAGTTAGTTAATTTACTGTCACACGACCACCCCACGTACTATAGGGCAATTCTTAGATGATCGTGAGCGCAAAGGAATACCAAGTGCAAGGGAACATGCAAATAGCAAGACCCAGTTGCAAAGTGCAAACTTGGTTATGCCACTCAACAAACGGCAAGATGAATGGAATGTGTTCCAAAGAAGGAAACTCAACCTGAGTCCAATGTGATAACTAGGTTGCAGTAAAATGCGAGAACGTATGAAATTAACTAACTGAGGAGACAATCATCATGCAAGGGGATATCCCTTATAAGGTGATCCAAAGTGACTAGATACAACCTGGTGATGAGCTAACTAAAGTTGAAGCCGTGAGGCAATGATTGACAGGAATGGGATAGGAAATGAAGCAGTGGTATTGATCCAAGGTCTTAGCGGAAGTGCAAGACAATAGAATCTGAGCGTACAATTGCATGACAAATTGGGACAAGCGAGTGACGTTGAAGGTAATGCAAATGAGAGGTAATAGTGTAAGAAGGGTAGGGACTAGTCCAATTGAAAACTATACAGTAGTGATGGCTTGGTTAGACATAGATGCAAACTAAAAAACAATGCATGACCAAAAATGGAAGTTCAAGGCTGTTGATTGGCCAGGGAAGGAGATTGGATCTCATAATGGATGGCAAACTGGTATGGAGTTAACGGCAAAGTTTGCAAATATATATACTGAGTTGGTTGCCGAGATTGGAAGGTCAGCGCAAGCCAGAGGAAATAGAGGATTGCACCATTCCAAAGAAATCTCTTAACCACTGACACCGGGATTGCAACTCAAACCAGAATTCAATGACAAGCATGAGGGATTTAAAGAACTTAATATTAACTTCTGCTCCGCCATTGGTTGGCTCAATCACATAGCCTGCTACACCCAGCCAGATGTGAGCTTTGCAGTATCCAGCTTGGCAAGATTTTCCGCAAAGCCTGGGCTTACTCATTGGAATGAACTCAAGCAAACTTGGCACTATCTCAAAACCACCAGAATTCCAAGACTAAAACTTCATTTCAACTCTCAAAAAGGCCCATTAGGAATTTTCACCAACATTTACTGGGCCAATGATGAAAATACACAAAATTCAAAATCCAGGTACCTCTGTCTTGTTGCTGGAAGTGTCATTTTGTGGAATAGCTGCAGGCAAAGAAATATATCTTGGTCATCAAAATATTCCAAGAGTAATGCGCTAGTGGAGGGCTTCCACAAAGAAACCTGGATAAAGGCCTTAATAAAAGACATCTTTCAACTCAACATAAAAACCATTCCCCTAAAGATTGACAATCGTGGTCTGGAAGAAAAGATTTGAAAATTTGGATCTAATACAAAAACTTGTCCTCTTGACCTTAAAACCAAATGAATGCAACATGAGATAAAGAGAAATAACATAAGTCTAGAAAAAATTTTCTCTGAAAACATTCCAGCGGATGCGCTAACTAAATCTTGTTCTCCCCAAAGTCTCAACCTACTGATTAAATGCTATGCAGGCATGGAATAAATTCACTGCAAACCCAATTTATATGTGTCTTCTTGTTAATTTGTTTTGGGTTTTATTTTTTTACTGGTTTGGTCTCTGGATATCTGCAAGTGTGGTTGTTGCGCCAAAGTATCACCAGGCATGGAGGGGTGTTGGGATTTTGAATCACCCAAATCAAGAATTTTCAAGAGTGCATGTCCTAAACTTCAGATCAACTACCGTCAAAACAACTACTTGATGATCAACCCTTTCAACAATTGATTCTACAGGAATCTTTCTCCTCATTCTCAGACTCATCTCTTCAACACTAAAAGTGATCAACTCATCTGCTCACCAGTCATTATTAACCCATCCAACCTCCCTAAACCAATTCAAGTCAAACTCCCTGAAACTTCTCCTCAGATCTCCTTCACCAACTTTAACAGGGTTGACACCACTTTTTCCATGCTTGCCTGGTCAGACTTAGCCGGAAGTCTTGTCATTTTGTCTATCCAAACTTCTAAAATATTTGTTCCTAATCAAGTTCACTGTTTCTCCTACTCAGTCTAGTTCCATTCCTTGGCTTTTTATTAAATTAAACTATTCAAACTCTTTCAATTAAAAAAAGTGCAATTATAATATTATCCAATTTTTTGATAATCTTGATCCTCTGGAAAAATAAATTTGAAATTATTATTCTTGATATTTCAGAGGTATTAATTACCAATATTTGTTTCCCTACCAATTTATTGGTAATAAAATGATATAAAAAAAGAATGTTAGTACCCTTTCATTCGTTTTTTTTTGACTCACCACAGTCCGGTGGCATGTGGGATTCCACACAACTACATTCAAGCTGTTTGGAGTTATACATGGCTGCAATGTATTTGTGCGGCATCCAACACAAGCCCAGACCGTGGTAGGTGGGCCACATGGTTCTTTGAGCCATGGGGATATGGACATGGCCTGAATGTGGTTGTGTGGCCTGACACACGCCTCATTTTGAGTTGTGTCCAAGGCTAAATGGGCCATGAATTTAACATTACCCTTTGAAATATTATGTAACCCATGAAGAAATCTATGATAAAATGACATAGTTCCCACAGAACATCTATGGTGTGGGACTGTATTGCCAATTTTTTCTTGTCTGAAGCTTCCTGACCCTCCTTGAGTGTTGAAACTGATTTTTTTAGCTTTTTAAAATAGTTGAGGACTGGCACACCTTGACATAGTGTGTCACCATCTTCAGTTGTGGCTGGGGCAATGGCTTGTAGAGTGTATCTACAGTGATTTGAATAAAAGCAGCTATCAAAATTTCCCATTATGGCTATAAGGTTGAGGGTGGATCTCGTAAGAAATAGAAAAAGATGAAAAAATGAGAATTGCCATGATTTGTTTTCTTGTAAGGTGAGATGAAGTTGTGGGGATGTGAATTTGGTTCTTGATTACCAAAGGATTTCAGAATATTGAAATCTAATATACCTGAGAACTTAAAAGCTTTTTCATCAGCAGGATGAAGGAATTCATGTTCTAAGGAAATGTTGATAAAAAATAAAAATGTTCAGGATTTGAGCATGGATTTATTCATGAACTTGAAAGAATTGTGAATTGGCACAATAACTAGAAAAGAAATTGTCTTTATCCAGGCTTTGTAAGAGGAGGAATTCCTTTCAAAGTTGAAAGGTTTTTTTTCAGGGATAAATTTGGTCATAGCTCCTGCACAAATTTTAGGAAAATTTATAATGGCTCAACAGGTATAAATAAAAATTTGCCAGATCAAATTAATTTTTTTATATTTCTGGTAAAGCTGGAAAACCTTCATCCTAAATTCTTTTTTAGTAATGATAGAAACTTGGTTTCTTGCACCATGATTTGTTTCTGGTTGGTTGATTTAAGTTGCAATAATTCATTTGACTTATGTGTAAATAAAAAATATAATAATGGGAAGGATCCAAAATGAAGTTTACAAACCTCTTGAGGAGTACGGCAATTGTGGATTGAGACCACCAGTTTCCCCAGAAGGTACTGTGATTTTTGGGAGGCTTATAGTGTTAGTTTGTTGATTTTGTTGATGATAAGGATCAGGGTCTTCATTTTGCTTTTGATTTCCTATAATTGTAGCTGGTTCTTCCTGATACACCAGAAAAATTTATTTAAATTTTTAATTTTACATCTGAATTGAATGACAAAACCAAGTTTAAAAAAAATTACTCATCATTTGGGTGACCACACCCTGGAGCCTGATTGAAATATAGTAGCAAGGAGTTTGATTTGTTTATTTTAGGTTGAGGGTTCAGAAAGGATGGTTGATTTGAAACATTTGCATCAGTTTTTGTTTCTGAATCCAGTATGATTCCAGTTGTATGGAAGAAAGCACCGTAGCAGGTGTTCCTGGAACTTGAGTAAATGGTTTTGCTTCAGAGAGACCAGAAACTTGAGCTTCTTTAATTGGATCACTAGCAAATGAATTTTAATGTTTTTGTCAAGAAATTCAATTGCAGCAACTTGCATACAGGGAATCTGCATAGGTTGCTTCAGGGTTTCATAAAATTATTTTGGTGATATTTTATCAGTGACTAGATTATGAGGTCAGCGGTTTTTCACTGGGTGTATTTTAAAGCTTTGGGGTAGATTCCTGCTGAGATGACAATGATCCCTGGGAGTGGGCTAATGTTGTTGAAAAATTTTTAAATGCCACTGGTTCTTCCTTTCCATCAGAGACTTATCAATTCAAGTTTGATGACTACCAACAACTCATTCTCTTAGATTTTGTATCTGATTTCTTAGAACAGAAGTGCTTGATTGATAAGACCCAGACAGTATACTCATTGATTACTCAGGGGGGATTTCCCCAGTCTCTTTGTATGCTGTAGTCAAGTGTGCCAACAAGGTTAGAATGTGTGTAAGGACAAGTGATCATTTTTAAAACATACTTTTTTTTGCTTGTTGTATAATCTTTTCCAGTGAATGAGGATGCTATTTCAATCTTGTTTCAATCTTTAGCTTCTGATTAGATTTGAGCAATTGTGACTCTTCTGATTATTCTTCTTTCAAATTTTTCTCAAGGTCTTTTGGAGATATTTCAACCATTTCAGTTTGAAGAACAGGTCCTTCTGGTACAAGAAGCTGGGGAAATGTAGGAAAAGCTTCTCTAGAGAATTCTTGGAATGACAGAGGAATGTTTTCCTGGATAAAATTTTGAGCTGGGTGACACAGAGACTGCGCCACCAACATAAATTTTCATTTTAAATGGAATTTGACAGAATAGTGATAGAACTGTCAAAAATAAACATTGGAGGGGAAGCATTTGGTGAGATTGTGGTTTGTTGTGATGGAAAATTATTAAGGAAGACCAGTGGATTTGCCATTGATTTATAATGGGATTTTGGGAAATTTTTTGATTCTTATAAGAGAAAATTTGCGCTTTAGTCAGTAGCCTGTGAATGTGGAAGTATCTGAGAGGTTATCAGTGAAAGTGGATAAGGGTGCTGGCATTATATAGTCCAGGAAACAAAATTTATGTGTGAGACTGACTTGGCCTAAAATGTGGTTCAGGTTGTGGGGTTTTGTAAGCATATGCATTTTATAAAGCAGGATCAATGCATGAATTCCTGCTTTTAAAGTGTGCCCTTTTACCTTGAAATTATTTTCCCTTTAATCATATTCCTGGTTCATGGGGTTTCTCATTGGTAAATCTTCAAATAAAATACTTCTGCACATTCAAGGTGACACCAGAAATTGATGCATTACCCAAGTTCATGGGAAAGGAGTTTTGGTGTATTTTCAAATTGAATGCAGTTGTATGAGACAAAAGTTTAGAAAGAGTAGAAAAAAATGTTTAATAAAATTTAAATGTTTGGGAAATATTGGCAGAAAAAAGCCATGTTTCTGTTGATTTTTCATTGTATAATCTATAGAGCAATGCTGGTATTGCAAAATTTCAAAGTGTAAGTAGGATTTCAAAGACATGAAATGTGTTGGATTATTGCTTGCAGCCCCTTTGGTCAAACAGATATTACATTTGAAAAATTTCAGGTCACACAACTTGAACAGGAAAAGGCTTAGCACATGCCTTGACCATTCAGGTTGATTGTCTTTAGGATATTGGAAAGTGTTGATTCTAATTTGATATAGAAATTTTCACCCTGTTGTGGTTCAAATAAGAGGTCCCCTTTATATATGGCCAAATTTCTGGGGGATAAATGGATATAATTATAATAAATGCATCAGGAAAGTATTCATTTACAAGCCACCAAAATTGAACTGAAAATTCATTTGGAATATTTATTCCAGTTGAACTACATAGCACAACCTAACTCAAAAATGGACTCCAAATATGAAAATCCAACATGTCTCTGAAGCTAAGAACCTTACTCTGAAACCATCTTCTGGTAAGATTTTTACCTCTTGAAAAAATTTATATGCTACAAGATTAATTCAGAAACCTCCAATTAGAATACTAATGGACAGTGGAGAATTCTGTTCCTGTGCTAGAACTTCTTACCTGGAAAAACAAGATCCTAGTTGGAGACAGAACCTATTACCAGTAACTCAAGTTAAATTCAGTAGCTGAAACTCTTCTTTGAATGATGTAGGAGTATGGACCACAGAAACCATACTTCCTGAAAACAAAGGATACCTGAAACTGAAAATGGAGTTTGCAGTACTACAGAATGGGGAGTGTGACTACTTCATCTTAGGAAATAATTCCATTTGAATTTATGTAATTTATGTATTCCAGAGAAAAGGAAGGTGTTTTAAAGTAGTAGAAAACTGGAAAAAAAAGTTTCAGATATTTCATACCAGTGCTCAGAGCTCTCAAACTGTTAGAATTCTTGACTACTGTTAGTGTTGCCTGAATCTTGAGTGCAACCAGCCTTGTAGTCCTCCACCTTGCGCGGTCTCTGATGGCCCATTATTGAATATTCTTTATTCATTTACATTTGTATGTTCAACCACTTTTCAGCCTTCCTTGTACTTAGTCTATTTAAGGTCAGCTGAACCTCAAGTGAATGATCATCATCCGTTCATAATCATCCTTGAACCAGAGTGCCCCCTGCGACTCCCTGATCCGCTCATCTTGGCTTCACAAGCCCATTCCTCCTCATCTCTTCAAACCTTTTGACCGGAGCCTTCAACTCCAACTTTTACAGGGTTAAAAGCAGAAATGCTCCCCTGATCCACTTTGATCCCCTTGACATGAGCACTCTCACCATTACTGCCATCAAATTGACCATCACGCTCTCTATAGTATCATCTATTTACTCAATCAGCTCATCATGACCAATGCTGCATTTTTCTTGTCCTTAAAATGTTTTGACTGCATGACTACTCTTCTTCACTACTTCCAGTGCCTCATCCAGTTGCCTGTTCTACTTCCTTGCTCAATCCTGCTCCAGCTCAGTTCATTGCTTTGCCTCGCCTTGTCCTTGATTTCAGTCTCTTCATCATTTACTCAGTCATTCAATCAATTCTTGATGTAGCAATCTTGCACCTTGTCTTGTCTTGTTGTTGCCCAATCTTGCCTTTCTCCATTGCCTTGTCTTCAAATCATCTTAAGTTGCTATTTTTCCACCTCAACTCTTCTTTTTATTGCGCACTCTTCTCCATCCGTTTGATCAGTTGATCCCTGAAGAACTACCTCATGCTTGCCCGGCTCTTGATCTCTGTTATCCTTGGTCTCCTCAACTCTCTTATTGACTATCAACCGGGTTTCTGCCTTAACTTCCTCAAGTCGTTTAATCAATCATCAGCTTCCAACCTTGCGTCTTCATCACCAACTTCAAGTCGCTTGGTCCATCGCCCTATCAAATCAACCATTTGACCTTGCGCTTGTTTGATCAACCTTGCACTCAACACCATCTTTGCTCAATCACCTTTGTTGACCCCGTGCTTGCTTGGTTAATTCCTAAAGAAACAACCTTGTGCACGCTGATTCCGTCGCCTCCATCCACTCGGTTCTTCAATATTCCAAGCCGTAAGGTTGCTTGAAGTCGCTCCACACTATTAACTGCTTTTGCTTGCTCTTGGCCCTTTCTAAATCTTCGATTCCGCCATTGCTTGGGTCATCATCTTGCCAACTCCCTTCTCTGTTGCCTATTTGATGCAATTGCGCCCTCAACATCATCTCTGTCACCATTGATCCTCCTGGTCAACTTTTCAAGTACCAACTTTCCACCATCATTGTCACCTTAAGTTGACCAAGTTAGATTGCCACTCAAGTCGTTTGGTTTTGCGCTACCTCAAGTCGTATGCCTGGTTCATTGGCCACCCCTTAAGAACTCCATTGTTCATGCTCCCTTGTGTGCAAATCCTTTCTAAGTTTTTTTTTGCCGTTTCTATCAGACTGGCGCTCAAAAATTATGTTTGGAATATTTGTGATGCTTGTTGATGTAATAGACTCCTTTGTAGTTCAACGGTAGTTCAAAAATCAATATTTTTCCTTTCTCTCTAATGGAATACACCCTTATTGCATAGCTCAAACATCTCTTCATTCTATTTTGTAATGTTGGATTTAATAGACTTGCAAGAGTCTTGAAGTTCCCAGCTCATTATTTTGTTTAAACTCCCTCAAGCTTCAGTAAAGGGGGTGTGTTAGAATTCTTGACTACTGTTAGTGTTGCCTGAATCTTGAGTGCAACCAGCCTTGTAGTCCTCCACCTTGCGCGGTCTCTGATGGCCCATTATTGAATATTCTTTATTCATTTCCATTTGTATGTTCAACCACTTTTCAGCCTTCCTTTTACTTAGTCTATTTAAGGTCAGCTGAACCTCAAGTGAATAATCATCATCCGTTCATACTCATCCTTGAACCAGAGTGCCCCCTGCGACTCCCTGATCTGCTCCTCTTGGCGTCACAAGCCCATTCCTCCTCATCTCTTCAAACCTTTTGACTGGAGCCTTCAACTCCAACTTTTACAGAAACAACCTATGAGGAACACTTTGAAAAATTTAACCAAGAATACTTCTCCCAAGCAGCTTTGAACTCCCAACTTAATGAAGAAAAAAAAGGGACATAATTTGAGTCTTCTATTAAAATCAGAATTATTTCTGCACTAAGGACCATCCAATTGGTAAAATTAAGGGAAAAAATAGGATTCTTACTCCAACCATTACCCTCCTTATCATCCTAAACTCAGGAGACCTTCTTAAACTTCCATTACTAAATCTAGGGCAGCTCTAGAGAAACATATCCAGGAACTTATTGGCTTAAAAGTTCTAAGGAAGGTAGGACACAATGAACAAGTGGATATCAATACTTCAGTGATCATAGCCTGGCATAATGAAAAATAAAGAATTTTTGGAAATTCTAGGATTCTTAAAAAGTAAACTCAAGCTGACTACCATGCAATAAAAAGCATTGATCATTCCCTGAACAACTTATGTAAGTATGAGCTTCCTGATGCCAGGAACCTTGCAGCCCTTTAGCTACAGAAAGTAATGAAGTGGAGGAATAATAATATTCTAAAAATAAACACATAAAAACATCAAAATACTAAATATGACAACCACTGGTGCAAGTTTAATAGTGGTTTGGTGAAAGTGTTTTCAATATTTTATTAGAGGGGCCACATTCTATACAGAACTGGGGATCTATATAGAAATGTCTCTTCAGGGGGTCACTTTGAACCATATAAAACCCTGGGACAATGGGTTCCTTATGAATGAATAAAAGGGGTCACACCCAAGGGAATGGTGGGTGTGGCTGGGATAAACAGCAAAAAAGAAGTATTTGATCACAAAATATCTGCAGTAATTGTTGGTTGAAGGGTCTTAGATCCAAGGTGGGATGGTTGATGATTTTCTTGAAGGGGAATGGTGAGGGTGTTCAAATTGATAATAGTACTATCAGCCTGAGCAAATAAAGCACTTTCTTATCTCTTATAAGCACCTGATCACAGATGGCAGAGGGTCTTGATTGATAACTAAAATTCATTGGGGTTGAAAAATCCAAAATGGTACAGTATATATACCTTTCTGGGGTGAAAGAAGCCTTATCAGGGAACTTAGAGAGGGTAGTTCCTATTTTCTAAGGCTACCAGGCTTTCCAATGTTGAAACCTGTCTTTGTGGTAATTTTTCATTTTTAGAGTTTTGACATATTGCCTATTTTGTACTATATTTATTTTGGGATGATGATCAGAGGCAGGTATTTGTATATTTTCTTTCATATTCTTATTATTTTGATTATTTTAAATGATTTTTAAGGGGACTTGTTGGTATGTTTTGTGGTTCATGAAGATTTGATAACGGTGATTTTGTGACAAACTTTATTATTGTTTACCTTAAGTTTTCTATTTCATATATTGATTTTATATATTTTTATTTGAATTTTAGATGTTTCAAACTGTCCTCTATCCTTCAGTGACCTCATTAAATATACATGAAGCATTCATATTGGTTGTGCTGTTGTGTGCTGTACCTTTCAACGGGATTTTGCCTTTGCAGACTACAGGCTTGACAGCTGTGGGCAGGAATTTGAGGTTAGGTGCAGAAAACAGACAGGCGCATATTGAATGTGGTTCTCCTTGAAGGTTTCAGCAGTATTGAAGATTTGATGCGTGCAGCCTGCACTTTGTGGATGTGGGCTCTGTGCAGGAATTCTGAAAAAAAAACAAATCTGCCTGTAACTCCTAAAGTATACACAACACTTCAATTCTGAAAAATTTTGGTTGTGGAACCTAAACGTGAAAATACACTTCAAATATTAAAATGACAAAAAAAATCACTAGTATTTTTGTCATTTTTTGGCCATTCCTTATTTATTCATCTAACATATGAAGGAGTAGCAATTCAATGGTGGTGTAAGTGAGGGAACCTACCTAATTTTGGTTGGGAAATAAATATCTGGAATAATATTGATGGATTCCTTATTCCTGTCTTAAGTTTATGATGTTTTATTATTTAGTAATTATTTAGTTATTTTGATAGTTTTGACAGGTTTTTCTGTTCAAGTAGCAAGCTGAAAGTAAGACTAAGTTTATAAATGACATGGAAATGCTGAAGGGATTCCAAAAAATACCTATCATCCCTGATTGTAGAAGGTTCAGAAGAATTATATGTTAGTTAGGTATATCTGAATATTTGAGGATGCCCTTTGGAATCAAAAATGCTTGTTCCCACTTCCAAAGAATGATGGAAAAATTTCAAGGCCAATAAATTAGAAAAGTTTGGATGATGGTATACATTGATGATGTGATAATATACTCTGATGACTATTAAAAACATATGGAAAAAGTAAAATTGTCCCTTGAAATTACCTCAAACGTAGGACTTAAGGTGTCCATGAAAAAGTTTAACTTTGGATATTGAGAACTGAAAGCTCTAGGACACATAGTTTCTGGTGTAACCCTCACTACTTACCAATTCACAATAGCAGAAGTAATGAATAGACCTATGCCTCAAAAAAATAAACAAACTTCTATCTTTTTTCAATTTCTGCAGTTCCTTATGGCATTAAATTCCCAGTTTTGACATGCTAACAAAGAGTTTGTATGAAATATGCAACAACAACACCCTGTTTGAGATGACTCATGAAGGGACAAGGAATTATGAGCAACTCAAAATAGCTATGACCATGGCCCCTATGTTGATCCAACCATACTACACATAACTTTAAATCTATACATAGATGCTAGTGTGGAACCTCTAGGAGCTGCTTTACACCAAGAAGTAATAAAAAATGACAAACAGTAGACAAGCCCATACTCTTTATATACATATAAGTCAAGGATAGAGAGAAGAGATATGGTTCTATCCAAATGGAATTTTTTTCTCTAGTCTGGGCATTAGAGAAACTTCATTATTACTTGGAAGGAACCAACTTTGTAGCAATCACTGACTGCAATGCTGTTAGAACCCTTATGAACATGAAGAATCCCAGAAGGAATATGTTAAGGTGGCAAAACACCCTACAAAAATACAGGGGACAAATGAATATAATTCAAAAAGCTGGAGCAAAACAAAATAATGCTCATACCCTCAGTAGGAATGTTCTGCCCAATGATCCTAGGCACCCTGCTCATGAAACAGAAGATCATGACATATTCCCTATCGTCCATATAAATATGCTTGACCCTGAATTTCCAACCATGGAAACACATATCTGTGAACTGGAAAAATCCCTTTTGATTCCATCAAAGAAACTTGCAGTCCTGAATTAAAAATTAAATCTCCATTATGGAAAGTAACTCAACTCCTACTGAAATGATTAACAGTTTAACTGATCTTCTCCTGAAAACTAAAAAGGAGGAAGGTTCACATATTATGGGATAGTTTGGTATACTATAGCCACCAACATTGTAGTGTCATTGTTCTAACTAAAGAAGAACATATCAAACACATATTAGGTGAGTGTCATTACAAATGTTCCTCTGGTCACTTAAAAACTTAAAAAAAACAACTTGGTGGATCAACTGGAGAGACTCAACTATCAAATATGTGTCCAGTTGTGAAAAATTTCAGAAGTCTAATAGGAACACTGGAAAATTTTTTGGCATTCTGCTAAAGATTGCTGAACCCAGACCCAGGGGGTAAGTCATCAACATGGAATTTTAAACTGGCTTACCTCCAGGAGGGACTTCTTCCTATCACTCTGTGCTGGTTATAGTAGAAAGATTCTTCAAGAAATATAAATTCTTGCCTAACAACAAGGAAGACACACCATTGAAGCAGAAATTCTCTTATGGAAGGACTCATTGAATATTTGGGAGTCCCTATAATAGGGTGTATCAAATTTATAAAGACCACCATTAGAAACCCACCATTTGTTTTACCAAACCTGCCATTAAAAATGGTAGGTTTCTGAAAAGCACATACCCCCTAACTGGTGTATTTCAAAATGGCAGTTTTCATGAAAATGGCAGGTTTCAAACATCAAAACCGCCATTATCATCCATCCACCATCCATCACATGCAAAACACCCATCCAAAACTCCACCTCAGCAAATCCATACCAATAACATCCCCACCACATCACACATATCACATCTCCATCACATCACACACATCCCATCACATGCAAAAAACCCATCCACGCCTCCACATCCTTCTCACCCTCAAGCCTTGGAGATGTTCTACCAAGCCAGAAGATTGATCTTTTCAGTAACCCACAAGTGGACCCCAGTCACCCCCTACACCATGCTCCTCCTCCTCCTCTCCCAGTCATTGGACTCCACCAATCACCCTCATCCTCCCCACCACTCATGGACTCAACCACTAACCACCAACAACAGGCTCATCACACCCACCAACCAAAAATCACTGTCTCCATCTCCAGGTCAGTCTCCTTATCTCAAATCCCTTTTTGATTTACTTGCAATACCCCCCCTTTCCTCTCCCATCTTTGTTTCCAGCCCACCCTGGTATGCCCCCCCCCTGTTGCACTTTTGCTAACCACTCTGTCCTTGCTTCCTCCCTTGCCCCCCCCCTTTGACCAACCAACAGGCCAATTGACCGGCCCCCCAGGCCAATCAACTTCCCCCCCCTTTGACCAAACACCCGCCCCCTTTTGACCAATCAATGGGCCAATTGACTGCCACCCCCCTTGGACCAATCAATGGGCCAATCGACCGCCCACCCATTTGAAAAATTGACCTCCCCCCTTTGATCAATTGATGGGCTGATCAACTGCCCCCCCCTTTGACCAATTGATGGGCCAATTGACCGCCCCCCCTTTGACCAATAAATCGGACAATTGACCGCCCCCCCTTTGAACAATTGACCAGCCCCCCCTTTGATTGATCAGGGGGCCAATTGACCGGCCCCCCCCTTTGACCAATTGATTGGCCAATTTACTGGCCCTCCCTTTGACAAATTGAATGCCCCCCCCCCTTTGACAAATTGATGGGCAAATTGACCGCCCCCCCTGTGATCAATCAGGGGGCCAATTGAATGGCCCCCCCTTTTGATTGATCAGGGGGCCAATTGACCCCCCCCCCCCTTGGACTTTTTGATGGGCCATTGAATTTTTGATGGGAGATTTGCATTGAGAAGGATTTATTTTGAAGTTTTTGATTGTTGATTTGTGTCTATTGAGGAGTGGTGATGGATGATGAGTTTTTTGTGGTGTGGTGAGTCTGTGGTGTGGTGATGAGTGGTGTGGTGTGTAGTGTACTTTTTTAGTGTGCTATTATATGATGAGGCTGAGAGTTTGGAAAGGCACATTGGCTCATCTGGATTTGGCACAATTACCTTAGTGGTCAAAGCATTACTCACCAATGTTGAGGTCATAGTTTAAACTCTCATAGTGTGCAAATAAATTTTGGCTTATAATTCTGCCACTGCCCTCAAAATGTTATACAAAAAATTGATTCCCTTATTGATGCTCACCCCAAGTACAGCAGGTGCATCGGAGGGAACAAGATGGGAGTACATGATTTGAAAAACATACAGGGAAATGGATAGAAAAGGGGTTGCAACCTTCAAAATTGTATACAATGAATTGGATCCCTTCTTGATCCTCACCCCAATCAAAGTATATGGTTGGGAGGGAACAAGATGGGAGGAGATGATTTGAAAAACATTGAGACATTAAAAGAAAGGGCTTGAAACCATCAAAATGTTCTACAATGAATTGAATCCCTTCTTTATCCTCTATCTGATAAAAGTATACGGTTTGGAGGGAACAATATAGGAGGAGATGATTTGATAAACATACAGAAATGTGGAAAAAATAGGGCTTGCAACCCTCAAAATGTTATGCGAGGAATTGAATCCCTTCTTTATCCTCACCCCTAATGTAGCAGATGGATGGGAGGAGATTATTTTGGAAACATACAGAGACTGGGACAGAATGGGGCTTGTCAGCATTGGCTAAAGGGGAAATGTTTGGATTGATAGTTCATGAATTTCTTCCTCATTTTTTTGATGAAGGAGCCAGCCTACCTTGATTTTATTCTTTAGTTAATTGTTCATCAGGAGATAACCATAAAAATTAGAGGATGGAGGTTGGAAAACTTGTGTTTCATTGTTTGTTGGAGTCAAAGCAAGTGTCATAGTTGGAGGGAATTTGGAGCCAGTTTACCAGGATGATGTGATCAGCTCTTGTGAGCTGACTTGAGCCTTTGGATGCTTATGGGGGGGATTTTTGGATGTTGATTTCCTGGGGGATGTTTGCTTTTGTTGAGTGGACTTGTGGGGGGAGGTTTTCTGAGGGGCCATCCAAAAGGAGTAAGAGGGATCAAGGGATGAAGCAAAAAAGTGATGAACCAATGTGATGAAGCAATTTGATAAAAGAAGGGATGAAGCAATGAAGCAATGAAGTGATGAAGCAATGAAGCAATGAAGTAATGAAGAAATGAAGAAATGAGAGTAAGGATGTGATGAAAGGGGGGATGAAGCAATGAAGCAATGAAGAAATGAAGCAATGAAGAAATGAAGAAATGGAGCAATGAAGCAATGAAGCAATGAAGCAATGAAGTGATGAAGCAATGAAGCAACAAAGCAAAGAAGCAATGAAGTAATGAAGTAATGAAGAAATGAAGAAATGAAGAAATGAAGCAATGTGAGGATAGATGTGATGAAAGCAATAAAGTTTTAAGAGTGATGAAGGAAGGTGGGAGTGATGAAGTGATGAGGATAGAAATGAAGCATTGAGAGTGATGATTTGTTCCAATGAGGTCAAAGGATGAAACCAGGGGTAATGATGTGGAATTATGCGTGGTTAAGCTGTTGAAAGCCTTTATATACTTTACTTCAAAAAAAACCACTTATTTCATGTTAAATTGGACACGTCTGATGTGAAATAAGTGGGTTTTTTTATTTTGACTGGTGGGTTTCAAATGGCGGATTTGTGTTGAAAACTGCCATTAAAAGATGGCGGGTTTGCTTAACTTTGATATTCCCTAGTAATTATAAGTGTCAGAGATCCTAAATTTACTTCTGAGGTTTGGATAAATCTTCATGGTATGTTAGGAACACTCTAGATTTTTCAACAGCCTATCAACCTCAAACATACCGATTAGCTGATAGAATGATCCAGAATCTAGAGGATATGCTCCAAATATTCTTCTGCTTTAGGTTAAAGTAAAAAAATGCAGATGGATAATGTCATGACTGCGTAAGAGTCCTACCTGCTTTAGAAATGACTTATAACAGTAGTAAGCGCTCCAAAAACAATTGAGCTCCTTGAATTTTAGAAATAGGATGGATTCCTAAACTACCCAGAGATAACCTCAATAAGAAATTAGCTAGTATACACCCCAAGTCCAAAGAATTTAAGAACATGATAGATATGGCTAAAAAAATGCTTTCAAATGTGTTCAAGATGCTTTAGAATACAACCAAAAGAGATGGGATAATACTCATGAGGAGCCTCATTTTGAAATTGGAGAACAAGTCCTAGTCTAAAATACAAGCTCCAAAAACCTGGCAGGAAACATGAAAATCAAACCTGCATTTGTGTGACTTTTCACCATCAGGAAGCTTCATGGAAAGATTTTTGTGGAATTAATCATGAGTAAGGAATTTTCCAGGAAAACCTCAGTTGTCAGCTTGCTACTATGTACAGAGCAACCTGTCAATAGAAATACAAAACTATGAAAAATAAAAATATCTCAATTAACAAAAGAAGGAATGAGAAATCGATAAATAATATTAAACAACTGGATTCCTCACCCAAAATTAGGTAGGGTCATTCACTGACACCACACTTGAATTCCAAGTCCTTACATTTTTAAAATAATTAAAAAGAAAAGTACTGAAAATTAAGACACCAGTATGGCGTCTTCTGGCCATTCTAACATTTCACACGTGTTGTCATGTATAGGGTTTACACCTAAAATTCACTCAGAATGGAGATGTTGTGTATATTTTAGGAGTTACACATGGAAATGTGTTATGTCACAATTCCCGCGCGCAGCCCCGCATCATTACATATCCCTACATACTCGTAGTAGCAGATTCCCGCGTAATAGAGACCCGCGCGCAGCTAATTCTGCCACGCACGCAGAGGATGATACCCTGCGCGCATCTGTACTAACTGATCCCCCCGTCTGGATCAGTTGTGACTAATCTGACAACCAGGTACCGCTCAGAAGAGCTACAACCTAGTTAGAGTTGCCTAGCATATATAACAAATTGAAATATGCATTAATAATAATCTAAAAAGATCAAAACTTAAATAAAATTAATGAAAATTAAGTTTAGAACATTTTTTAATAATAAATCAAAGATCAAGGATTACCACGTAAATCACTGACCCTGATCTTTGAAGACCACAAAACACTACAAGGAGTGTTCATAGGAATTATTAAAAATTATCTATGTAATCAGCAGATAATGGAAAATTAGTAAACATCCACATTTTCCCGCTTTAAAGCAATACCAATAGTACAAATGAAGGATGAGTACAGAATGATCAAATTTACGCCATAACAGATTAACAGATCCTGTGGCTAAAATAGTACAGAAATCCAGCGGATCTACGGTCAGCTGATTGACAGCACCAAGTGAACGTGCCAATTGTTCCCTGACTGGCTTACCAGCCTCAGCCCACGAACAGAACCCTCTCTATGTGCCCTGAGAAGCTCAAAACCCACCCAAAAAAGGTATTTATACAGACCTCTTTGGATCCATTATTTGAGGAGAAGTTAATTATTTTACCAGGAATTATTATTATCAATCAGACACCGTGTCATTGTTGATCAAGTTCTTATATGAAGATAAGCAAGTGATTTATGATTTAGTCTGTAGTAGTATTATTTATTCTTAATAACCAATCAACCCTTGAAGTTTGGTCAAGCAATCCACCCCATCTTCTCTGAAACCCTTCCAATTATTTCAGTATTCTTGTGGTACAGTGCTCAGAGTGAGTGTTTCCCTTCCTGTCTTGGCCATTTGTGCTGTTACACCCGGCCATTAGTGGAATAAGTCCTTTCTAAGGCACCCATCTTCATTCCAAGGTTCTTAAACTGCCTAAGGAGGCCCCTTGAAGAGAGGTTGCTAGCCTGTAAAGATCCCCAGTAGTATAATACTGTGGCCCCTCTTTTATATTATATTGAAAAAAATTTATTAACAAACCAATGAAACCTTGCAACTGCTCTTATTATATCATTTATTTGAGCTTCTAAGTGTTTATTTTTGGAATAATAATTATTATTATTATTCCCGTATTTTTATCACTCTCTGTAGCTAAAGGACTGAAAGGTTCCTGGTATCAGAGAGCTGACAACTGGGGGTCTGGCCGGGAAATATCCTGAAATAATAATGAATTTTCAATTATTTATCCCTTGGACCAGTCTATTTATTTTTTTTTTAAAAAAAAATAAGTTAACATACTTATAAAATATATTTTGATCATTTGTTTCTCTAGTGGATCTTAAGACCAATGGAGAATTGATCAATTATTATTTGAACCTTCTTAAAAAGAGAAAAGAAGAAAAACTCCATAACTTTCTCCCTTTTATTATAACTCCTGAGCAACAACAGGAGGAATTTCTTTATTATAGACAGCAAGTTAGAAAAGACAAAGAACTTGAGCTTGAAAGAATTATCAATTTTAATTCTTTATTAAGGCAACATAAATAGTGGAGAATTTATCAAAGGAAGCTTTATATTTATAAAATAAATAATCCTGAAGATAAAGAAAAATCCAAAATTAATAAAAGTGATTATTTTTTTCTAAAAATATCATCTTAACACATAAAAATACAAAAAATGTTAAACTTCTATTTTTTGTTTTTATCAATCTCAGTGGATTTTGTTTTTTGGTGATCTCATTGACCAGGACCTCCTAGAGGACGTCCCAGGCAGTGTACCCTTGGACTTATCCTTGGATTTATCCCAGGATCTGATGGGAACTCACCTGGACCCCTTTGGAATACCCGCCAAGGACAGTGGTGATCCCAAAGAAGTGTTGATACCCTTGAATTTACTTCAAGTGAGTTAAAATATATATAAAAATTATTAAAAATATAAAACACACGAAAAATATTACTTTTTTAATTTTTTTTTAGTCTTTTTTCAAATGTTTTGACAAAAGACTTACTCATTTTTTTCTGAAGCTATGTATCAAAATAGACCCAACACCTGCGCAACAGTTAGAGCCCCATTGTATGGATCTCTTCCCAGAGGAACCCGTACGCAGAAGGAATCCAGTTGCAAGCGCAATGAAGGGGCTCAAAACTGTGACCATAGCGTCACGCGGGACAATGATGGCAATGACCACAGCCGCCAACTTTACCAACAGTCTGTTGGAGAACCACCCATTGCCCAACAGGTTATCCCAGGAGGGTACAGTTCCTCCTACGCCACCTCAGCTGGACTCAACCAAGGAGGAAAGAGTCAAGGTATTAGTGAAAGAACACGTGAGCTATTGGGAAAAATTCAAATTGGCTCAGAACCAGGAGGATCAACCAGGTTTGAGAAAAGCTATTTCTCTGGCAAAGAAATCTCAGATTTCTCTGCAAAGGTTGATACCAAAGAAAGAAGTAGAAGGCTACGTGCAGAACTGGAATCCTTGGGATCAGTTAGCTTCCTTAAAGGGAAAGGACCCCAAAAATAAGAGGTCCTCACCCCATCAGAAGTTAAGGAACCCAAAGGATTGGGACAGCATAATATCCCTAGCACAGAAGTGGAAAAGGGTGTACCACAATTAGATGTAGAAGCTCTTAATAGATGTTCTGTAAATGTGTCTCAACATTTTACTATTATTAGCCAGTGCTTTGACAAAGTTTATCAACAATTGGACAAATTGAGTCTGAGTATTTTCAGAGTGATTGATACCCAGTCTCAGATTATGAGAATTGATGAGTTGGAAATACAACAAATCAAGGATAGTAGAAAATCTAGTAAGTTGGACCTGATGAAACATATTGATGATAACTAATCAATTCTTCAGGAAGATATTCTTGCAACCATGGACCAGCTTAAGGAAGAAGTTAAGAAAACTAGTCCTAATCCTTCAGCTCATCTGATTAACAAAATTGAATTATCAATCAATAAACTTGATTTGGAGTTAGGTATGATTAAGAATGATCTCAGAGATCTTAAGGTCAATTCTACTAGTTCTCCAGTCATTGACCAAGAAGAAACTAGACCTGCTAGGTTCACCACTACTCCTAGTGTTCCTCCCAGAACCAGAATAACTAGGAATGAGTCTTTCAGACTGTCACACGACCACCCCACGTACTATAGGGCAATTCTTAGATGATTGTGAGCGCAAAGGAATACCAAGTGCGAGGGCAAGTGCAAATAGCAAGACCCAGTTGCAAAGTGCAAACTTGGTTCTGCCACTCAACAAACGGCAAGATGAATGGAATGTGTTCCAAAGAAGGAAACTCAACCTGAGTCCAATATGATAACTAGGTTTCAGCACAATGCAAGAACGTATGAAATTAACTAACTGAGGAGACAATCATCAGGCAAGGGGATAGCCCTTATAAGTTAATCCAAATTGACTAGATACAACCTGGTGATGAGCTAACTACAGTTGAAGCGGTGAAGCAATGATTGACGGGAACGGGATAGGCAATGTAGCAGTGGTATAGATCCAAGGTCTTAGCGTAAGTGCAAGACAATAGAATCTGAGCTTACAATTGCATGACGAATTGGGACAAGAGCAAGTGACGTTGAAGGTAATGTGAATGAGAGGTAATAGTGTATGCAGGGTAGGGACTAGTCCAATTGCAAAATATACAGTAGTGATGGCTTAGTTAGTCGTAGATGCAAGCTAACAAACAATGCATGACCAAAGATGGAAGTCTGAGGCTGTTGATTGGCCAGGGAAGGAGATTGGATCTCATAATGGATGGCCAACCGGTATGGAGTTAACCACAAAGTTTGCAAGTATATACTGAGTTGGTTGCCAAGATTGGAAGGTCAGCGCGAGCCAGAGGAAATAGCGGATTGCACCATTGATGTTGTGCTTTTATTTGTGTCACGCTTTTAGACTGAGGTAGATGGTACTGAGGAGAGGACATGTTGAAGTGGTGAAGACAATAATCCTTAAGTGCAAAGCGTGACAGTTGCCCGGGTATAAAGACGCGAGCTCCTGCAAGCGTTCAGGTAAATTTTCCCATTGATTTCAAGTTTTTTAATTATCACTGTATACCCTTATACTTTATTTAATTTATTACCCAATAGATTTATAAATTTTTTTAAAAAATGTTTTCATTTTCATCCCGCCGTTGCAAAAACTGTATTTTTTGCAACAAGCAATGTATTCCTAGTACTGCCGTTTGAGGCCTTCAAGGCAAATGCGAGAAATGTTGCCTTTGCAAGGTGGCATGCAATTTCCCTATAAATGTTGAGTCAACTGTTGAGGGTCCTTTGGAATCATCAAGGGAGATCCAAAGTTGTAGGTCCGCGCCAAGGGTTAATTACAAGATACCACCATTGCCGGAGATTGAATACTTGGGGACTTGAGTTCCTGGTGAGTACTAATCTTGATTGACTAATGATCATAAAATAGTAACTAATTGTGCTTGTTTTACTAGTATTTCCCCGTTTCCAAAGATATACTACCAACACACCACCACCACCACCACCTAACTGGGGACCGCCAACTGAACTCCCGGGGCCCCAGATGAATGTTTAGGTGCGAGGCGAAGTTTCTGGTGCCAAACCGGTAGGAGTTATAACCGAGGAAGCAAGGCAGGGGGAAGAAAACAAAGCGGAAAGAGAAGAGGGAAATAGAGGAAACGGAAGTGGAGAAAAAAAAGATGGAGCGGGTGAATTAGAAGAAGGGAATGAAGGAGATGGAAGGGACAAAGTGGATGAGACGGAAGGAATGGAGGGCCGAGGCAAAGCAGATCCGGTGCAAGTCGTAGGGCCAATTGAAACGGATGCAAGCCGCCTGAAGGACAATATTGGAGAAGGCACGTTGGGTGGCTAAGGGAAGAGAGCGTATGAAGAGCTCTTGGAGGAAGGCAGATGGAATGCTTGGCCAAAGCAAGCTTGGGTTGCAAGATGCGAGGAGATTTTTGAGAGGCACATTGTAACGGAAGTGCTGGTTCTACAAAGAATGTCCGCATTGATCAACAATGAAGACCTGGATGATTTTTGATTGATGGTTGCAGAATTGAAGGCAAATTGGGAGGATGCGGAAAAAGAAATAAAAGAAACTTTGTAACTTAAAATATATATTTTCTATTTTTTTTCATTATTATAAATTGAAATACTATTATTATTATTATTATTATTATTTGTTAATAATAAGGAATGAAGTTTTTTTTATTTAGTGGAAATGAAAGGAAACTGAGAAAAGAATAACACAGGAGGAATTTAACTGATGGGATGATGGTGTAAAAGGAAATGGGTTTGGATGAAATGGAATATGAGATGAAATGAGATTGATTAAGATAAATGTGGAATGGAATGAAATGGGATTGGATGGGATGAAATGTGGAATGGAATGGAATGAGATTGGATGGGATGAAATGTGGAATTGAATGGGATTGGATGGGAAAGAATCATGATTGTCAAGGTTTGCAAGAGTAGCTTGCATGGAAGTCTCAAATCAGATTGGGTGAATTGCAAAGGTGATGGGCTGGTTCCCACGAGGTGCAATCTTTGTCCGACTGGAAGCCAGACCATTTGACATGGTATTGAAGTTTTCCTTTGCATAACCTGGAATACAAATACGGCTTACTTCCCACTCTTGATGATCGAGGACAGTGACCGGTTCAGGAGGGGGATGAGTCTTGCCCGTGTATAGGACTCGAGATGGCTCTAGGAGAGACACATGAAATACCGGGTGGATACCTTGCCATTTTGCAGGTAAAGAAAGTTTAAAGGCGTTAGGGGAGATGACTGATTCTACTTTAAAGGGGCCAAGCTTTCTTTTGGAGAGTTTGCGAGTTGGGCAAGTGCTGCAAATGTTGCAAGCATCAAGCCATACTTGATCTCCTACTGCAAAGGTTGGAGGCAAAGTGGGAGATTGGTCTGCTTGCTCCTCATAGCGCTGGTTTGCTTCTTCAAGGTTGGTTTGAAGTTGCAATTGAAGGGATTGAATTTGTTCAAGGTAATTGGTAGCAGGTTGAGAAGGTGCTAGGTGAAGGGAAGAGAAAGTCCGGTTTCTACCATAAAGAGTTTGGAAGGGCGACTGTTTGGTGCAGGAATGAGTGGAGTTTTTGTAGGCAAATTCAGCTAGTGGGAGCCATTGCGACCAGTAGTCTTGTTGATAGGCGACATACATTGGAAGATATTGTTCAAGAATCTGATTAACTTGCTTGGTTTGCCCATCCGTTTCCGGGTGGTAAGCCGTTGATAAATTGCGAGTAATCTTCAAATGTTGGCATAGCAAGGTCCAGAAGCTTGAGAAAAACAGAGATCCACAATCACTAACTATATTATCAGGGAGGCCATGTTTTGAAAATACATATTCTATGAACAAGTTAGCTAAGTCTTCTGAAGAGACCGTCTCATTACTGCGTAAAAATAAAGCCATCTTTGAGAAGCGGTCTACTATTACTAGAATAGCATCATATCCACTGAAAGAAGGTAATTGAGAGATGAAATCCATAGACAGCGAGTTCCAAGGATGAGGAGGAATCGGAAGTGGCTGGAGCAGCCATACTTCTGGTGTTTCGAGTACTTGTTACGATTGCAATCATAGCATGCGCTAACATAGTCTTTTACTTCTTTGGTCATACCAGGCCAGTAGAAGTCTTGTGCAATCAATTGGTAGGTTTTATCCTGCCCATGATGACCAGCAAGCGGAAAATTGTGCCATGACTCAAAGATATCTAACTTAATGCAAGAATTATCTGGTACTACTATATGATTATCATAAACTAAAAAGTCATTATCATCAATACTGTAACTACTATCTAATAAGTTTGCACTTTTGCAAATTTCAATGCACTTGGGGTTGTTGCGTTGAACTTGTCAGAGTTAAGAAGCCAAATCTTGTAAGCAAGCGATGATCAAACTGAGTTGGGCAGATTGGGTTGAGACGAGTGTCCTAATGTTTTCAGGGTTGTTTTTGGCAAAGGTGCTCCCCCCCCCCTGGGTTAACGTCGTCCCAAGGTGATAAAGCATCAGGAACTACCGCTTGTTTACAAGGAAGGTATGTGATTGTAAAGTGGAACTCCGAGAGGTATTCAGCCCATTGTGCCTGTCTAGGTGTGAGGAATTTTGAACTCATGAAATAATTCAAAGAATTATGATCAGTTAAAACTTCAAAGGATTCCCTAAGGCTCAAAAGGTATGAACACCATTCTTTCAAGCAATAAACGATTGCGAGAAGTTCCTTGTCATGAATCTCATAGTTAAGCTTTGCAGCAAGCAACTTGCGAGACTTGAAAGCTAGGGGATGAAAGAGAGAAGTGGAAGAAGAAAACTGTGAGATTACTCCTGCAATTGCATAGTCGCTTGCATCTGTTTCTACAATAGTGCAAGCTAGCTCGTTGAAATGAGCAAGTATTGGAGCAGTGGTGAATGCTTTCTTGAGAGCTTCAAACTCCGAAGCAGCTTGTTTGATCAAAACAAAAGGAGTGTCTTTTTGAAGAAGGTTAGGAAGATTCATGGTTTTTTTGGCGTAACGCGCAATAAACCTTCTATAGAAATTGCTGAAACCAAGGAAAACATGAAGGGAATTAACCAAAGAATGTGGGGGCCAGTCCAATATGCATTTGCTCTTGGCTGGGTCCATCAATAGTCCTTGCTGCGAGTCTAAGACACCTAGAAAATGAAGAGAAGAGGAATGGAACTTGCACTTAGAGGCTTTTGCAAACAGGTCATCCTTGCAAAGTTGCTGTAGCACCTCTTGCACATGTGCAATGTGATCTTCGAGTTTCCTCAAGTAGACCAGTATATCATTGAGATATACCACAAGGTATTTGCCTACAAGATCGGAGAAAATGTTGTTGACAAAATGATGAAAAGTGGAAGGAGCTTTGCAGAGGCCAAAAGGCATGACAGTATACTCATTACTGCTGAACCGGGTTCTCATCACAGTCAAATACTCATGAGCTTCCTTAATGTGAATTAGGTTATAGGCACCTCAAAGGTCTAACTTTGAGAAATAAGTAGCTCCATGTAAGAGGGTAAGGAGATGTGACATAGGCGGTACTGGATAGGCATTCTTCCGGGTTACCTGGTTCAGTTTCCTGTAGTCAACACAAAGGCAAAGTCAGCCTTCCTTTGTTGGAACAAATAGGACACATGAACCAGTGTCTGAATCGCTTGGTTGAAGAAATCCTTTTGCTACATTTTCCGCAATGTAGTCTTGAAGCGCAATTGATTATTGCGTCGAGAGAGAGTAGACTGGTCCTGGTGCCGGAGGTGGGCCAGTAAGTTTGATCTTGTGATTGTAAGGACGGGATTGAGGCAGTTTTTCTGCTTTTGCAGCTGAAAAGACATCAGCAAAGTCATGATAAACCAAAGGTAAAGACTCTTCAATGATTTATAAATCTTCAATCTTGTCATCTTTGAGCACCGGATTTGAGGTGCTTGCATGGTGCAAGAGGATTAGGGAGCTCAAAATACACCGTTTGGTTGGTGTCTGTTTCTCTTCAAAGGAACAGGAAAGAGGTAAGCTGGATAGGTAAGAAATCACTCCTAAATCTGAAGAGGGAATATGGGAATGAAGGTCAGGATATTTCAAATCTCCTGGTGGAAAAGTGTCACCCAACTCAATGACAGTGTCAGGTAGGCTATTTAATTCCTGATTGATGGAAAGTTTAGCGTTCTAGGGGTGCAAGGTTCAAAGGTTAATTACTCCTTCTTGCCAATTCACATCCGGATTCCAGTAAACTAGAAAATCATGGCATAGAATGGTATCATCCATTCTGGGTATAGCCAGGACAAATAAATCTCATTTGAAGCTGGGGAAATTGAAAAATGCAAAGGTCCATTTTGCCTTTTGGGAAACCCAATAAGACGGTTCAGTTTCACTACTTACTAAATAGATAGGAAATTTATCTATCTTGGAACGCATAAGATTTTGGAAGTGGCAAACAATTCTCTGATGAAGGAAACATTAGCGCCGCAATCAAGTAATATTTGATAAGGAGTGTTGTCGGAATGAAATACGATAAATCTCAAACTTGGAGCACCGAGTGACTTGCAAGTGCAAAGATTTACTCGCGGTGATTTAGATAATGTGTAGTTTTCCTTGCGAGTATCAGAAAAACTACAAGCTAATTTTTTGTCTGCTTAGCCACTTCACGCGCTAACGGCTTTGAACAGCTGTCAACATCATTTTTTCCTCCAAAATACATACACAGCCCGTTCTTTTCTCTTGCAGCTGTTCCTTGCTTCAAAGCATCCCAGTTTCTTTGTCCAAGAACTTCGGAGTTTCGGCAAGGTCTTTTCCTTTTGAGTTGGAGTTCAAAGTTGGGGTTGGTCTGGATGGTTTTGATTTCCTTGTGTTTTTCTTCGAGGTGTTGTCCACCCTTGGAGCCGAGGTAGACGGTCCATGGTTGTTTTGCCAAGAGCAATTCTTATCATGATAGCCATTATCAAGCTCAATCACTCAATTGATTAGCTGCTGAAGCAAGGTTTTCTTATGACCTCCAACTGCTAGCTGTTTGATTAAGCGTGCTGGTAAACCCTTTTGGAAATGGATTGGAAGAGAGGCCTCATTCCACTAGATGCAAGACTGCAAGGTTCAAAAATGAGAAATATAAACGGAAGCTCTACTATTCTCCTTCATAACTAAACTATTAAGTTTGTATTTGGCATTTCAAACTTCATTTGGATCGCCAAACAGGGTGAACAGTTGTTGCTCAAACCTGTCCCAGTTGTTGAGAATACAAGTGGGACTGTCATTGGACAAAAGTTTGAGGTACGGTTTGAACCACTGCAAGGCTCTACCTCCTAAGAAGGACAAAGAATACATAACTTTATGTCTATTGGAAGGGAAATTGTTGGAGTTGTTTGAAAAGATGATTTTACAAGACTGCAGGTAGGATCTAAGCTTATGAGGGTTTTCTCCCGTAAAGTGATTTGGTTGTTTCATGCCCAGAGTGCAAAAGCTAGGAGTGCTTGGACTAGATTGCTGGGCACTATGAGTGAGGGCCTGGATCAATGTTGAAAGCAGGGTTGGAGCATTGGGCTTGGGAGCAGTAGTGCGAACCCCTGGTCTACCAGGAGTTGAGGTTTCATCGGAAGAATGGTTGGAGTCTGTGAATTCCGCGAGAGGGTCCGTTGGAGCATCCCGTGGAGGAGCCCGAGGACCATCGAGAGGTTCCACATATGGTGATTTAGAAGGAGGAACTGGATCTAAGGGTTGTTGGGCCCAAGGAGCGCTGGTTCTCCCTACCAAATAGATCTCATCATTGTAAGGGGCAAGGGAAGCATTCCTGGTTGAGCAAGTACGTGACATCAAAAAAGAAGAAGTCTACTATAGGTTGGCAGGCTACAATAGATGAGTTGAGTTAGTTAATTTACTGTCACACGACCACCCCACTTACTATAGGGCAATTCTTAGATGATTGTGAGCGCAAAGGAATACCAAGTGCAAGGGCAAGTGCAAATAGCGAGACCCAGTTGCAAAGTGCGAACTTGGTTCTGCCACTCAACAAACGGGGAGATGAATGGAATGTGTTCCAAAGAAGGAAACTCAACCTGAGTCCAATGTGATAACTAGGTTGCAGAAAAATGCAAGAATGTATGAAATTAACTAACTGAGGAGAAAATCATCAGGAAAGGGGATAGCCCTTATAAGGTAATCCGAAGTGACTAGATACAACCTGGTGATGAGCTAACAACAGTTGAAGCGGTGAGGCAATGATTGACAGGAATGGGATAGGAAATGAAGCAGTGGTATTGATCCAAGGTCTTAGCGGAAGTGCAAGACAATAGAATCTGAGCGTACAATTGCATGACAAATTGGGACAAGAGCAAGTGACGTTGAAGGTAATGCAAATGAGAGGTAATAGTGTATGCAGGGTAGGGACTAGTCCAATTCCAAAATATACAGTAGTGATGGCTTAGTTAGTTGTAGATGCAAGCTAACAAACAATGCATGACCAAAGATGGAAGTCCAAGGCTGTTGATTGGCCAGGGAAGGAGATTGGATCTCATAATGGATGGCCGACCGGTAAGGAGTTAACCGCAAAGTCTGCAAGTATATACTGAGTTGGTCTCTGAGATTTGAAGGTCAGCGCGAGCCAGAGGAAATAGCAGATTGCATCATTGATGTTGTGCTTTTATTTGTGTCACGCTTTTAGACTGAGTTTGATGGTACTGAGGAGAGGACATGTCAAAGTGGTGAAGACAATAATCCTTAAGTGCAAAGCGTGACACAGACCCAGTCCTACTCCTGAAGTGGAGCAGGCTTTGAAGTTACTTCCTCCCATTACTGAATGGCCTAAATTCTCTGGAGAAGGAGAATACAAACATGTCAGTTTCATTAAATTTATTGACTATACTCTTTCTCCTTATAAGGTCCCGGATGCAATAGATGTGGTAAGATTTCTCAGACTATTTGAAGGAGTAGCTCTTGATTGGTTTATCAATAAAATAGAAGAAGTTTGATCTTTAACCTGGAGTTGGAAAGAATTGATCAAAGTACAATTTGGTACTAGGATTTTGAAAAGAAAGATGATGAAAAATTTTGAAACATCCCAGTTTGACCCATCCAAGGACAAAACTTATAAGTGGTGCTTAGACCAGAAAAATATGTTAGACTGTTTCTACCCAGATGCTGATAAAGAAGAAGTCAAAGAAAGACTCCTCAACTTATTTCCCAGACAAATCAACCACAGTGCAAGGTGCAGGATGCCTATGGATTCAGATCTTTCTACCTTAATAGGTGTGTTGGAAGAGATTATTGATATGAATGATCTTGATAAAAGAGTCAACAGACTCCCCAGGGAACCAAATACTAGGAACAGGGAAGAATATACTGCCAAAACTGAGGAATCCCCTGCTACTAATCCAACTACCTTGGAAGTCAAGAAGACTCTAGAATCAAAGGAAAAAGTATGTTGGAACTGTAACCAAACAGGACAAGTAAAACCTGATTGTCCTCTACCTATGAAAAGGATTAATCTTATTGATGGAGAAGAGTATGAAAATCCTGACCCTCACCTTGAAGATACTGATGGATCACTCTCTGATTGCAATTTAATGATCACTAACCCCATCAATGTTATTGAAGGAATTATTGAGTGTTATCTGGAAATAAATTCTGTCAATGAGGATTCTAAATTGCCTCAAAAATGGAATCCAAACTTGAAGATTCACCACATCTCTGAGGCTAAGGCCTTGAATCTAAAATCTTCTGCTGGTAAAAGTTACACTTCAGGAAAAAAATGCTATGCTACTGGTTTAATCCAAGGTTCCCCTGTTAAGTTACTTCTAGACAGTGGAGCCTTTTGCTCTCGTGTTGGTTCAACTTATCTGGAGAATCAAGAACCAAAATGGAAACTGAACTTGCTACCATTACCTCAGGCTAAGTTCAACAGTTGTAATTCTTCTCTCAATGCTGTTGAAGTATGGTCTTCTGATATCATACTCCCTCACTCTAAAGGATCACTAAAAATGAACACTGAATTTGTAGTGCTCCAAAACGGAGTATGTGATTACTTTATCCTTGGAAATGATTCTTTTTGCTTATATGGTATAGATTTATTCCAAAGCAAGGTTATATACTTCAATATAGGTGGAGACTGGAATAAGAAGTTCCAAATATGCCATGTCAATACTCAAACTTCTGATTCAACTTATGAAAAACACTTAGAGAGTTTCAATCAGGAATACTTCTCTCCAGCTTCTTTGAATTCCCTGCTCAATGAAGAACAAAAATGGGATATCCTACAAGTATGCTTTGAAAATCAGAATGCTTTCTGTACCAAGGATCACCCCATTGGTAACATCAAAGGACGTGATATGATCCTAAATCTGACAATTAAGCCTCCTTACCCACCTAACCTCAGGAGACCTGCTTACCCTTCTAGGCCAAAATCTACAGTTGCTCTGGAAACTCATATTCAAGAATTGCTTGACTTACAAGTCTTAAGGAAAGTAGGACAAAATGAACAAGTAGATATCACTGCCCCAGTAATCATAGCTTGGCATAATGATAAGTAAAGAATTGTTGGAGATTTCAGAATTCTGAACAACTACACCCAAGCTGATTATTTTCCAATTTCAAGGATTGACCATGCTCTGCATAACCTGTCCAAGGCTAAGTACATCACTACCATGGAAATGCTGAAAGGTTTTCACCAAATACCTATCAGCCCTGATAGCCGGAAATTCATGAGAATTATCTCTCATTTGGGAATTTATGAGTACCTCAGGATGCCTTTTGGTATAAAAAATTCTCCTTCTCATTTTCAAAGGATGATGAATATTGTCCTAGGATTATTCATCAGACAGGGATGGATGATGGTATACATTGATGATGTTATCATTTACTCTGATAATTGGGATACTCACAAGGAGAAATTAAGGCTAGTCCTCAAAACCATCTCTGCCGTGGGATTAAAAGTATCAATGAAAAAGTGTAACTTTGGCTATGGGGAACTCAAGGCCTTAGGACACATTGTCTCTGGACTAACCTTAGCTGCTGACCAAAAAAAGATAGTAGCAGGAATGAATAGGCCTATGCCTCAGAATAAAACTGAACTCCTATCCTTTATCAGCTTCTGCAGCTACTATAGAAAATACTTACCAAATTTTGCTCTTCTAACCAAATGCATGTATGAGATCTGCAACAAAACCACAGTGTTTGAAATTACTCATGACAGAGCTAAGAACTATGAAGAACTCAAGATGGCAATGACCTCAGCTCCAGTACTGATTCAGCAAGATTATTCTATACCTTTCAAAATCTACATAGATGCCCGCATGGAAGTGCTAGGAGCTTCTTTACACCAAGAAGGCATAGAGGATGACAAACCAGTGGAAAAACTTATACTCTTCATATCCAGACAAATTAAAGACACTGGGAAAAGGTACGGTGCAAGTGAAATGGAATGTCTTGCCTTAGCATGGGCTCTAGAGAAACTCCATTATTACTTAGAAGGCACCAATTTCACTGTGATTACTGACTGCAATGCTGTCATGACATTGATGAGCATGAAGACCCCTAGTAGGCACATTTTAAGATGGCAGATAGCCATACAACAGTACAGAGGTCAGATGACCATAGTTCATCAAGCTGGTACTAAAGACCAGAATGCTCATAGTTTGAGCAGGAATGCTTTACCCAATGACCCAAGTAACCCTGCTTATGATCCAGAGGATAATGATATCTTCCCTATCCTTAAAATTAACAGGTTGAAAATTGATGCTCCTATAATGGGAATCCACATTTGTGAATTGAATGAATCATTGTTCAACTCAATCAAAGAATCTTACAATTCTGGCATAAAAACTCTGATCACTATTATGGAAAGTACTTCTCCACCATCTGAATTGATCAATAGCCAACCTGGACCTCTTTTGAAACCATAAAAAGCCAGAAGGTTCACCATATGGGATGGTCTGGTATACTATAGGCATCAAAATTCAAGTGTTCTAGTCTTAACTAAGGATGACCATATCAAACATGTCTTGGCTAAGTGCCATGATAACTGCTCATCTGGTCATTTATGTTCTGATAGAACCTTAGATAAGGTTTAAAAAACTGCTTGGTTGATTAATTGGAGAGACTCCACTATACGGTATGTTAACAGTTGTGAAACTTGTCAGAAGTCCAACAGGACCACTGGGAAACGGTTTGGTCTACTGCAAATGATTGCTGAACCCAAGAAAAGATGGAAGATCATCAACATGGACTTTGTAACTGGACTACCACCAGGAGGAGCCTATTCCTACAACTCAGTCTTAGTCATCATGGATAGGTTCTCCAAGAAAGCAAAGTTTCTACCTAATCACAAGGAAGACACTGCTATGGAATTTGACCTATTATTTTGGAACAGACTCATTTCTGATGTTGGAGTTCCCAAGATTATTATCAGTGACAGAGATCCTAAATTCACATCTGAGTTCTGGAGAAATCTTCATGATATGCTTGGAACCACCTTAGCTTTCTCTACAGCTTATCACCCTCAGACGGATGGCTTAGCTGAAAGAATGATTCAGACCCTGGTAGACATGCTCAGGAGATTCTGTGGCTTTGGACTAAAATACAAGAATTCTGACGGTTATTTCCATGATTGGGTTAGCCTTTTACCTGCACTGGAGATGGCCTACAACAGTAGCAAGCACTCTACTACTAAGGACGCACCCTACATACTAGAAAGAGGATGGATTCCTAAATTACCCAAGGATAACCTTAATCACCAGCTAACAAATATTCACCCTACATCACTTGATTTCAAAAAAATGATAGATGTAGCTAACAAAAATGCTGTTAAGTGTGTCCAGGATGCTGTGGAGTATAACCAGCAAAGGTGGGATAAAACCCATAAGGAACCTGATTTCAAGATTGGTGATCAAGTCTTGATCTCTACCACCAACTTTACCAACTTAGCTGGAAATAGAAAGCTTAGACCAGCTTTTGTTGGAACTTTCACCATTAATAAAATTTATGGTAAAAATGCTGTGGAAGTAATTGTTAGTGATGAACTTTCTAGAAACCATCCAGCCTTCCCAGTAAGTCTTATCAAACACTACCACCCAAGGAATGGAGAACATACTCCTTCACTTGAAGTACCTGTTACAGAAGAGCCTGAAAAGGACAAAGGAAAAATTAGCAAGATCCTTAAAGATAAAAAAGATAGGATCAATGGAAAAGACATCAGACTCTACATAGTTAGATACAAGGGAGAATCAGCTGATAAAGATGAATGGTTGCCTGAACATAATATCCCTAACAGACCCATACACCTAAGTAACTACAGAGCCAGCAGAAGGCGTTAAACCAATTTTTTTTTCAGATATAGACATATCTTGGAGTGGGGGAATGTCAGCTTGCTACTATGTACAGAGCAACCTGTCAATAGCAATACAAAACTATGAAAAATAAGAATATCTCAATTAAAAACAGAAGAAGTGAGAAATCCATAAATATTATTAAAGAACTGGATTCCTCACCCAAAATTAGGTAGGGTCACTCACTGACCCCACCCTTGAATTCCAAGTCCTTACATTTTTAAAATAATTAAAAAGAAAAGCTCTGAAAATTATGACACCAGTATGGCACCTTCTGGCCATTCTAACATTTCACACGTGTTGTCACGTATAGGATTTAAAACAAAAATTCAATAAGAATTGAGGTTTTGTGTATATTTTAGGAGTTACACGCGGAAATGTGTTATGTCACAATTCCGGCGCGCAGCCCCGCATCATTACATATCCCTACATACTCGTAGTAGCAGATTCCCGCGTAATAGAGACCCGCGCGCAGCTAATTCTGCCACGCACGCAGAGGATGATACCCTGCGCGCATCTGTACTAACTGATCCCCCCGTCTGGATCAGTTGTGACTAATCTGACAACCAGGTACCGCTCAGAAGAGCTACAACCTAGTTAGAGTTGCCTAGCATATATAACAAATTGAAATATGCATTAATAATAATCTAAAAAGATCAAAACTTAAATAAAATTAATGAAAATTAAGTTTAGAACATTTTTTAATAATAAATCAAAGATCAAGGATTACCACGTAAATCACTGACCCTGATCTTTGAAGACCACAAAACACTACAAGGAGTGTTCATAGGAATTATTAAAAATTATCTATGTAATCAGCAGATAATGGAAAATTAGTAAACATCCACATTTTCCCGCTTTAAAGCAATACCAATAGTACAAATGAAGGATGAGTACAGAATGATCAAATTTACGCCATAACAGATTAACAGATCCTGTGGCTAAAATAGTACAGAAATCCAGCGGATCTACGGTCAGCTGATTGACAGCACCAAGTGAACGTGCCAATTGTTCCCTGACTGGCTTGCCAGCCTCAGCCCACGAGCAGAACCCTCTCTATGTGCCCTGAGAAGCTGAAAACCAACCCCAAAAAGGTATTTATACAGACCTCTTTGGATCCATTATTTGAGGAGCAGTTAATTAGTTTACCAGGAATTATTATTATTAATCAGACAACGTTTCATTGTTGATAAAGTGCTTAAATGAAGATAAGCAAGTGATTTATGACTTAGTCTGTAGTAGTATTATTTATTATTATTAACCAATCAACCCTTGAAGTTTATTCAAGCAATCCACCCCATCTGCTTTGAAACCCTTCCAATTATTTCAGGATTCTTGTGTTAAAGTGCTCAGATTGAGTGTTTCCCTTCCTGTCTTGGCCATTTGTGCTGTTATGCCCGTCCATTAGTGGAATAAGTCCTTTATAAGGCACCCATCTTCATTCCAAGGTTATTAAACTGCCTAAAGAGGCCCCTTCAAGAGAGGTTGCTAGTCTGTAAAGATCCCCAGTAGTATAATACTGTGGCCCCTCTGTTATATTATACTGAAAACCATTTATTATCAAACCCATTAAAACTTGCAAATGCTCTTATTATATCATTTATTTGAGCTTCTAAGTCTTTATTTTTGGAATAATAATTATTATTATTATTCCAGTATTTTTATCAATATCTGTAGCTAAAGGACTGAAAAGTTCCTGGTATCAGAGAGCTGAGATCAGTCTTCCCAGTAAACCCAATTCAACACTTTTACCCCAGAGTTGGAGAGAAAGTCCCTTCATCTGAAATAATTGTTGAAGCTGACCCTGATAAAGAAAAAGTAAAATTCAGCAAGAAACTTACAGAAAAGAAAGAAAGGATCCAAGGGAAAGATTTCAGACTTTACCTAGTCAGATAAAAAGGGGATCAGATGAAAAGGATCAATGGTTACCACAAAATAAAATTCCAGATGGACCTTTACAGCTGAGGAATTATAGAGCTAGTAAAAGATACTAGGCCCAAATCTTTTTCAGATATAGACATATCTTTGAGTTGTGAATGTTAGCTTGAACTATTTTCAGAGAAACCTGTAAAAGTACCATAATAAAGAAATAGGAAAAAGAATAATCAAGAATGAGTGGTAAATCCATAAATATTATTTAAAATTTAAATTCTACAACCAAAAATTAGTAAGGGTCACCCACTGAGCCCACAATTTTATTCTGAATCCTTCATATAAATAAATTAACAAGAAATTGTCCAAAAATAAAAACATCACTATGGTGAATTTTTGTCTGTTTTAATTTTTCAGATGTATTGTCACATATAGTTTTCATAACTAAAATTCAGTCAGAATTGAAATGTTTTTTATATTTTAGGAGTTAGAGGAGGATTTATGTTTTATTGGAATTCATGCACAAAGCCTTGTATCCATGCAAAACAGGCTGCGTGCATCAATTCCCCAATACTTCAGGCTTTGCCAGAAAACCAGCATTCAATATGCAACTGTCCACTGTCTGCACCAAATCTGAAATTCCCACCCACAGATGTTGAGCCCACACACATCAAGTCTGCAATGAAAAATCCCTGTCAACAAGGAACAGCACACAACTGCCAGAAACCATATACATACATCACACATATTTAATCACATGGATTATGTATAGAGGAAATTCCAAAACCTATAAATATCAAATAAAAATAAGTAAACCCCAATTCTCAAGGAGAAAACCTAGATGAAATAATAATAAAAATTTTCAAAAAACTGACACCACCTGATCTTTGTGGACCACAAAACCTCCCAAGGAGTCCACATAAAAATTATTAAAAACTACCAAAATGCTCAGGAGATGATAGAAAATCTACAAATATCCACATTTGAAAATTTTCATTGAATAATTATAATAAACAATAGGAGATATTTCAAATCTGTAGAAATAAAACATTCACATTTAGACAAGTCTTTACATGAGAATCACACATAAATCCTTCAGAGAAAAGAAAAGCTGATTCAAAGAACAAAGAAGAAATGCCAAAATATCCCTGGACAGATTGCTAGCCTTAGCCTACAAGGCCTACCCTCTCCATGTGCCATGAGGAGGCTCCCTTCACCCCAAAAAGGTATTTATACACAAACCTTTTGGGATTTTTACAGAAAGAATTCATAAGTCATAAATACAGACCCTTTGAAATCTGTGATCAAGTGCTTATAAGAGATAATAAAGTGATATATAGCCTTGGCCTGATAGTATTATTGTCAATTAATCAACATTATTGTTTCAATTGAAATAAAATCATCTAGCACCCCACTGTTGAACTGAAACCCTTCAGCTGTAAATCATTGCAGGTAACCTGTCAGAAATTTCTCAAAGAAGAACGTTATTTCCTCCCGGCCTTGGATTTTGTGCTGTTGATCCCGGCAATACACACCATCCCCATGGGTGCTACCCCCTTTTGTTAAGTCATAAGGAACCCATTGTCCAAGGGTACAGATTCAAAGTTAATCTCATGAAGAGAGGTGTTAATGACCCCCACTTTCTTATAGAATGTGGCTCCCCTTTTTAATTAATATATATTATATTTAAGAACTTTTTAACAAAACCATATAAACCCTCCACCTGCTCCTGCCACCTTTATTACTTTGGAGCTCCCACTATGTTTTTATTTTTGAGGATATTATTATTTTCCCACTGCATCAATTTCTGTAGTTAAAGGAATGCAAGTTTCCTGGTATCAGGAAGCCAAAAATTACTGCATTTATCAATTCTTCAGATGAGGTACTCATCATATTAAGGAAATATTAGAGATATATTTCAACAGAATTGACTCCTTTCTTCATTTTATTTTTCATGTTTTGAAGATCCTGCTTTATGGTTAAATTTTTTCCCACCTTCCTGGTTGATGGATGTCAAGATTCCTTTTTCAGGGAAAACTTCTGAAATCATGGATCTCAATTAAATTTTGTTGAAACTCAGGCTGAATTCTGTGATGTATTAATTGAGAAATAGGATCAAAACAGGGCTCATTGTTGTGTTCTGGACTCTTTACAACAAAAACTCATGGGATTTATTCAATAAAAATTTAAGACATCCTAAATTAGGCTTGAAAGGGAATCCAAACATAATTTAGGATATCTTAAAATATGAAGGAACAGTATTTGATTCATCATTAACTCCCAAGGATAAACTCAAAAACAAATTCTTGTCCCTGTGCCAATTTTGGGTGCTAACTGCATGACGATGATACTTTGCCAGTTTTTTTGAAAACTGAATTGATTCAGGATCAGTATGAAAAGATCTTTCAGGAGGGGTATTCATGCCTGACTTTGATATGAGATATTCATATTCATGTTGTTGATTATCCACAGCAGGAATTTCCCCATCCTCCATATAAGATTCAGCTTCAACATCCATGTCATCATACTGAGAAAAATTATGAAATTTTCCAGTGCTTTTTGGTTGATTTATTTAAGTGAAATGATTTTAGAGAGAGTTATTATGCTGGGATCTTAAAAAAAACACAAAAAAATCCATGAAAAAAATCCATCAATCAGTCAAAACCTATACCTTTTCAAATGATTAGAAATAAAGATTATATACCTAGAATGAATGTGGGTAAGATGGGAGATATCTTGAAGTGAAGGTATGGAATAACTTTGAAGTTTTGATGAATAGAATCAGCCTTGTAACTCATTCCAGATTGTGGGTTATAAGTTTGGCAAGATTGATTTTTTTGAATAAATTTGAAACTCAGATTGAGATTCAATTTTTTGATTTTTTTTGGCCTTGGAGGTATATAATTCTCATATTTTCATAAAAAACACATCATAAAATAAAAAAATCAATCATTAATCATTCAGAAAAAATAAAAAGAAGGAATAAATACTTTGAGTTCCTGTGGGAAAGGGAATTTTTTACTAGTTTTTTGTTTAATTTCAAAGTGGTCAGTTTGATATTGTTGAAGGCCTTGGGAATATTTTGGAGTTTCTTGAGCCTTGTACACATTCCAGAAATAATCTTGACATTGATAGGAAGACTATTTTTTATTTGAGACAATGGGATCAAGAAGTGAATAATAATTCCAACCTGAAGTACTACTGGAAGGGTTTGGGTAATTGGATGCAGATATTGGGAATTTTTGTTGAGAGGGATGATGAAAATCTTTAAATATATAGGAGAGATTGTATGCTGAAATATTGGTTTCACTTGAATTTTACAAGGGATTAATGATATAAGAGTATTAATTTCAAACAATAATGACTAGTCTTTCTTGAGATAGATATCTTATTATATTTATTTCACCATAAGAAGCATTGTATACGTCAATTTGATCCTTTTCTAATATGTTATTTTTTGAGTATTTGGGTGGGTAAAATGGCTGTGGTGAGAGAATAGTGATGAATATCTGTATTTAAAGGATGGAAGTAATCAGTTAAGAGTCCTCTTCTACCCTTTTGAAGAGGAAATCCTTGGGGAAGAAATGATAACTGCTCAGAATCAAGTTCAAAAATTTATATTCTTACAAACTTTTTGTTAAATGCTTCAAAGAACTGAAACAAAAACATGCAAAAACTTTTAATAATGAAAAATCATATAATTTTTAATGTTTCAAATCATGATAGCATATCAATGCATAAATAAAATATTCAAAAATATGAAACTAAACACCGCTAATACTGTGATGACACTTGCTACAAGTGTGGTCAAGTGATCTACAGTTAAAGAGATCTCCATGATTTTCAGCTCTCTGATACCAGGAACCTTTCAGTCCTTTAGCTACAGAAAGTGATGCAGTGGTGGAATGATAATATTCCAAGAATAAACACGGTAAAAAGCTCAAAAATAATAAATATAACACGAGAAGGTGCATGGTTTATCTTGGTTTTGTTAAAAGGGTTTTCAATATAAATTTTAAGAGGGGCCACATTTTAATATTTTCTACAATACTGGGGATTTTTATAGCAACCTACCTTCAGGGGATCAACTTTGGACCATGTCAAGACCCTGGGATTGAGCAAACCTAGTTGAGTTTCTCAAGAAGGAATTATTTTCCAGCTAATAGTTCAAAATGGCCAGGAAAAAAGCACAAAGTTCAAGGCAGGAAGGGAATCACTCAATTCTTTGAGTAATTACTTACAGGGTACCTGCAATGATTCACAGTTGAGGGGTTTCAGATCAAAAGTGGGGTGCTTGATGATTTAACTCACTGATAATAATAATGCTTTGGAACTTAATAAAAAATCAGAAAAATGAAATATATCACTTGCTTATCTTTCATAAGCACCTGATTTTGAATGGCAGAGGGTCTGGATAATAAATAATAAATTCCAGGGTTGAAAGAGCAAAGAAAGGTCTGTATGATTACCTTTTTGGGGTGGAAGAGAGCCTCCCCAAGGCACATAGAGAGGGTAAGGCTCATAGGATAAGGATATTAAGCCATCTAGGGAAGTTTTAGAACTTTCTCTTGGTGCTTTAAATCAGAAGATCCTACATCTGTAGGATTTGTACACTATTATAAGTGGAGGATCCATTATAATTTCATTTTTTTATTTTAGTGATTCTGAACGTATCTATTATTTTTACTATTATTATTCCACTGAAGTCATGATTAGTTGGTGTTTATTAATCTTCAATCATCTGCTAAATACATTGATGATTTTTAATAATGTTTTTGAAAAATTCAAGATATGTTTTGTGATCTTTGAAGTTCTAGATCTGTTCATGATGTGGTGATCTCCAATATTTGTTTTCCAAATTAAAATAATTTTAGATGAGATTTTTTATATTTTTATTTTATTTATCATGTTTATATAACATCTAACATACATATGAAATGTTGTTACATATGCATGGGTGATCCAACTAGGTTGTAGTTTTCTGGTGCAGTACCTAGTAAATGCGGAAGTTCTTGTGAATCAGTCCAGCTGCATGCGGGAGTAGGATCCTCTGTGCATCTTGCATGTGGGTTCTCTGACTAGCTTAAGATGCATTGAAGAATTTTGATGCAAGCTGTGCCTGAGGGTTCATCACCTAGCTAAGTGTGCAGCTACTGTGGGGATGCAGGATGCGCGTGGGAAATTTGGAAAAAAACATATTTGCATTTAAATCCTAAAATATACACAAAAATTCACTTTTGAATGAAATTTAGGTGTGAAACCTATATTTGAAAACACGTGTGAAATATTAAAAAGGCCAAAATTCAGTATAGTGGTGTTGTGGCTTTTGGAATATTTATATTTAATTATAGGGAAATGTTAAATTTGCAACCTTGCAACCCCAATTCACTACCTAAAAGGGGTCGCGTGGCGCAATCTGCTACCCAAAATGGGTCGCAAACGGCCATTCACAACCCACCTAAGTCGCGAAAAGCCATTTGCAAATCAGGTGGGTTGTGAATCGCCATTTGCAACTAATTTTGGGTTTTGAATGGCCATTTGCAACCCATTTTGGGTTTTGAATGGCCATTTGAAACCCATTTTGGGTTGTGAATGGCCATTTGAAACCCACTTTGGGTTGTGAATGGCAAAAAAAAAAAATAAAAAACAATAACAATTTGTAGAATATATATTTCATATATAAATATTTTTTATATCTTTATTTTCAATTTAATTAATTAACTTATTTTTTATATATTTATTTTTTATATATTCATTTTTTATAAATTCATTTTTTATATATTTATTTTTGATATATTTATTTTTTATATATTTATTTTTTATATATTCATTTTATATATTTATTTTATATTTATTTTTTTATATATTTATTTTATATATATATATTTATTTTTCTATTTATTTCATTTCATTTCATTTTAATTTATTGATTTATATTTTTTTTATTGTATTTATATTTTCAATTCAATTAATTAATCAATTTTCTACTTATTTATTTATTTCAATTTATTTATATATATTTTTTTATATTGATATTTTTAATTTATTTGATTAATTTACATTTGATTTGTTTTTTTAATATTGATTATTTATTAAAATAAAAGAAAGAAACCATAGTTAAAAAAAGCAAACAAAAATGTTTTAAAAAAATATATATATACGTATACAATATAACCATTTGCATTTCAGGTGGGTTGCAAATGTAACATTGGTCTTAATTATTTAAAAAATTGTGAAGGAGCAAGAATTCAAGGGTGGGGTAAGTGGGCAATTCTACATAATTTGGGGTGGGAAATCTATTTATGTAATAATATTAATGGATTTCCTACTCCTTATTCTTTGTAATATTGTTTTTTTTTTATTTTTTTTATTTTGTTACTTTGGCAGATTGCTTTGTAAATAGTAGCAAACTGTAAATTCTCTAGTTGGAAATATCTCCATCCTTCAGCCAAAATTTTGATTCAAAGTCATGCATAGTGACTGTGCAAGTGCAAAAAAATTCACAGTAACTGAGCAAATTTAAAGTTGATGTGCATTATGCACATTCAATGTGCACATTATGCCATGTAACTGTTCTAAATGCACAGTAACTGCGCACCATGAGGCGCAGAAGCTCTGAAAAATGCAAATTCACTGTGCACATTATGCCAAGTAACTGTTCAAAATGCACAGTCCCTTTGCATCATCAGGCACAGCAGTTGTGCACAATGCACATTCAAATTGCAAAATGCCCAGCAACTTTGCACATCAATGCCCAGTAACCTTGCAAAATGGGCAGCAACTGTGCCAAATGCAAAGCAATTGTGTAGTAGGGATTGGTTGCAGCTTGAAAAAATCTTGGTTAGAAGCTTTTCCTGAGATTTGTCATTGGTTTGGCAAGAGCTCCTTGATCACACTTGCTAGCAAGTGCCCCAAATTTTGGTGTTGATATAAAAAAAAGAACATAAATGATAAAAAAAGGGGAATTAATCAGGGGGAATTTAATCACTGTTAAGATAAACCTTGACCCATTATTTTACCAAAAAAAAAACCAAAAAAATAACCTCAATTTGAAAAAAAAAGTAAAATTTGAAAATTAAATTTTAAAAAAAATGAGAAAAATAAGAAAAATGAGAATAAAATTGATTGGGTAGACATAAAACACCCCAGCAAAAGCTGCAGAATTTCAAAACTGCCCGCACAGCAGCAGTTGCAACAGAAATTGTGGTGGCATTTTTAACCTGGCCATCACAACCAATGCCAGCGCAGTTTTTAAGGTTTCAATTTATGGCCTGGCTTTCAAAACTGTGGGACCTGTGTGGATTCTTCCCAGTGTGGTGGTCTTTTATAGATGCAATTCGGAATAGGCTGGGCGCATTCAGGGGAAGCCCGCTCAGCAATGGGTGTGGCTTTGCTGCAAAAAAGTTGCGCTGCCGGCTCAGCAGCAGTCAAATTGGGCTCAGCATCTGGAGGCGCTGGATGGATTGGATTAGATGCGACAGATTTCACACAGATTGTGTGTTGCAAGATGCAGATCTGGATTGCGCCGATATACCTTGGATGTCTGCAATGGAGCTTCAGGCGGATGCAGACGTGTGCAGGGGGCTCCAAGTTGGGCGTGGCGCAAGGCCATGTTATGAGAAGGACAAACCGGGTGGACGCAATGGCAGACAGGTGATATGGATGGATATGGGATATGGGATAGGGGATATGGGCTGTGGATTATGGGATGGGAAGGATAGGGTTGAGGATAGGGTTCTGGGCTTAGGGGTTGTATTTCATTATTCTTGATTGTTTCTGGTTTTGCTTAGGTTAGGTTTGAGGGGTAGGCTCCTTAAGCCGCACCCTCTTTTGGTTGAATTGAAAAGAGTAGATAAATTTAAGAGGGCTGGAAGAAATAAGAATCAATGAACAGGTGAAACAAGAGGAGAAATTGGAAAAAGAAGAAAAGAGAAAAGAAGACAAACATCAAGCGCAAGCTTTTACCATTGAGAGTTTTGAGATTTAGAATATCAGGACGCTGGAAAACTAGAAGATAAGGCATGGACAATATTCAAGGTAGGATGAAGAGGAGAGAATCAGATATTGAGATCTTTGATGAAGAGAGTTAGCGACGGTCTTGCCAGACAAGGAAGATTCAATTGAGTTGATTACCATTGTGAGTGTTTTGAAAGTAAAGAATGTAAAAGAAATAGCAAGAAAATAAAAGAAAGAAGAAAGACAAATGAGAGATAGAAGAAAAAGAAAAAGAAGATAAGAAATATGGGTTGGCTGAGAGGTGAGTTGGTTGGGAGGCAAGATCAATGAGTTGATGAAGTTTGAAGAAGTTCCAAGAGGAAGAGCCTCCCATCACCACGCGCTGAAGGTTGATTCAAGGGTGAATGAGCAGTGACAGGCCAGTGAGATTTGTGAAAGAGTGGGACAAGCGGGCCATCCCACAAGTTTGAGTTGTGAAAGGGTCTCAATCTTCTACACCCCTCGTGTCTGGTAATACTGAACTGCTCAGATTGATAAGATTGATGAGAGAAGACAGGGAGCTCTTAGGGAGAGCATTAGTTAGTCCGTCAGCGAGCATTGAAGAGCTGGGAATTAATTTTACTACTAATTTGTTAGCCTTGAGTTCCTCCCGCAGGGCCTTTGTTTTTATGTTGATGTGTCTAGTCTTTGAATTACAACCAAGTTTCTTAAGCTTGTCAATCAGACCCCTATTATCTATGAAATGTAAAATAGGTTCTTCCTCTTTGCCCCACATTTCCGCGACAAGAGTTTCAATCTAGATGGCTTCTAAGAAAGAGTCCACTAACCAATTTAGTTTGGCTTCAGTGGTTGAATGAGTAACATTTTGTTGTTGGTAGCTGCTCCAGGCAATAATTGAGCCGCAGAGAAAAGTAGGATGGCCAGATTGAGAGTGTCAAGTTATAAGATTGTTGCTCCAGGTAGCGTCACTATAACAAACTAGCTGATTTGAGTCTTTTCAAGCTTGAAGCATAAGAGGGAGATTTCTTGTGTGTTTGAGGTATTTCCAACATTGTTTGACTTCTCTCCAGTGGTGTATTCCAGGTTTTTTGCAATAAAGGGCAAGATTGGAGACAGCAAAACTTAGATCAGGTCTTGTGAGGCACGCTATATAGTTCATAAGAAAAACGGCAGATCTGTAATTGATGTTGAGGGATTTTAATTCTTCATGTTCTTTGTCGGAAGCAGGTTTCAAGTTGACATTGGGAGTTAGAGGGACGGAGGAATCTTTGCATTCTGTAAGCTTTAATTCTTTGAGGCCGTGATATATATGTTTAGGCTGAGAGAGTCAAATCTTTTTGCCTTCTTTAACGTATTTCATTCCAAGTATCCTGTTTGGATTGTGATGAGATGATTTGGGAAATTGTTTCAGAAATTCTTCTTTGAAGTTATTGCCGTCACCAACCAGGATTAATTTGTCTATGTGAAATAATAAAACAGATTTTGATTTGGTATGTAGATAGATACAGGGATCAGCAGTGGATTCTTTGAATCCTTGGCTACAGATCCAAGAAGTAAAAGAATTGAACCAATTAGCCGGAGATTGTTTCAACCTGTAAAGAGATTTCTTGAGAAATAAATATTTGGTGGTTCTTTTGGAACCTTTAGGAGTTTTAATGATGACTGTTTCTTGAAGATCGGCCTGGAGGAAAGCAGACTTGACGTCAAATTGAGTTATTGGGAGAAAGAATGAAAGACCAAAGACAAGAGAGATTCAAAGCAAGGCAGCTTTCCCCGTAGGTGAGAAAGTGTCTTGATAGTCAAGACCGTAGATTTGATCAAATCCTTGAATGCAGAGTTGGCTTTTGTATATTAAAGGATCACTGTGGCAGTTATCCTTGAGACAATAAACCCACTTAGTGTTTAGTGGATTGATGGGTTTGGGACCATTGTAATCTTCCCAAACCTTCATAGATTCAATACCATCGAGTTCAACATCCATAGATGATTCCCAAAAGGAGGAATTGGAGCACTTCTTTGCTTGTTCAAAAGATTTGCAAAAAAAATAATGATGGAAACAATACCGTAGAGGCTTATTTAATTTAGAGCAATCTCTGAGAACTCAGATCGACTTGTTAGGTATTTGAGGAACCAGTTCTTCATGGATTTGCTCTTCTAACTCCGACTTGTTAGAAGAGGCATTTTCAGTTTTGTTTTCTGCAGATGCTTGAGGTTGAGAACTTGCAAGATCCTCTGAATTGAAAGGTTGAACTAGTGGAACGTTGTCTAGATTAGAACCCAGAATGATTTCTTTTTCAATTGAGAGTTTGTTGGTAGATGAGGGAGCGTGGTTTGGAGAGGATAAAATCTTGAAATACTTAGAACAAACAATTAAATTATTTGGAGTGAGTATTCTTTACAATAAAAGGAAAGGATTATAACCCACAAGGTTTCCCGTCTTTCCCTGTATCTCTGAATTTTTCACCTCAAGGAATGTTCATTTCTAGATAGACAACATTCAATCCTATGGGTTGAAAGAATTTGACAGGGAGATTCTTCCCAGTGAAGGACTTGTATGGGTATTTTGCGTCCTTCGCCTTGGGAATTTGATTGATGGTGAGACAGACTAATTTTGCAATCTCTGCCCACAGTTGGAGAAGTAGCTTAGAAGACCTAAGGGTGGTTCAAATTGCTTCCGCAATAGTTCTTTTGGCCCATTCTACCCTTCTGTTATTTTCATGATGATACAGCTCCGTAATAAGATTTTGGATTGAGTTGCTTTGTAAGAAGTCAGAAAATATGTTTGAGCAAAATTCTCCTCCGCCGTCTGAACAAACAGTTGAGGGAAAGTAACCTATAGATTTATTTTCAAAGTTGAGAATGGAGATGAGCTGCTGACAAGCATCCAATTTGTTTTTCAGGGGAATAGCTGACAAGTAGCCTGAGAAGTTATCAATTATTGTCAGGATATATTTCATGTCATTGCGAGAGGCAGGATTTATTGGACCCATTAAGTGGACGTGTATCTTTTCCATTGGTTTGGAAGAAATTGAAGCAGTGTATTTGAAAGGCGATTTGGTAACTTTTGCAAAGGCGCAATCTTTGAAAACAAACAATTTGATTTGTTTTTCCAGAATTTAGGGGAAAAGAAATTTCAGTCAACGGGGATTAGCGTGGCAAAGCAATTGATGAAAATGCTTGAGCTTTTCATTGGAGAAAACCTTTTGAGTAAGGTAAGACATTTTTGATCCACGACCAATTGATTTAGGAAGGTTGAGGACAAAGAGGTTGTTTTTGATAAATCCAGTGAAAGCCGCTTCATTACCATTGAGAAGTTGAAAGGAGTGTCCTCTGGACTGCAGAACACAGTTTTTGTTAATTATTAATTCACCAGGACTGATTAGATTGACCACTGAATTGGGAACGAAGAAGCAATTTGTGAGCGTTACTTCAGATGAATTCCGATTGAGTTTAACAGTTCCATTTCCTAGGATAGATAAGTTGGCTCCTTCTTTCCCAGTGCTTATGGATTCGCCTTTGCAGTTGGAAAATTTGATGAAATATTCTCTGGAATTGAAAATGTGGCAGGACACTCCAGAGTCCAGGATGATTTGATGTTCGGCACTGATGTCTTCAATCCAGGTAGTGATCAGAGCATGATAGTGAGCAACTTCCTTGTTTTTAGATTTGAATTGAGCTCTCCATTTTGCTTGGGCTTCCTTCCACCACTCAGGGGCTAAATGCTTGTGTTTGTGCCAGCATCTATCTTCTGGGTGATCTCAAGATTTGGGATTGTGAAATCCTTGTTTGCATCTTTTATCTCTGAGAACAATTTGTTTTTGCCGGTCCAACGCAATAAGGGAGGTTTTGAGAGGTTGAGAATTGCTTTGTTTTGCTTTGGTTTCATTTATTAGTTGGGTAAGATGATTGAAAATCAGATCTACAGATATGTCTCTGTCGGAGTGCATAATTTGTTGTTGAAGAGGATGAAGTTGAGAAGGAAACTTGAAGAGAATTAAATATTCCACAATATTGTCCAGTAGATCAATTCCTACATCTGACATTTTCTTGATTGAAATTTTTGATTGGGTTATGAAAGAAGCGATTCTTTTGGCTTTGAATTCTTGGTAGAGCAATTTATTGAAGATCCTTGCAAGATTTGCAGTTTGCGAGGAGGAAAAACTCTCCTTGATGCTTTTCCAAAGTAGTTTGGCCAAGTTTATGTTTAGAGCATTTAATACGTTTGCGTTGTGGAAAGAATAAGGGTTTTCCGCCTATAACTGTCCCAAGGTTTGGAAGTTAACAGTTCCCTGCGTCTGAAAGGAGATGAGGATGCCCAAAGTCAAACTAAAATGAGAAATAGAAATAAGGAGATAAAGAGATAAAGAAAAATAGAGAGAGAGTGAAATAGCCAATCCTTCAATCCTAAGAACTTTCCACCTGGATGTGTATCCGGTATGAGTTCCTTTAATCTCTTGGTGAGATGATTGATCCAACCCAATGATGTGATGGTCTGATTCCATTGCCCCCCCTCCTCAACCCGGAGTTGAGAGTGAGGATAAGTCCTCCCTCTCAACCCTAACCTAAGTACACGCGCAAATAACAGTATGACAACGAAACAGAAAACAATCCCAAAACAGAAACCCTAGCCTCCTCTCTCCACCTCCGTACCAAACTTCCCCCAACGTCTGTACGCTGTTCTGTCCATCTGGTTTGTCCTTCTCATGATGCGGTCCTTGCACCGCGCCCTACTTGGAGCCCCCCGCGCCTGTCCATATCCGTTTGTCCGCGCCCATTGTGGATGTCCAGTATTATCCAGCTTGATCCGCGTGCTTGCACGCGCGCTCTGTCCATTCCTTTATAGCCCGCGGATTTCTCCGCCCCTACGTATCTGAACCAGCGCCCCCGCGAACCTAGTCAAGCGCACTACCTTCCAAATCCAATCTCCGAGGCGGATCGCCTCCCACGCGGCATTCAATGCTGAGGCCAACCCGTCCACTAGGTGCAGAGCCAAACAGCAGCTTCTGCTGATCCAGCAGCTGCCGCTGCTGAGCAATCCGCATACCCTAATGCTGAGCCCGCTTGCCTCCAATGCTGAGCGCGCAGCCACAACGCAGTTCCCAATCCGTGTCTGTAAATTGACACCACAGCGTGCGTTAAAAAATCAATTTTTGATAATATGATAACCCGTACTTCCATGTCCTTGGTTTTGCTTAGTTCTTTCAATTTATCTTCCAGTGCAACTTTAACATTCTTTAGTTCAAAGAAAATAGAAAGCTTGTCCTTCCAAATTGAGTAATTTTCTTTTTTGAGAATTGGAATTGCTTCTAGAGCGGCCTTTAGCATGATTTGAGTGAATCCATTGAACAAAGACAAGCTTGATCCCTCCATTGCGGATAGCTGTTGGGATTTTGGCTTTAAACCATTTTGGTTGAATTGAAAAGATTAGATAAATTTAAGAGGGCTGGAAGAAAGAAGAATCAATGAACAGATGAAACAAGAGGAAAAGTTGGAAAAAGAAGAAAAGAGAAAAGAAGAAAAAAATCAAGCGCAAGCTTTTGATAGAAATATAATTGGTGAGAAAACCAAGACCAAACTGAATTGCCAAATGGAAAAGAGTCAGAGAAGAAATAGAGACACAAATATCATCAGAAAGGTGTGAAGATGAAAACAACACCAACGTAAGTCTTTCAGGAGACAGTTGGAATGCAACCAGCTAAGAGGATGGGATTAGATGACCGTAGTAGCGCCTTGAACAAATCTGGAGTGAATGGTTAGTTCGTATCATAAACCGGGAGAGTCGGAATTGATCTTACTTAGATTGAGCTGGCTGCTGGCGGTAGATTGACAAGGCTGACGAGAGTATCAAGGCTGGCGAGTTGAACGTTCAGAGATTCGTCAAGTGGATGGTTGGATGTTGGATGAAATTTAGAGAAGGTCGCGCTCAGGATGTTTACTCTAGATTTGGAGTCTTAGCACCCAGTACAACATGTGCTAGTAACAGCAGTAGAAAAGAAAAGAGAATAAATAAACATAAAAAGTAGATAGAACGTAATAGACAACAAAAAATAAAAGGAAAAAGATAGAATGTGAATAAAGACCACATCAGCAGAATAAAGACCACATCAGCAGCAGTGCTGCTCAGTCTTCAACTTAAAACTCCCCCTCGACTCAGAGGTTAATGATATGGGGCATAGAAACAATTGATCAGGCGGCAGTTTGACGTTTTGTTGGAGGCTTTGGTCAGCGCGTCAGCAGCCATGGATTGCGAAGGGATAAGCATCACGTTGATTGTACTGTTTTCATAATCATCTCGGAGACTCTTCATTTTAATGTTGATGTGCTTCGCTTTGGAATTGGTGCCAAACTTTTTTATTTTGTCGTCAAGGCCCTTATTGTCAATTAGATGAAGTGGACGTGAGAATTTCTCCCAATAGATTTCAGAAATTAATTGATGAAGCCATATTCCTTCAAGATGGCAGCTAGAGAGCGCCACACATTCCGACTCAGTACATGAGTGGGTGATGTTTTGCTGCCGATGGCTTGTCCAATATAGAGGACTGCCTTTGAATGAGCAGATGAAGCCGCTCTGAGAAATTCGTCTGTCAGGATTGTCCCCCCAGGTGGCATTGCTGTAGCAGATAAGTCTGTTAGAGATGGATCAAGGCCCAAGTGTTAAAGAGATGTGCTTGGTGGCTGACAGGTATCTCCATACGTGCATTACCTCCATCCAATGAGTGTACCCTGGTTTTTTGGAAAATCTGGCCAAACTGGATACAGCGTAGCTGATGTCCAGTCTTGCCAGTCCCGCTATGAAATTCAACCTGCCAATTGGCGACCGGTAGTTCACTTTCAGGTCTAGGAAGCGTTGATGATCTTCTTCAGTCGCCGGAGAGAGATGCAAGCCTGGAGTTCTTGGAGTGGTAACGGGTTTGCAGTCAGTTAAGTTCAACAAAGTCAACCCTTTTTCAATGTGTAGAGGTAGGCTTAGATGCATTAAATCATTCTCCCTCTTCACCTTCATTCCAGGCAGAGTATTCGGAGGTGAGCTGTGGAATTCTTGAAGCAATCTAGGCATTTTTTCTGAAAGTCGGCAGTGTTTCCAGCCACTATGAGGTTGTCCACGTGGAAGAAGAGGGCTGAGGAGTCTTTTTTGCCCAGGAAGAGACATGGGTGGCAAGTCGACTTTTTAAAACCCTGATCTTCGATCCATGAGGTCAGCATCTTATACCAATTATGGGGCGCTTGTTTCAGCCCATACAAAGATTTTTTTAACTTGAGGTATTTTCCGCTATGACCAGATCCGGCAGGATTCATGATGAAAACGTCCTCGTCGAGATCGGCATGTAAGAACGCCCCCTTGACGTCAAGCTGAAGGAGATCAAGTCTTCTGTCAACAGCAAACGTGAGGAGGGCCCAAAGAGAAGCAAATATTCCTGTGGGAGCGTATGTTTCAAAGTAGTCCAACCCATATCGCTGGTTGAACCCTTGGACGCAAAGTCGAGTCTTGTAGGTAGGGGCTTTGTCATGCATGCTGTGCTTCACCTTGAAAACCGCCAACGTTCTAAGAGGATTAGTCACCAGTTCTTCATTGACTTCTTCCCAGACATCTTGGTCGTTGATGGACTTGAACTCTTTCAACATGGACTCCTTCCATACCGGGATGGTTAGGGCTTCTTCTATGGATCTAGGCAGATTCTCTGCATGATAGCCGTATCTGTCGGGTTTGTTTAAACATTCCCTGTTTCTCAGATTTGGTCTCAGGATGGTGGACACTACTTCATCTTCTTCCGTGCTGTTACTGGCAGCGTCGGAAGTTTCTTCTTGTTTTATGAATTCGGACGTATGTTTGTCTTCAGAGTCTTGAGATTGATCAACGGACGAGTTGAGAGGCATCGGAGAAGCGACAGTTGGATAGGTCAAGGACTCAAGATCTATCTGGTTTTCTGTTGTTGTTGCTTTGTTGGAAATAGATTTGGAAAAGATTACATGTTTGGTATTGACGATTTTTCCAGAGGCAGAGAGAACTTTGTACGAGAGTAGCGCCAGATTAAAACAAAGAAGTTTGCCAGACTCCCCTTTCTCGAACAATTTAGACTGAATCTGCGTGTTGTTAAGTCAATACATGAGATCAGTGCCTACAGGTCTCAGGTAACCTACCGGAAGATCTTTGCCATGCATCAATTTCCAGGGTGATTCCGCCCCTTTTTCTTTAGGTATTTGGTTAAGTAATACACAGCTACTTTGGATTACTTTGTGCCAATAGGATTTGGGAATTTGACCTTCGGAAAATATCGCTCGGGTTGATTCCATGACAGTCCTGTTGGCTCTTTCTATACGTCCGTTATGTTGCGAGTGGTACGGTTCGAAACAATCTGATTGATATGATGCTCTCTTAGATATGCAGTCAGTTTGTTATTAATAAACTCTCCTCCTCCATCTGAGCACACTTCCATGGGATAACAACAATGTTTTTGGTATTTGTTTTCAAGCACAAAGATCAAGGTGTTGTGGACTTTGTCTTTGGTTTTAAGCGGAAAACAAGCAAGGTAGCCGGAAAATGAGTCGATGAGATTGAGAACAAATCTGAATCCGCCTTTGGCGGTAGGATTGAGTGGTCCCATCAAGTCCACATGAATTTGATCCAATACTCTCAATGCCGCTTGATGGCTTTGAGGAAAATTGGCCTTCGTGATCTTAGCATTGTTGCAATTCAGACATTCAAAGTTGGCTTTGTCTTTAGGAGAGATGGTTTTGTTCAGGAATTTCTCCATACCTCCAAGAGAAGCATGACCCAGAGTTCTGTGAATTTTGGGTAGGTCCTCGCGGGAGTATAAGGCGGAGTCGAGCTTTTTTTTCATGTTGATGACTAATAGATTGTTCGAGATCCTTCCCGAGAATAGTTCCTTGTTGTCGGAAAACACGGAAAAGGTACAAGGCGACCCCGTCAAGTTGATTTTCAAAGTGGCTCCTTTTTCTACCAAAGCTCCAAGCAATATCAGGTTGACGGTGGATTCGGGGACCCAGGCAGATTTACTAAGACGGATTTCACAGTTTTTGAAAGGAATAAAAGCTGTACCAATTCCCTTGATCTTGATCTCAGCGTCCTTCTTTCCGGTTTGGATCTTTCCTTTGCCGTTAGAACAGGTAAGAGAATGGAAAAGGCTCTTGTCTTTGATCATATGAATGGAACAACCGGAATCAAGTATGTAGCGGCTGGGAGGTAGTTTTTCTTGACTCGAGTTGTTCAGTCCACAGAAAAAAGAATAGTAGTGGGCCTCTTCCACAGTCTTCTTTTTATTCTTGTTGCCTCGATAGTGGATATTTGCTGGTCTAAGTTTGGGGAACTCAATCAAGCAGTTGCTTGCAGCATGGGATGTTACGGCAGGATTGTGTTTTCCGTTTTCGCATCTTGGTCCGTTGTACAAGGCCATGTTGACTGGTTTGTTGGGAGTTTCTTGTGCGCTGATCTCATTCTTATGTTGGATAAGATGATCTAAGACGGTTTTGATCCTCATTTCTGCGGTTGAGTGCATAATTTGCATCTTCATACCTTGCATTGAGACGGGAAATTTAAAAAGGACAAGATATGCTATTATATCCAATGGAAGTTCTATACCGACTTCAGTGAGTTTCTTGAGATAGGTTTTGACAGTGCTAACAAACGCCTTGATGTTGGGTGACATAGAGAGATGAAGGAACCCGTTGAAAATTTGTGCCCTGTTTGCAGATTGCAATGAAGCAAAATGCGATTGCATAGCTGCCCATATCAGTTTAGCGTTATCCTCATTACGGTCGTCAATAATGTTGTTGTAGGTGTTAGAATTGAGTTTAGCTATCAAATAGGCTACCATCTCCTGGTTTGTTTCTTTGTCCAGAGAGGATAGCTCATCCAACGAGTTCATGATTTGGAAAATTCCCCTGAGTTTAAAGAGTTTCTCCATCTTCTTACGCCACATACTGTAGTTTTCTTCGTTCAATAGAGGAGTAGATTCAATGAGAACTTTGAGGGCGTGGGATTTGAAGTTCATGGGATCTCCCCCTGGTCCTGGTGTTGACAATGACCCTGGCTCGGGCATGGTCCTGATGGCCAGTCGGTGAAGTTGTTTCAGCTTTTAACCATGATAGAAATATAATTGGTGAGAAAACCAAGACCAAACTGAATTGCCAAATGGAAAAGAGTCAGAGAAGAAATAGAGACACAAATATCATCAGAAAGGTGTGAAGATGAAAACAACACCAACGTAAGTCTTTCAGGAGACAGTTGGAATGCAACCAGCTAAGAGGATGGGATTAGATGACCGTAGTAGCGCCTTGAACAAATCTGGAGTGAATGGTTAGTTCGTATCATAAACCGGGAGAGTCGGAATTGATCTTACTTAGATTGAGCTGGCTGCTGGCGGTAGATTGACAAGGCTGACGAGAGTATCGAGGCTGGCGAGTTGAACGTTCAGAGATTCGTCAAGTGGATGGTTGGATGTTGGATGAAATTTAGAGAAGGTCCTGCTCAGGATGTTTACTCTAGATTTGGAGTCTTAGCACCCAGTACAACATGCGCTAGCAACAGCGGTAGAAAAGAAAAGAGAATAAATAAACATAAAAAGGAGATAGAACGTAATAGACAACAAAAAATAAAAGGAAACAGATAGAATGTGAATAAAGACCACATCAGCAGAATAAAGACCACATCAGCAGCAGTGCTGCTCAGTCTTCAAATTAACAGCTTTTACCATTGAGAGTTTTGAGATTTAGAATATGAGGATGCTGGAAAACTAGAAGATAAGGCATGGACAATATTTGAGGTAGGCTGAAGAGGAGAGAATTGGATATTGAGATCTTTGATGAAGAGAGTTAGCAACGGTCTTACCAGACAAGAAAGATTCAATTGAGTTGATGCTCATCGTGAGTGTTTTGGAAGTAAAGAATTGAAAAGAAATAGCAATACAATAAAAGAAAGAAGAAAGACAAATGAGAGATAGAAGAAAAAGAAAAAGAAGATAAGAAATATGGGTTGGCTGAGAGGTGAGTTGGTTGGGAGGCATGATCAATGAGTTGATGAAGTTCCAAGAAGTTCCAAGAGGAAGAGCCTCCCATCACCACGCGCTGAAGGTTGATTTGAGGGTGAATGAGCAGTGACAGGCCAGTGAGATTTGTGAAAGAGTGGGAAAAGCGTGCCGTCCCGCAATTTTGAGTCGTGAAAGGGTCTCAATCTTCTACACCCTCAACCCATATATTATGGGGGAGGGAGGATGATTGGTTTTCATAGGTTTTTGGAAGGATCTTTACTGTCAATTATCTATCTCTCAGTCAAAGGGTGAAAAGTTGTACTCATGGCTTACAGATGCAGGGGATCAATAACTTCCCAACTTGGAACCATTGAAGGAGAAGTCCTCTTCTGTATTCCACATCTGAGGGTCTGGCCGGGAAGTAATCTTTTGTTCCTTGTCTCTTGAAAATAACAAGTGCAATTTCCCAGTACCACCCATCAACTGTTGCAGGGTCATCTAACATTACCCCCACTCCCCTTCCTCCTCCTCCTACTCTGGCTTCTTGGAAGCAAACCACCTCAGGGGCCTGATACAGATTCCCTTTTTCCAACAATGGCGCCAACCACGAGCAAGTTTGCATCAGGCTGCGGGAATATCCTCACATCTGGTTAAACACGGAGGATGTTGAGCAATTCCTTGCGCAATACAAAGGAATTGCCAATCCAGAAGGTGCAATGGGTTTGGATAAGGCTTGGCTTGTTGTCCTCTTCATCACGGACAAAGGGAAGCTTTGGGATTTGGAGGAAATGGAGGGGTATGAGGAACCTGATTGGTCTAAACTGAAGGCAGAAATCTTGGCCCGGTGGGGAAGGCGCAAACCTCTGTTTTGGGAAAGCAACTATGAGCATGCCATGGCGGAAGCAAGCGCAAATTTCAAAGTCTGGACGCGGGCACAACTGGGGGACTACATAGCAATGTTTGATTGGATATATTGCTACCTGGCAAAGAACAAGGTAATATTGGAACAGATGGGCGCAATGAAGAGGGTATTTTTGGGAGGACTCAGTCCCCCACTCCTCGGGCAAGTGCAGCAGCACCTGTATGACAACAACTTGGTGAAGAGGTTGTTGGATAGGAGTATTGCGATTCTTCCGGAAATCCTTGTCAGTTGTTGCGCAATGGAGAGCAAGCTGGACTTGGAGGAACTGATGGAGGATACAGCAAGGTTGTTCCCAATGGGGCCTAAGAAATCCACTTCCCACACCTTGGCGGCACCAATGCAAGCTCTGGTCACGGGCCCCTCAAAAACAGAACGCTGTGGTGCTCCAAAACCTAACCTATAGCCATCAGACTCACTTTTCTAGTATAAGGACAGCCCCAAGCATCAATCAGACCTCAAAATTGGATCCTACACCAAAAATAATCCCTAGTCACTTGGCCAAAGTACCCCCCTATCTCTCATGGTTTAGAAGATACAGCCCAATTCAACCCTGGCCTACCCATACCCCTACCAGGTGTCACAGACCAGTGAAAGTCATGGACATACCTTGGATACCTTCAAGTACATACCCCATACAGTACAACCATACAGCACCAAACAAACCTGCAGCAGTATACATAATTAATATATGCAAGGCACTGCATGAAGAACCAAACAGATCACCTGTATACACAGCAATATATGCAAGACACTGCATACAGAGGCTTTACAGCATCATACAGGACATAATACAGAAGCAATATATGCAAGGCACTGCATGAAGGACCAAACAAATGATCAACCACCACTATACAGAAGTAATTGATGCAGGGGGCACCTGTATCAATGCAGCACAGCAATGCATGCAAGGGTGTACATGCATGTAGATCCTGCACAGCCTCCTCCTCTGACCAGCCAAAATGCCTCATGAACTGTATTCACTGTATCAGGGAGACCCTCAGGGGCAGCCCTGAGGGTAGGATTTTCTATAAATAGAGGGCCTCTGTCCCCCATCCAGGTCCCATCATCAGATCCCCCCAGGTTCCCAGCCTGAGGAGGTCACCCCTTATAAAAGATACTAAGCCCTTATAAAAGAATACTAAGCCCTTACAAAAGAATAGTAAATCCTTATAAAAGAATAGTAAACCCTTATAAAAGAATAATAAACCCTTATAAAAGATATCAAGCCCCCCTATAAAAGGAATTCTTAACCACCATCAACCCTTACCATTATCTTCTACCATAACCCATATTTTTCCCATCACCCATACTTTCCTCATAACCCATACTTTCCCCATAACCCATACTTTTGCCATAACTCATACTTTTGCCATAACCCATACTTTTGCCATAACCCATACTTTTCCCATAACCCATACTTTTTCCATAACCCATATATTCTCCATAACCCATACTTTTTCCATAACCCATACTTTTCCCATAACCCATACTTTCCCCATAACCCATACTTTTCCCATAACCCATAATTTTGCCATAACCTATACTTTCTCTATAACCCATACTTTTTTCCATAACCCATACTTTTTACATAACCCATACTTTTCCCATAACCCATACTTTTTCCATAACCCATAATTTTCCATAACCCATACTTTTTCCATAACCCATACTTTTCCATAACCCATACTTTCTCCATAACCCATACTTTTTATCATAACCCATCAGTTCCCCCCATCCTCCCCTCCAGGGATCACCATGCCTCCTAGGCACCCTTAACCCATACTTTTACCATCCTCAACCATTATCCAATAACCCATACTGTAACCATCACCAATCCCATATCCCATACCAACAAACATCACCATCATCATCATCAACATCAATCATCACCATCAACCATCAACCCCCACCATTACCCTTGGCCATCCACCATCATCAACACATACTTTTGACCATGACCCAACCCAATAACCCATACTTTTGACCATCCACCACCACCATTATTTACTCAATACCCCATACCTTTGAACATCACCACCATGTACCCATAACCTGAACATCATCATCATCATCATCAGTCATCATCATCACCTACCATCATCATCATCAGTCATCATCATCATCACCTACCATCACCATCATCAGTCATCATTATCACCTACCTCATCCATTATCATCACCTACTTCATCAATCATCATCATCATCAAACATCATCATCAGTTATCAACTATAGGCTCAACCATTTCAACCCTTATTCAAATCATCACCTGTATCATCAAAGGAGTATCAATCAGTAACCAATAAAACCATTAAAAAAATATATATATATAAAGGATAAGACTAGATAAAGGATTCTTCCCTTACTCAGCTTCATTCCTCCAAGTCACTATCTGTTCCACCATTTCTTCCTTATCAAGCTTGAAAACATTGATCCTAGGTCTGATAGAGACTACTATAGTAGCAACTCTATCTGAAAATCAGCCACCAAATCTCTTTTCTTTTATTGTTGTGAGACTACTATAGTACTCAGAGGGGCAGGCATTTCAAAACCACCCTTAGTATTCCTCTATCTTATTTTTAGTTGTAATACTAAATTCCCCCTCAAGTGACTGCCAGCAAGCTATTTGCTAAACTTTACCCAATCCCAAAGGAGTCTCCACAACGCGCTCAGGCAAACCCACCAAAAACAAGCCCAGAGGTTAGCAAAATGACAGAATTGATGAAGGATTTATGGATCTTTCTGAGTTGAATGTTTTCCGGGTTGCGCAATCTACCTCCTCACCTTGGGGGACTGCTTCCACTGCTGAATCAGAAGGCGTTGCGGTTATGCAATCACTGCAGGGATAAGGTACATTGGCGGTTGGGTTAAAATAACATGACAAAGGACCTCAAGGTGGGATTTGTTTGACTGGTGGGAATGGGATTCATGTTCCCAACGGGCAAGCAGATCTCCTCTGAACCTGCAAATCTGACTTTTATGGAGAAATTGCACGCTGTGGTGCTCTTTTATGGATGCAAGTCGGGAAAGGGCTGCAGGCGGCGCGCTCAGCAATGGGAAGGGCTTTGTTGCAGCTAGCCGCGCTGTGGGTTCAGCAGCAGTCAGGTAGGCCCAGCAGCGGTTGGGTTGGGCTCAGCACCTGGAGATGGGAGACGACGGATTGCGCGGACCAGAAAGCTTGCGCGGATAGGAAAGCTTGCGCGGATCGGAAGGCTTGCGCGGATTGGAAAGCTTGCACAGATCGGACCGCGCATCGCAAGACGCGCGGATTGGATCACGTGGTTACGCCCCGGATATTGGAACGGGTTGTCAGGCGGACGCGCGCGGGCGGACAAACCGGGCTACGTTAATACCAAAGGGCGCGGGTAATGGCGAGGGATGAAGGGATAGGGTTGGGCTAGGGTTCTGCGGCTTAGGGTTGTATATCATCACTCTTTCTTGTTACTTGTGGTTGTACTTAGGTTAGGGTTGAGAGGGAGGACTTAAATACTTTGCTCTCAACTCCGGGTTGGAGGAGCATTGGATGATGGGAGGAAGGAAGGGAGGGGAAGGACGGGAAAAACACTTCACTTCACTTCACTTCACGGACTGGACTGCACTCTAGGATATCACTTTTCGTGGCATTGGATTGGATTGGATTGGAAAGGAAGGAATTCATCTTATTATCACTCTATCCCTTGCTCTCTCTCTCTCTCCCTCTCTCTCTCTTGAACGGCTGCATCCAATCTCCTTACAGACGCTTTGATCAATAACTTCCGGAACTTGAGGACGACTTCTGGGGTGTTGCCCCCTTAAGTTTCCACAACGCGCATGGACAGGAATTGGAAGTAACTTCTCAATCTTTGCTGGGGATTATCACTGGTCCAGGGGTATGTCAACCACTATGCGTGGAACCTGAAGTGAGGGTGTTATTGATGGAGGAGTTAGCGGGGGTGGAAAGGATGGACTTGGATGCCAAGGAACGGGTAATGATGGCAGCTCCTAAGCAGGTCATGCGCATTATGGAAACAGATGGGCGGCGGGTGAATCTGGAGGGGAAGAAGAAGGAAGTGGAAATTGTGCGCAGGGTGATGGGGAATGAAACAAATATTCCCTTGACCTTGAAGGAGTTGGCAGCAGTGTTGCAGGATGTGGTAGACAAGATTGTTCAAGCCCTGAAGGATTGGGGGCACAATAGGATCCCTCCAACAGTGCAACAGGTTAACTTGGCGTGGAATGACTTTGAGCGCAAGATAGCGGGGATGAAATCAGTTGCAACTCCACTAGCTTACGTTTTGATGAAGATTCCTGGGAGGATGGTGTGGGCACTGTTGGATAGCGGTTCTATGGTGAACCTCCTTCCATCTAGATTGGTTGATGAAATGGGATTAGTTTGGCAGAAATGCACAATGGGGATTTGCACGCTTAATGGCGGGGTGTGTTGCGTGGATGGGGTTGTGGAGGATGAAGAGGTTGAGTTTGGCAGGTTCTGTAAACCTCTTTCTTTTCTATTGGTTGATTTCTGGGAGGCTATTTTAGGAGGGCCATTCATGTTTGGGTTCCAAATGCCAATGACCTTTGATTTAGAGGTGGGGATGGAAGCGTTAAAGGTGGAAGATTTGTTGCGCGGGCAATTTGAAACCCCAATCTGCAATCAGGGGTTGGGGACGTGGATGCAGAATTTGGAAAGAGAGGAGGAAAAGGATTCCAGCGGGGATTTGGTTTGCAAGGGTGGTCCAGAGGCAGATTTTGACTAGTCGTCCAAGTTTACACCAAGTAGAAAGCTCCGGATTTGTGCAGGCAGTTGACAAGTGAAGAGCAGGTGGGAAGAAGGGAGGAAGCGCGGGACGCACAAGCACCGGAAGTAAGTTCCTTTCCCCAGTGTGAATTGGCGGGAGGTACTTCACAAAAACAGTATCATTGTGCCACACTCATGAGCAAACGCAAAAGCCGCAGTTTGGTTTTGACTAGGAACTACGGTAATGGATGCATGCAGGTGGCTGGGTGCAATTTTGGGAAGTATAAGCCAGTTGCACAAAAGGTCCTTCACCTGAAAAAAGCAATGCTGCAGGATCTGAACGGACCTCTGCAACTGATCCCTTGGTCCTGGGACCCTTGGGAATCTCCGCTGAAGGTGTCAGGATGGGTAACGCAATTAGAAAAAATAACAGATGAGAGGGTTGCGGCCCTTAACTTTGGACCTCCGGGCTGGTTAAGCACAGAGGAGTGGGATTTGCTGGTATTGGTACTCCTCCTCTGGGAAAGAGCACTTGTGTTTGGACCTGAAGAGCGGGGACTGTTAAAGGGCAAGATAGGCAACCCTCATGTGATTCCAATGGTTCTGCACAAACCTTGGCAGATCAAGCCAATTCTAATTCTGCGGGCGGTTTGAGGACCTTTCTTGGAGCTGGTGCGCAAGCCTGTGGGACCGGGTCTTTTCAAGCAGTCAACATCAAGTTACTCAAGTCCAATTGTTGGGGTGGTTAAGCAGGATAGGAATTCATTACGGATTGTTCATGATCTTCAGCGGCTCAATTTGTTTAAAATCCAAGAAGCGGGACAACCTCTGCGCGTGGAAAAGTTTCTGGAATCTATGGCAGGATGCGCATGCTACAGGCTTGTGGATGTGATGGGCCAATATAATCAGCACAAACTTGATTGGAGTTTGCATCCAATGAATGCCTTTGAGACCATATTGGGCAGGATGCAACTGACGCGGCTGCCACAAGGCGCAACTAACAAGGTTGTGGTTTAACAAGTGCAGATGACCTGGATTCTGAAGGACTATCTTCCGCAGGGGGTTCAGATCTTCATCAACAACGCGGGAATCAAAGGCCCAAAGACAGATTATGGAGGGGAAATTCTTACAGATGCTCTGGAGATTTGCCAATTCTTCTGGGAGTACGCGCAAACGCTGGAATGGATATTGTTCTTGATTGAGGTAGCTGGGCTTACGGTTTTTAGGGAAAAAGTTAGTGGTCTTCTTACCCACGCTGGAGGTTCTAGGACATGTGGTGGATTCCAACAGAAGGCGGATTGGTGAAAAGAAAGGCAACAAAGTCCTCAATTGGCCAACGCCAAAGACTCTCTTGCACATTCTCCAGTTCTTGGGATTGTGTATCTATGTACGGATTCTCATTGAGCAGTTTGCGGAGGTTGCTAGTCCCTTGTGGGAATTGACCTTTAAGGGCGCGGAATGGGGCTGTGTTTCAAACTGTGAAGTTGCCTTTGAAAAACTGAAGGAGATCATTGGGAGCAATATTTTACTGCAGGAATAGGATTATGACTCCAAAGGAATTGAATTTGCCGTTGATTTTAGAAAGCTTGGGGCAGGGGCAGTTCTGACCCGGGAGGTTGAGGGGAAAGATTTTCCGGTTCTTTACAAGTCCGTCACTTTCACGCCAATGGAGAGCCAGTACTTGCGACCAGAGTTGGAGCTTTGTGGGGTCACCAAGATTGTGTGGAGGTTGCAGAATTTGCTATGGGGGATTCACTTTGTGCTTCTGGTGGATGCAGAGGCAATGGCAGGGATGATCAATTTGCTGATGCTGCCAAATGCGCCTATGACCAGGTGGGTTGCTTTCCTTCAGTTTTTCTCTTTCACGGTTGTGCATGTTCCATGGAAGGCCTTTACAATGCCAGAAATTCTGTCTTGTTATTGGAAGGATTATCCATAAAAAGGGGCGGAACCATTGGATGTTGAGGTCCCAATGGTTAAGGTAGGGGTGATGGAATTAGGTGTGCCACTTCCGCTCCAGCAGTCTGGAAGGTACGCCATCCTCAGTTTGTATTTGCGGGATCTTTGGTTTCCAGATGACATTCCAGCAAAGATTGTTTGATGGATTTGGCGGAGAGTGGGAAATTTCTACCTGCAGGAAGGACAGCTTTGGCAGAGGAGAGCGCCGGTATCGCTTGTGGTCAGCATGTCAAGGGCAGATCAGGAGGTAATTCTGGGAAGTCTGAATGACAATCTTGGCCATTGTGGCAAGCTCAAAACTCAGAAGCCTGTGTGGGAAAGGTTATGGTAGCTGGGGGTAGTACACGTGGTATGGGAGTGGGTACAATTGTGCAAAGTGTGTTGGAAGCAAAGGGAGGCATTGCCTTGCTTAGTGGGTATCCCCACTGGGGAGGACGCCTTGTTTGGGTGGGTTTCTCTGGATGTTTTGCACATCAAGGCAGGTAAGTTCGCGTACCTCCTTGTTGCACGGGACAATCTGTTGGGATGGGTGGAAGCGCGGCTGCTTGTGAAGCTCTAGGCGGAAAAAGTTGGTCAGTTTCTGGAGGAAGATTGGTTTGTGTGTTACGGTTCACTTTGGCTGGTAATGGTTTATGGAGGTGCAGAGTTCCGGGGATGGTTGACAGAGTTGGTGCAAAGTTGTGGAGCAAAGTTTGGGCAAGTGATGGAGTACTATGCAGAAGGTGTGGGGATGATTGAGCCGGTCAACAGCCAATCAAGGGCGCAATGGTGAAGATGTGCGGGGAAGATGGAAAAAGGTGGCAGGAAACCCGTCCGGTGGTTCTTTTTGAGGATTGGATTTTGATGAAGAGGTTGACGGGTTATTTGCTATAGAAGCTGCTATTTGGGTAGAAACCCATGCTGCTGGTTGACATGAAGCTGGAAACCTTTCTGGTTATTGACTGGTGGAAGGTTAAGACAGATGCGGAGCTAGTCAAGGCCCGCTCCAAGAACCTCCTGCAACAGGAGGAGATGCTGGAGAAAGTGGCTGGAAGACTGAAGGCAACCCGCACAAAGTCTTTCCACTACTGGGACAAGCTCTGCACGCATAAACTCTGGGATTCATTGCAGAAGGGGGACTTGGTTCTTCTTTACAACCGGAGCCTGGAACCTCAGTTGGAGAGGCTGTTTTCTAATCAATGGAAAAAGTGTTTCCGTGTGATGTCCAAGTTCACCAGAGGTAGCTACCAGCTGCAGTAATTGGAAAAACTCTGCTCAAGTGGAAGGCCGCAGCTTTGCATGTAAAATGGTTCTTTGTGTGGGGCTCAACTTCATTTGACAAGATGGATGGTGTGGATAGCAAAGGGGATGAAAATGCAGATCCTTCTTCCAAGGACAAGCCCGCGCGCGCGCTTCGCATCCGGAAGAGTAAATGACTTCAGACTTCTGGGGCAGCAGCCAAGTTGGGGGGGAACATTGGATGATTATGGGATATGATTGGATTGGGTCAGGGGGTGCTCTAGCTGGTTCACAGCTGGAATAACTAGACACCCCAGAATGTTTTTTTCCTTATTTTCTTCTCTCTGGATTGGCTTTTTGGATTATTTCTGGCTGTGGATGTTTTCTTTAGGTACGGGCACGGAAAAAAGCTGGGTCTTTCAACACAAGGACAAGCCCCTCATTCTGGAAGCAAAGGCATGGACAATTACCAATGGATGATTCAGGGAAATAGGAAAGCGCATTGCACGGAAAGGATGTGGGTCAAAGAGCAAAGTTGCGGGCTTGGAAATGGTTTGGTGTTTGAAGAAAAATCTCTCTCTTTAAGTTTTCTGGGTTATCTTATAGATGGAAGGTATGGATGGGTTTGGGTGGATTCTGTTTCTTTATCTCTCATGGATATGCGGGCGTGGCTGGTTTTACTTGTACTCTCTCTATTCTGTAGATGTTTACTAGGAACTGTGTGGCAGTTTGTCTGGGAAGGTCCAGGTACCTTGAGAAGATACTTCTCACTCTCACGGATTCCTCACTCTGGCGGGTTGCTCTCAAAAGCGTGGATCTTGTGTGCGGAAGTTCTTACTCTCACCTGATACTCTCAGGGGCGCGGGTCCTTCTCACTGTTGGGGATCTTTCAAGTGGCTCTTATTTCTCTCACAGTTCTCACAAATCTAAAAGGCTACTCAAGATGGCGCAGCAAAAGTCCATATCTTTGCAAATGGGCGTGGGGACAAGGACAAAATGGAATGAAGGAAGAAAAGGAGATAGGGGGGGCAAGCTTCCTAAGCCTGCCAAGTCCTCATCACATCCTCCGCTTCCGCACAAGCCTCTGCAGCTAGGGATCTGAAAGCCGCCAGGACCTTGCGTTGCACATTGGCGGTGTTCGCAAAAGGGACCAATAGGAATTTCTGGAGGAGTTTGTCCACGTCATTTACCATTGCGTCAAACCTTGCCAAGGGGAGAGCTGAAACCAGGGGGATCTCTGGGATTTTGGGAGTTGGGGCCAGAGGGGTTGCAGCGTCCGCAGGTTCTGGTGACAACTCAATCACCACGGGAGACGGCGCGCGCGCGGCCTCTGGTGATGACCTGGGAGCGGGTGATGGTGACAACAACAGTGGAGGAAATGAGGCCCAAGGAGGAGTGGGAGGACCCAGTGGTGGTGAAGGAGGAGCTGGCCTTGGTGGGGGTGGAGGAGGCGGGGCACAATGGTTTGGAATCCTTGGGTCCATTGCCGCTACATTCATCCAAACCCGCGCGGCCCACTTTTGGGCGGAATTCCAAAAGTCCGCAAAGTTTTCAAAATCCTGGCAACTCAGAGGCCCAGCCCGGCGGAAGGGCAATCCCAAGTTGTGGCTCTTGCGCAATGGAGGATTATGAGGGGCGCGTTGCAGGCGGTTGCAAGGTGGCTCGGAAGAGTCCACTCATTTTTCAAGATCTCCTTGTTTCTCAAGATCACAAAGGAGTTGCGACAGGTCCTCTTGCGCGGGCAACCTTGGGGAAGGTTGCGTGGCATGCCCTCTGACAGGGAGCAGCGACGGTGTCTGGCTCAGCACAAAACACAGGCGCGCCGTCCAGGAAGAATTTGGCGCAGAAGGCTGTTCAGGCTGAAGTAGATACAGGACATATTCTTTGAGGGGTGTTGGATGGGTTTTTTCTTTTTCTGTCTTTAATCTGATGAAGGGGTGGGGTTGGAAGTGGTATAGCTGGGGTATGGTGGGAAGCAGGTGAGATAGTGTTCAATTTCTGGGGACAGAACTCAAGTTGGGGGGGATGTTGTGGTCTTTCATATAAGCAAGTTGGAATAGGCTGCGTGCTGCGGGCTCATCAGTAGCGGCGGGCTCAGCAGGAGAAGCGCGCTTAGCAATGGGTGCAGTTTTTCTTCAGAAAGTCGCGCTGCAAGCTCAGCAGCATTCAAATTGGGATCAGCATCTGGAGGCATGGAATGGAATGGATTGGATTGGGGGATTGCGCGCAGATTGCGCCTTGCAAGAGGCGGATCTCAATTGCGCGGATATATCTTTGATATCTGGAATGGCGTGTCAGGCGGATGCAGACATGCGCTGGTGGCTACAAGTTGGGCGGGGCGCAAGGTCGTGTCATGAGAAGGACAAACCAGGTGGACGTAATGGCAGATGGGTGATAGGGATGGATATGGGATATGGGATAGGTGATATGGGCTGTGGAATATTGGATGGGAAGGATAGGGTTGAGGCTAGGGTTCTGTGCTTAGGGGTTGTATTTGATTCTTCTTGCTTTTTTCTGGTTGTAATTAGGTTAGGGTTGAGTTTTAGGCTACTTAAGACGCACCCTCAACCCAGATATCATGGGGGAGGGAGGTTGATTGGTTGTCATAGGTTTTTGGAAGGATCTTTACCCTCAATTCTCTATCTCTCAGTCAAAGGTTGAACAGTTGCACTCAGTGTTTACAGACGCAGGGGATCAATAAATTTCAAACTTTGAACCATTAAAGTAAAAGTCCTGTTCTGTATTCCACACCAGCAAACAAAACCCTGACTGTATGTTTTTGGTTGCCAGCTCTGCTACAGCCAAGAAGGCTGGGCCCCCAAAAGGTCCAGCCCCTCACCCCTTCTGGCATGTTGAGCAAGGGTGAAAAAAAGTTTCCATGCAAGGGAATGGCATGAAATAGAGTTTTTTTTTCAAACTATTTGATATAGCTATAGTAATAAAGTCACTATATCCATGCTAGAATGTGTGAATAAAACTTTATTTTCAACTTTTTTCATGAGATAGTATGCATTTTGGCATGGTTTTGGAAAAACAAAAAAGTGCTAAAATGACTTTGAAAAAAGATTGTTTACAAGAATTTTTTTTAGCCTTGGCCACTGGAAGTTTTAAAATATTTATGCTAAAAGTGTCAAAAAGCAATTTATAAAAGTGCCCAAATAGCCTTTTGTGAATCAAATTTCAGGATTTGAGGTGATATTTTAGGGGTTTAAAAAACCTAAAAAGAAACCCCCTTCAAATTTTCTGATCCCTTTAAACTTTATCTACATAAATTTAATATAAAAATACACAAAACACCAACAGAAATGTGTTAAAATAATTATCAAGAAAATGTCTTTTGATATGCATTTTTTGACTTTTGGTAATTTTTTGAGAGGAAAAAACAGCTTGTAAATTTTGAAAATAATATTATTTGACCCTTTTTGTATGTTATGAAAAAAAATCAGCTTTAAAAATACAAAAATATTCCAGAAAAAAAACCTAAATAAAAGCATCAAAACTGCAAAGAACCAGCCATTGTTCATTATTTTTTGAATTTTGAAAAAATTTTGAAGGGAATTAATATCTTCAAAAAATTCAAATAGGTTAGAAGCCTCTTTGAAAAACTTAAGTATCAAAAATGCATATGGTATATCCAGTCATTTTAGTTGGGTGGTAAACTCCCACTGGTCATGCAACAAGCTGTGGTTGATGGGCTTACCAAATTGGTTGATGGGGCAATAGCCAAGGGGGCCCAATCCTGTTGGTTCATCAAGTTGACCTAGTTTCTGGTCAACTCAGGGAAACAAGAAGAAATTTTGCTGCTTCTATGCCACCCATCACTTTTATGACCAACAGGGTGGCCTCCAGTTAATGATCAACTCTTGGTGGCTTCAGTTGAAAGCCAACATGGGAAAGTTGATGGCACACCCCAATTGGTAGAACACCTGAAAAGCGGTGGTTGATCAACCACCATGTGGCTTTGAGAACCCATTAAATGGGGTTCAACAAAAAATACACTGAGTTGATGACCCAACCAAACTCAGTGGACACACAATATATTCAAATGTTTAAAAACAATGTGCATTTAAGTGTTTTACAATGAGTGGCTTACCTCCCAAAAATGTAGAAACTGAAGGAGTCTAAAGATTAGGGGTGTGAGAACAATGATGCCCTTATTATTATGGAAATAAATGAATTCTTTGTGATAATAATCAAAAACACTTGAATTTTTTTCATAAAAAAGGTATATTTAGAATTTTTCTCAAGTTTTTTATGTTGTGTACTAAGGTATTCCAAATTATATCAAAATCATCAAATTTATTTAAAAGGAATGCTTTTATGATATTTTTTGTTTTATTTTTTTATTTGAAGAAGTTTTGGGTGAATTTTCTGGAAATATTTTTGTTCTCCTTCATAAGTTGATTTATGTAGCATTTTTATGTTTTTTGATGTTTGGTACAAATTTATTTTAATTCCATCAAAAATCTTGAATTTTTTTCAAATAAATAAGTTTTTTTATCTTCTCTATGGTTATTATTTCACTGGATGAAATTTTGAATGAAATCTTTGAACATAATTGAGTTACCCCCACTAAAGGGGGCTCTACAGAATTTCCGGAATTTTTGTTACAAATTTATTTCTACTACACCTGAAAAACTTCATTTTGTGTAGAAAAAATTATTTTCTGGCATTTTTATAATTTTTTGCATATTTTTTAAAGTTTTTTTTTGTAAACTGACATCATATTGGAATTCCTTGGAGTAAACCAATTTGAATTGTTTTTTCTATGTAAAATTAACCCAGGTGATGTCCAACATTAAATTCTCACAGGGATTATACCCTAGGCAGCCCCCACCTGTGGTCTGGAGGATTTTTTTGGCCCCAAAGGCCTCAATTATTTTGTGCAGGCCTTGACGGGCCCAAAAAACTCTTGAAGGTGTTTTCCAACCCCAGAGATTCTTTCAAACCTTCAGGGAACCAAACCTTTTACAATCAGGCTGGTCACAAAACTGGGTTTGCAATATCAAAATGGACCAACCAATGAGACCAGCCAAGTCAAGAGTGCTCAGGAAAATTAGATTATGAGAAAGCTTGGGAATATATTAATGTTACAATTGCTCCCTTTTAATTTATTTTCTTTCTTTATTGTGTTTTCTCATCTATTTATCCCCAATAATTTATCTTCATTTTATCCAAAAAAACAACATCTTGAACACAAAAAACACCATATGCTTGTTTTTCCAAGTTCCCAACCCAAGAAATAAACAAGAATAATAATCCATTTTTTTTAACTGGTCACAAAAATTTTCAGATCAACAGTCAAATCTCAGCGCCCTTCAAAGCAAAAATCAGACAATTTATACCAACATAATCTCCAAAGAAAAAATTTCTTGCATCCCCATGCTCAAGGGAGGGAGAAACATCCCTATATGTCACAAAAAGTTGACCATATTCCTCACATTCAAAGAAATATTAGAAATCACCCTTGCTGACCCTGGTCATTCTCCAAACAGCAATCTCAAGGAGAAATCAAAAAAGGCTTCCTGGATCCTCATCCAGAAACTGAGGGAAAGCATCTACATTGCAATTATCACTGAAACCAATGTGAACAAAACCCACAATATTTGGAAAAGAATTAAAAAATCCTACACTAATGCCACTTCATAAGCCACCAGAAATCCCCTTACCAGAGGGGAAACAATCAACTTCAAGGGTTACCTCAGGGCCTACCTCAATCAAGTCAAAATTTGCCTTCTTCAATTCAACTCCATTGGTATCAAGCAAACCAACAAGGCAATATGTGTTTCAATTTCTTCAGAGATTCCCAAGAAAAGCCTTGGTATTGTTGACCCACTCTTTTTTGAGACCCATAAAAAAACCTCCATGTAATTTTTGATTGACAGAATCAGGAATCCCTGAAAAAAACAAGAAAATTCATAAACCAACTAATCCAGAAAGGTTTTCAACCATCCTTCATATGCAACAAAGGGTAAGGAAAATGCCAGCAGTAGGATGCGAAGGAGGAAAGCACAACAATCAGAGAGCACACAATGAAGGCCTCGGACCCCAAGCTCAGAACCATCAGAAAGCCAACCTGCACACTAGTAAATTATGCCTCCACCACTCAAAACCTGCAAACATCCTCCAATCCTTGTCAGCAATCTCCTTGATTCAAAAATGATTTTGAAGCTCCAATGGCTGTGTTTCTCCTTTCCACCCAGAAATGAAGGGAAATAGAGCTGATACTTGAACCTGGGGCTATCCATCACATGGTGAAAAGCAGTGAGTATATAATTTCAACAAAAAGCTGTAATGTACCAATATCCACTTGGAGGGATGGGGCAACAATGAAGGCTACTCACACCAGCAAAGCCATAATATCTGGACCAGTATGAAACCACCCCATTTCAGAAGGTGCCCTATTTGTGCCCTCACTGAAACAGAACCTTGTTTTCTTAGGCCCCATCTTGAAAGAAGGAGGAAATTTAAAATATGGAGAAGCAGAGGAATCTGTAACATCAAACAACGATATTTTTCCAATCACTATGAATAATTTGCTTTGAATTATGATTGACCCTTCCATTTCAATCATTTATGCAAACATTTCTGCATTAGAAACATCACTTTCTAAGAAATATGAAATTTGGAATAAGAGTTTAGGACATGCAAGCATGAGAAGAATTAAAGAAGCCTTGGAACTGCCTTCCAACCAGATTAACTCCTTCTCCACATGCACAAAAATGAGGATTGTAAAAATTCCACTCAAAAGGTAATTTTAAAAGACAACAACCCCTCTTGTTGTTGTTCATGCTGAAATATAAAGTCTAATAAGTGAATCAAAAATTAGCAGGTCTTGCTACTTCCTTACCCTGGTTGACCAGTACAGTGGCTTTGTATAAACTGATCTGCTGAAGAGGAAAAGTGAAACTTTTGGCTCTTTTGAGGCATATTAGAGCTTCTTGGAGAACCATACCTGCAAAAAAATAAAGAATTTCATATCCAATGGAGGGTGAGAGTTTTTCACCAATGACTGGAGTATCTTGCTTCTTGAATGCGATATTCAGCAAAACTTTTTGCCACAATAAACCCCCCCAAAAAAAACACAGTGTGGTTGCTATTTTTAGATGCATTGGAAGAAGGCTCAGCAGCAACAGGCGGAACTGAATGTTCAGCAATGGGAAATGTGGGATCCACAGAGAAATAGGGAAGTAAGCTGAGCCCAGCCCATTGTCTCCTCCAGCCACAACAGGTTAAATTTCAGAAGTGGTAGGATGCAGAATACATAGAACAATGGGGAAGCTGAGCCCCCAACTCCTAGCTTTTGCAGCAAAAAAGGGTTACGGTGTAGTAGTCAGCAATCTTCTGCAGCTGTGGATTTAGGGAAAGTGTCTCCTAGCATTGTATTTGTATAAGTGCGGAAGAGTTTACGGCCAGAATCAAGTGATCAGAACTATCCAGTATGTATCCAAGGACAACTAATGGGTATGCAGTTGGAGTTGAAGAAGGGTGTCTAATGATTGGGGCAAAAGGATGCCAATGTGAAGGATGCAATATGTGGAGATTGAAGGAAATCTTCCAAGGAAGATTGGGAGAATCTTGTCTTGGAAGGCACAATGGGGTGGATTGACTAGTAGACTCTTGGAAATTACAAGTAAGGCCATAAATAATTCACAAAGATGGATTGTCTAGGCGGATAATTACTAATCAGGATCATTTGAAGAGGTTCATGAGGTGGAGAGGCAGTGCAGAGGGATTAATTTGTTGAATTTAACTTGTTCCAGAAGATGGTTTTTGGGTTGTATCTATAAATTTTTGTTTTGTCTAGAGGAGGGCATGGCATGGGAGATGTTTTAGGTTATCTTATTGAATCATATGTAATATATAGTATCATCTTTGAGTAATGGAGTACAGAAATTCATGGCAGAGTTTCCTATTTTATTGTTATTTTATTGCAATAATTAGTCAAAGGAGAGTCTGAAGGGCATGGAGTTTGAACACAAACAACAAAGATGGAACTCAGGTATTTTTTTCCAAGGTATTTCAGATCATTGTTATTATTTTGTCAATGCTGCTTTTATAATGTAACAGAGAAGTGAAGAGTTTGGGAAAATAGCATGAATTAATTCACAGACCAGTGGAGGATTATTGTGGATACTTTTATTATTACACTTTCTTCCTCCACAAATTGGGGGCCTCATTGGGAAATTCTGTATTTTTTCTGGAATACCCAGTTTTTGAAGTCTATAAAAATTTTCTATCTTTAATTTTTCCTTTTGTGATTAGAATGTCAAGGAAGGGATGAGGGGAGCACTTCCTACCCATTGGAAAACCACAGAGTTGAGCTCCGGCTAACATCCACCTCTGAAAAAAAGATAAATTTTGAAAGCTCCTCCTCCAATGGAAACCACTGGGAGCCACCTGAATTATTAGGTGCCAAGCAAAACTCCTTGGGGTTGTGGAGCAAAGATCCATGCATGGGATTATCTGGCAGTGATATTTTTTCCTAAGGATTTGGTGGTTCCCCAAACCTGTCCTAAAGCCATTGGAAGCACTGTTATAGTATAAAAAAACTCAAAAACCCATATTAAACTCAGAAATGGATTTAAAATCAAAAATAAACTATATTTAATCAGCCAAATTACCCTCCGATCCCTCATGGATTAGAAGATACAGCACAAGAAAGCTTCAACTGTGGCAAGATCATACACAACTTGGTGTCAAATATCTGTGGGAGAAATAAAGGCATAAATTTGAAACCCTCAAGTACATACCAGTGAAAACTTAGCCTAAACACCAGCAACAGTAAAAAACCTTTCACCTCATCAATAATACAGAAAAACAAATAGAAGAGGGAGTGAAACCAGTTCAGATCCTGTCACATCATACAGAATACTGAAATACAGATACAAGAGGCAAAGCAACCAGTTCAGATCCTGTCACTTCATCCAGAATACAAAAATATAGGCAAAAGAGACAGTGAAACAAGTTCATATCTTTTCATCTCATCCAGAATAAAGAAATACAGATCAAAGAGGCAGTGCAACCAGTGCTACCAACAAAACAAACAGTATTGCACAAAAATATATGCAAGAGGTAGTGTCTCAGCTTACTACTATTGCAGAGCAAGTTTCAAAAAGTAACAAAAATTAAGTAAAAATAATAATAATATAATTAACCGCACAAGGAGTAAGAAAACCAGAAAAATTATTACAGGAATGGATCTTCCACCCAGAATTGGGTAGGGTCACTCACTGACCCCACCCTTGAAATCCAACTCCTTTTTTTTCAATAATTAAGGAAAGAAAGAGAAAAATACCACGGCTCCACTATTGAGCTTTTGGTCAATTAAATATTTCACAGGTATTTTCACGTATAAGTTTCACACCTAAAATTTAGTCAGAATTGAGGTGTTGTGTATATTTTAGGAGTTACAGACGGAAATGTGTTTTGTCACAATTCCCCCATGCTGCCGCGGCGGCCAATGCAACCGCGCGCGGCTGAGATACAGCCCTGTCACTCCGTCAAGGTTGTGTACGCAGCCCTGGGCATCTGACAAGTACGCAGCCGTGGGACTACAGGTTGAAAGAGTGACAGGCGGCCTGAGAGGCTTAGTTACCACGTAAACATGCTAAAACCCACACGGTAGCATCCTACATATTTAATAAATGTTCCCGTGGATAGTAGATAGTCTAAAAGTACATAATATTCTATAAAAATACTTAAATAACCCTTATATGTATTTTTTATTAAATATAGTTCAAAGTACTAAGAATTTCAAAAACAAGACAATCACAAATTCTAAAAATATATTAAAATACTTTAATATATTTTTATGACCATTTCTAGAAATCAATATCTTTGTGACATACTAAGAAAACTAATGATGTAAAAATATTACATGAATTCCCATGAGTTATATTTTTAAGTAATTATCTTAGTAAATCAACTGGAACTCGAAAATAAGGAGGAAAATCAATATCATGACTTTACTCCAGTTATTTAATACATAATGAGAACTCACATGACATCCTAATGTCCGTAGAAATGTCTATTAAAATAGTTATTAAATTACTGGGAACATTTACTAAGGATAATTAATGAAATAATAAATAAAAAGGACAGATTAGTGCCATTCAAACGTCCTGATATCTATTATAAAGTAGAATAATACACATACCCTGAGGAATTAGATGCTACCCATGCTATAGCACCAATAAAACGTGACAGGCTACCACTGGTTACCCTGCTAGCCTTAGTTTCCGTCCCTTTGAGCCCCTGTACCCCTCAGAAGGATAGAGTTGGGACTCCAAAAGCTATAACTAAAGAGCTCTTTTGAGGATATTGATGGGCAGAGACCCAGTTATATTCATATCCAGACACCATGCCAAGGTAATCAAGTACTTATAAGAGATACGTAAGTGATTTATGGCTAAGTCTGATCAATAATATTCATCCTCAACCTCTTTTTTTATCAATTAAAACTGCTGAACAACCATATAACCCTAATATACAGGTTTAACCAATCAGTGCACGTCCCAAACAGATACCCAAAGGATTTAATAATATACCAGTGAGTTTATTATCCTTTTTCTGTCGTGGCAGATTGGTTACAATGCCCTGCCACTCCACCGGGTATTTTATATACATATTATCTTTGGGAAAAATATCCTTTAAACTAAAGGTCCTAAAGTAACCAGGCCTAGGTGTTTTCATACTGAATTCCCTGAAGAGAGGTGTTAAAGATCCCCAACATAATTGTGGACCCTCTATAAAAATATTTAATAATCAATTTATCTATAACAATTTATAACAATCAACCATAACCAAACCAATTAATCTTGCAATAAGCTTTATCCAAATATTTTATGGATTATTGCTGCATTTATTAAATAATATATTTATTATTTATTCTATCACCTCTTGTAGCTAAAGGATAGTAAGAGTCTTGGCATCAAGGAGGCTGACAATTGATGGTCTGGCCGGGAAATATTCCATTTTATTATATTTAATACCTTGGATCAGACATTTCACGTAAAAAGAAATCAAAGATTAATTTATCTGACTTTATAACCGTGATTTATCATTAAATTCTTTTGCAGTGGACTTAAAAACCAATGCCAAATTAATAATCTATTATTTAAATCTTTTAAAGATAAAGAAAGAATAATATATTAAAAATTATAAACCTACTGGTTGGAAATCTTTAACTCAAGATGAGGAACATAATATCTCTTCTGCACATAAACAATTAGATAAACTCCTTGAAAAAGAATATCTTGAGAGGCGTATCAAATTTGAGGCCCTATTAAGGGAACATAAAGCTTGGAAGAAATACTGTATTAATTAATTCTTGAAATATAAAAGTAAGTATACACCTTGTATTACCATATTATTTTTTAAAAATAATATTAATCTATTTTATTGACCAATAAAATAAAAATTTTTAACATCAGTGAACCCTCCTTTACCAGAAACCACCGCCACTGAAATTGATTTATTCAATTGAGAAATCTCAGATATCTCTGGACGCCCTGAGAATATTGATTGGGCTAGTGAAGACCTCATTGGAACACACCAAGACCCCTTAGGATTACCTACTAAGGATCAATTTAATCCAAATAAAATCTTGGTACCTTTAAACATCAAATTAAGTGAGTTTTGAATAAAACTTATTTTTACGGATTTCTTCTGTAAAATACTTATAAACTTTTTATTCAAAAGTGAATAGACGTAACACAAGAGCCCCAGGGAGAATTCCCTCTTATGGATCTTTGCCAACAGCTCCCAGTAACCGTGACACCACCAATAAGGAAAACCATGAAGGGACTGGAACCTGTGAATCAAATGTTGATGGACAAGGCGCAGCAAAAATTACTTCTCCCCTCTCCCAACCTAGAGCTGGAGAAGGTAGTAGAATCAAGCCACCCTCCTTTACAAGAAGATTCCCTGCAGCCACCCCAGCAGAATCTGGCCAAGGAAGCAAGGATGAAAGACTTAGTCAAAGAGCACGTGAAATATTGGGAAGAGTTCAAAGAAGCCCAAGCCAAGGAGTACATGGTGTCTATGAAAAAGATAATCTCCCAGGCAAAAGCTACCCAGATAGTTCTTCAGGAAATTATTCCAAGGGAAGAGGTAGAATCCTACGTAGGAAAATGGAATCCTTGGGATCAATTAGCCCAACTCAAAGGCAAAGGATCAGGAAAGAAGAGATCCTCTTCCCATCCAAAGCCAAAGGGAAAGATAGATTGGGATCAGATAATATCCCTAGCTCAAAAATGGAAAAGGTTTAAAACAATTAGCTTTTAATTCTAAGCCCAAACAAACCTCTGATGTAATTACTTCCTTTTCTAATGATATGCGTCATAATTTCAAAATTGTTTGTGAAAATTTGGACAGTATTTATACCTAAATGGATAAATTAACCTCAGTAGTAGCCAAATTGATTAATAAACAAAAAAAGACTGTAGGAATGGAAGAAATCAAAGAAAACACAGAACATTTATTGGAGACAATTAATCAAGGTAGGATCAGAAAGACTCAAACAATTGAGAATATGTTATCAAGAATTCAAGAAGATTTTATTATGTGTTTCCAACCCTTAAGAGAAGAATTGGTAACCACTACTAACAGCTCCATTCTACCCCTTAGTGAAAAACTAGATGTGCTTAATAACAAAGTGTACCTGAAACTTAATCTTCTCAAAAATGATCTCAGAGAATTAAAAGTCCGTCTGACCAACCCCTTGGGGAGTACCACAGAGGAACCAAAACCTCCCAGACAAACCACTACTCCTTATGCACCAACCTTATTAGTAATGCATAGGAGTGACACCTTTAGGCCAAGTCCTACCCCTGAGATGGAGCAAGCCCTCAAACTGGTACCCCCTATTTCTGAATTTACCAAGTTGTCTGGTGAAGGAGAATACAATCATATAAATTTTATTAAATTTATTGACTACACTATTAACTCTTATGACCTACCGGAAGCTATAGCTGTAGTCAGGCTTCCCAGACTATTTGAAGGAGTAGCCTTGGACTGTCTTATCATTAAAAGAGAAGAAGTAGGATCCTTACCATGGAATTCTTGGAAACTTCTGATTAAGGAACAATTTGGTTATAGAATGTGGAAAAGAAAAATGATGAAAAATTTTGAAAATTCCTTATTTGACCCCTCCAAATATAAACCTCACAAATGGTGCTTGGAACAGAAGAAAAGGTTGGATTGCTTCTATCAAGATGCTGATAAAGAGGAATTAAATAAAAGAATCCTCAAACTGTGTCCTGGAAATCTTAACCATAGTGGAAGATGTAGGATGCGTATGGATGCTGACTTGCCAACTCTAATCAATGTGCTAAAGGAAGTAATAGACATGAATGGGTTATACAAGAAAGCCCCTTCTAGACCCAAAGAGAACTACAACATTAAAAAAACAGAGAAAAACTTCCTCTGATGAATACCTCTGATAATAAGAAGCCTAATGAGAATAGGGATAAAGAGAGGATGCCTGCAACTCGTTGGAATTGTAAAAAGACTGGGCATATGAGACAAGACTGCCCATTACCAAAAAGAAAGATAGAAGTCTTGGAAGGAGAGCAGGAGATTTAAGGGAATCAGAACTATGAAGATATAGCTGATACTGAAGGATCTCTTTCTGAATGTGAATTGATCCTGACCAACCCTGTTAATGTTATAGAAGGAGATATAGGCACTTCTGTAGAAATCAATAACATCCATGGGGATTCTAGCTTTCCCCAACAAAGGAATCCTACCGTAATTCCTATAAATATTATGGATGTCAAACCATTAACAGTTAAACCTATGAGTGGGAACAGTTATACCACTGGTCAAACTTGTTATGCAACAGGATTGTATAAAGAACGGCCTATAAGGTGATTACTGGATAGTGGAGCTTTTTTCTCATGTTTCTGTGCTGAATTCTTAAACTAATGGGATCCCAATTGGAAAGAACACCTTCTGCCCATCCCAAAAGCCAGGTTCAGCTCTTGCAACTCTACCATGAATGCTATTGGAGTATGGACTGCTCCCATAATACTACCTCATACTAAAGGACCTTTGAGGATACAAGTGGAATTTGTAGTCTTGCTCAACGGACTATGTGACTACCTGATACTGGGTAATGATGCCTTATCTCTATATGTTATAGGTGTGTTCCAGAGTAAAGGGAGATACTTCACAGTAGGTGGTAATTGGGACAAGAAGTTTAAGATATGCACCATTCAGTCTAACTTCCCCTCCTCTGCTTATCAAAAGCATTTAGAAGACTTTGACCAAGAATATTTCTCTCAAGCAGCTCTGAATATGAAACTTTCTGAGGAACAGAAGAAAGATATATTGACATTCTGCTTTGAGAACCAAAATGCTTTTTTTACTAAATATCATCCCATTGGTTATATTAAAGGACATGATATGGTATTGAAATTGACCATTAAGCCTCCTTATCCTCCAAACTTAAGAATCACAGCCTATCCTCCTAGTCCTAAGTCTAGAAAAGCTCTTGAGGAACATATCCAAGAACTAATACACTTACAGGTATTAAGGAAAGTAGGGCATAATGAACAGGTAGATGTGACCACACCTGTAATCATAACTTGGAATAATGACAAGTCAAGAATGGTAGGAGACTTCAGAATACTCAACAATTATACTCAGGCAGATTATTATCCTAGACCCTGGATTGATCATGCTTTGAATAACTTGTCCAAAGCCAAGTACATCACTACTATGGATATTCTAAAAGTTTTCCACCAGATACCAATAAGCCCTGAAAGCAGGAAGTTTATGAGAATAATCTGTCATTTGTCATTTGGGAATATATGAATATCTTAGGATGCCCTTTGGTATAAAGAATGCTCCATCACAGCTCCAGATATCAATTGATACAGTTCTAGGTACATACATCAGACAAGGATGGATGATAGTATATATAGATCATGTTATCATATACTCTGATGATTGGGATACTCATATTAACCCAGTAATATTAGTACTCCAGAATATCTCTGGAGCAGGATTGAAGGTTTCCATGAAGAAATGCAGCTTTGGCTACAGAGAATTGAAAGCCTTAGGAAATATAGTCTCTGGTCTTACTCTAGCTGCTGATCAAAATAAGATAGCTGCTGTCATGAAGAGACCTACGCCTCAAAACAAAACAGAGTTATTTTCTTTCACTAGTTTTTGCAGTTATTACAGACAATACATACCAAAGTTTGCCCTGCTAACTAGGAGCCTGTATGAAGTATGCAACAACAACACTCTATTTGAAATGACTCATGATAGACTGAAAAACTATGAGGAGCTAAAAATAGCTATGACCTCTACTCCTTTACTCATCAAACCTGATTACTCCAAGTCCTTCAAACTGTAAATTGACGCCTGTATGGAAGGCTTAGGAGCTTCTCTACATCAAGAAAGGATAGAAGAAGACAGACCAGTAGAGAAACCAGTACTCTTCATATCTAGACAGAGCAAAGATTCAGAAAAGGGATATGGAGCCAGTCAGTTGGAATGTTTGGCACTAGTATGGGCTTCAGAAAAGCTACGCTATTACTTAGAAGGCACCAATTTTCAAGTAATCATGGACTTTAATGCTTTAAGAACTCTTATGAACATGAAAACCCCCAGCAGAAATCTGCTCAGGTGGCAAATTTCTATACAACAATATATAGGCCAGATGAATATAGTGCATAAAGCTGGAGCTAAACATCAGAATACTGATAGTCTAAGTATGAATGCTTTGCCTGATGTGTCTAAAAATCCAGAATATGTCCCTAAAGATCAAGATATCTTTCCTATCGTGAATATCAATATTTTTGCATTGAATGCTCCAATAATGGGGATCCACTTATGTGAATTAGATACTGCTTTCTTCAAACTATTAAGGAACAACAACTCTCCTGAAATCAAGCTGCTGATTACCATTGTGGAATGTGAATACCCAGAAGCAGCTCTGATAAATAGTCTACCTGCTTCATTACTTAAACCCTATAAATCAGGAAGGTTTACCTTTTGGGAAGGTCTCCTTTACTACAGACACCAACATTCCAGTGTATTAGTACTAAGCAAAAAAGAAAATATACAACATATACTCCAGGAATGCCATGACAACTGTTCATCAGGGCATCTATCCAATGAAAGAACTTTGGAAAAAGTAAAACAAACTGCTAGGTGGATAGACTGGAAAGAAATCACTATTAAATATTTTACTAGCTGTGAAACCTGCCAAAAATCTAATAAAACTACTGGAAAAAAGCTTGGACTCTTACAGAAAATCTCTGAACCTACAACCAGATGGGAAATCATTAATATGGATTTTGTCACCGGCCTCCCCCCTGTAGGTACTCATTCATATAACTCTGTCCTAGTTATAGTTGACAGATATTCTAAGAAGGCAAAATTCTTACCTAACCACAAAGAAGATAGTGCTATGGAGGTAGCTTTACTATTCTGGAACAGGATCATAGCTGATGTGGGTATACCCAACATTATAATCAGTGACAGAGACCCCAAATTAACCTCTGAGTTTTGGAGGAATCTACATGATATACTGGGTACTACTCTAGCATTTTCTACAGCATACCATCCCCAGACTGATGGGTTAGCTGAAAGAATGATACAGAACCTAGAAGATATGCTAAGAAGGTTCTGTAGCTTTGGTCTAGAATACAAAAACTCAGATGGTTTTTGCCATGATTGGGTAAGCCTACTACCAGCCCCAGAAATGGCTTATAACAGCAGTAAAAATTCTACTACCAAAGAAGCTCCTTACATACTAGAAAGAGGATGGATCACAAAACTACCTAGGAATAAATTAAACTATAACTTAGCCACTATTCATCCAAAATCTTTTGACTTGAAGAAGATGATAGATCTAGCAAATAATCCTTCTCAAAAATTTGTAGAAGAAGCAGTAGAATACAACAAACAAAGATGGGAAAAATGACATAAAGAACCTGGATTTCAAATAGGAGATCAGATCTTGATATCTACGCCCAATTTTAAAAATCTAGCAGGTAACAGAAAACTGAAACCAGCCTTTGTTGGACCATTTGTTATCAAGAAGATGCATGGAAAAAATGCTGTGGAAGTAATCTTGAGTGAAGAATTATACGGGAAACACCCAGTATTTCCCATTAGCCTAGTCAAACACTTTCAAATAAGAGAAGGTAGCAACCCCCCTCCAGCAATAATCCCAATAGAACCTGACCCTGTGAAAGAAAAAGGGAAAGTCAGCAGGATATTGCGAGAAAAGAAATAGAGAGTACAAGGAAAAGATGGTAGACTATACTTAGTAAGATACAAAGGAGAATCTTCAGACAAAGATGAATGGTTACCAGAAAATAACATACCTGATGGACCAATAAATCTCAGAAACTACAGGACCAGCAAAAGGAACTGAAACACACATGAAGTTAATTTTCTCCCAGGATCCTCCAGATTTTTTTTCAGATATGGCCATATCTTGGAGTGGGAGAATGTCAGCTTGCTACTATTGCAGAGCAAGCTGAAAAAAGTAACAAAAATAAAATAAAAATATTAATAATATAATTAACCTAAGAAGGAGTAAGAAAACCATAAATATTATTATTAAAGAAATGGATTCTCCACCCAAAATTAGGTAGGGTCACTCACTGAACCCACCCTTGAAATCCAACTCCTTATATTTTTAAATAATTAAGGAAAGAAAAACCAAAATACCACGGATCCACTATTGAGCTTTTGGTCAATTAAATATTTCACACGTATGGTCACGTATAGGTTTTATAACTGTGAGAATCTTGTTTATTGACTAACCAACAAGCTGAGAAACCAATACATGAGAAACATAACAATCATGAGAAATAATGAATGAACAGAACAACATAATCAGGGAGAAGAAATACAAACACCGTAACTGAGATGCCCACATTGATTATTATCAAGTGGCTGGATGGAGGATGAGCATCATGGTCTGGACAAAAGATGATATACTCTTGAGTTGAAAGTTGATGTCAAAGGTGTTTCAATTGGAATAGATGATCTTACCAGTTAGAGGTTGAATGGATTGTTTGATTGAGGGTCCTCTGTTGTGGTCGGTGAAGGGTTGTTTGAGGGGATCCGGTCGACCGTAATGAGACAAGTGAGGGAGAGAAATTACACAAGACAAGTAGAAGTAAAATGAGATGAGAAGATGAGACATGAAAAACTGGAACAGAAAGATCCAAGTACAATGATGGAGACTGAAAACAACGGAAGACTAGATAAAAGCGCTCTTCCTTCTCCCGGGAGTATCCGCAGTGGGACCATACCCCCTGGGTGAATCTCAGTCCCTGTGGGGTGATCCGTTGCCCACTATCTTGGCTTTATGACTCTCTTAGCTCTACACTCCCCTTAACTGGAGATCAAGCCTATTCCTTTCTGAAAATAAGATCTTTGAACTTTGTTAGCTGTTTTTCATTTACTGCCTTAGTTAGTGGGTCTGCAAGCATCTGAGAAGTTTCAATCAGTTGTACCGTTAGTGATCCTTCTTTGAGTTCATCTTGAAGGCCTCTTTTTTTAAGATCCATGTGTCTGGTCTTAGCATTGGAGCCAAATTTATTTAGTTTGTTGTCCAGCCCTTTGTTGTCAACAAGGTGTTTGGACAACAGGATTTCTTCTTGAAAGATTTCCTTCAGTAAATGGCGGAGCTATTTTCCTTCTAAAAAGGAGTCTAATAGCGGGTCGAGTTCAGCTTCTGTGGATGAATAGTTGATATTCCGCTGCTTGTAACTATTCCAGGAAAGGAGGGAGCCAAAGGACAGACACAGGTAACCGGATTGCGACTTGCGACTAGTGGGGTCCTCTCCCCAGGAGGCGTCACTGTAGCATTCTAGCAGCCCCTTCAATTTGTGGTAGGTGAGAGTTAGCTTCCATTCCTTGGTGTGGTTGAGGTATTGCCAAGTTCGCTTGAGCCCCTTCCAGTGCGTCAGTCCGGGTTTATTTGAAAACCTAGCTAGGCTAGAGACATAGTAACTGAGATCTGGTCTGGTTTGGCTTGAAATGTAGTTGAGAAGGCCTATGGTGGATTTGTAGTTTATGTTGAGCTTTTTGAATTCATCAAAATCTTTGTCTGATGCTTCACACAGTTTTAAGTGTGCCGTTAATTGTGTTGAGCAGGGTCTGGATTTGAGGAGCCCAAGTTCTTCTAAACCGTGAGCTATATGTTTTGGTTGGCTCAGGAGAATAATCTTTGGCGTCCGTTTGAATCTCATGCCAAGTATGGTTTCTGGTTTGTGGGCTTGTGAGTCTTTGAAACTAGATTTGAATTTGTCGTCAAAGTTGTTCCCATCATCCACAAGGATTAGATTTTTGACGTGAAAGAACAGGAAGGATTTGTTATCTTTGGGCTTGTAAAAGCAGGGATCACTATCCAACTCCTTGAACCCAACTGATTTGATCCAGCTTGTAAGTGTGCCGTACCAGTTCTTGGGAGACTGCTTGAGTCCATATAGGCTCTTCTTGAGTCGTAGATATTGACATTTGTGTTGGAATCCTTGGGGTGTTTTGATAATTACTTCTTCATCTATGGGAGCGTGGAGAAAGGCCGCCTTTATGTCATATTGTTGGATGTTTATCTTTTTCTTCAGGGCATACAGAAGGATTGCCCTGAGCAAAGCTATCTTGCCGGTTGGTGCAAAGGTTTCATCAAATTCGAGCCTGTGGACTTGGTTGAATCCTTTAACGCAGATCCAAGCCTTGTAGATAACCGCATTGTCATGCGCGTTTTCCTTGATTTCAAATACCCATACCGTATCAAGCGGGTTCAGCAGTGTGTCTCCTTCATAATCTTCCCAAACTTCAAGTAGTTTGCATTGATCCACCTCTTTCTTTATTGCCCCCCCACTTGAAGCTTTTGGCACACCGGCGCGCTTGATTGAAGGTCTTGGGCTCAAAATAATGATGAAATCCATAGCGCTGCGGGGGTTTGATGGTTGAGCAATCTTGGAGTGGTCTTCTAGAAGGTACTGGCTCTTCAACCATCCCCGTGGCTCTGTGACTTACATCTGGGTTGACAGGTTTGGATGTTGGATCACTTGTATTAGATTCCGCTTCCAAGACTGGATCACCTTCATCTGAGGAGTCTACTTTGGCAGGGGGTTCCCTGTAGTTCATTCTAGGTGCAGGATCTTCCTTTGTTGCTGAGGGAAGTTCTTCATTCAGTTCAGATACGTTGAAATATAGGTCTGAAGTCAAACTGATTCCTAGTTCATCAACTGAGTTCTTCAGGAACCTAACGTGCTTGGATTGGAAAATTTTCCCATTGGGCAGGAGGTCAGTGTTATAGCCAATGAGTTTTCCTTCTCTTCCTTTAGGGCGGAACTTGTCTCCCTTCAATCTACTTTGTTTCAGAACAATGGTTGTGATGCCAATGGGTTGAAGATAATTGAGGGGAAGCCTGCTACCTTTGATCAGTTCCCAGGGTGATTGTTTGAGATTATCTTTGGGAATCTGTTTCAGGCCGGTACAGCAGGACTTGAGGATCTCCAACCAGTACTTTCTTGGAAGCTTGGCTGAGCTTAGGGTTGATCTTAAGCTCTCCACAATGGTTTGGTTGGCCCTTTTGGATCTGCCGTTGTTTTTGGGATGGTAGGGCTCAGTGACTAAATGGTTGATGAACTTCTCCTTGAAGTATGTTACTAACCTGTTATTTATAAATTCCGTTCCGCCATCCAAGCAAACCATCAATGGATAATAACCACTAATATTATTTTGCTTCTCAATGACCTCTATCAATATCAGAGTCGCCTAATCCTTTTGATCCAGTGGAATGCCAGAGATGTACCCAGAGAAATTGTCCACGATGGCTAGAAAATACCTTTTGTGTCTATGAGATTCTGGATTAATCGGACCCACAATCTTGAGATGTATTCTATTGAAGGGTTTTGTGGCAGAAGTTGAGACAGATTTGAAGGGAGACTTGCTTATCTTGCATAGAAGACAATCTTTACATTCAAACTTGTCTTTTTCATTGGATGTGTATTGTATTCCCTGGATCTTGGATAGACGTCCAAGCAAGGCGTGGCTGTAAGATAAATGCAGATTTTTCAGGGTCCTTGGGTCCTCTACAATTTTTGAGTAGCATTGTTGACTGCCGACGTTGTGGGGTGCGTCAAGGACAAAGAGGTTGTTGTTGATCGTGCCTTGAAAAACTTTTGTTCCATCCTTTTTAACCTCAAAGTGTCCGTATTTAGCCTTGAGCTTGCACCCTTGATCAATGAGTTTTCCTGGGCTAATTAGGTTGAAAATGATTTCCAGGACGTACAGGCAGTTGGAAAGAGTGATTTTGTGAGTCTTCCATTCTAGCTTGACGATTCCCATCCCTTGTATGGGGAGGTCTGCTCCAGCTTTTCCAGTGGTAACATGTTCCCCATTGTATGGTTCCAGCGTTGTGAAGAATTTTTCCTGGTTGAAAATGTGCAACGTTGCACCACTGAAAATTAGTATATTCTTCTTGACTCCAATCCTTGAATCTATCCATCTCGTCAAGAAGGCCTGGAAGTGAGCCAAGTTGGAGTTTTCTTTTGCTTTTCTTTCCATCAAGTCTGGTTTTCTCTCCTCCATTCAGGAGCCTTGTTGGGGTGAAGATGATAGCACTCTGATTTGGACTGGTTCTTATCCTGCTTTGGATTGCAATATCCTTTTACACATTGATTGGATAGTTGGTTTTTGACCTTGGTCCTCATTGTGGCAAAAAAGGTTTCATTTGTACTTTGTAGGATGCCTTTTTTGGTGACTTCAGCTTTGATTTTGTTGTGGTATTGAACAAGATGGTTGCATAAAAATTTGACCAAGATTTGCTTTTCTGAGTGCATGAGTTGCTGCTTGAGATCCTGGATATTTGATGGAAACTTGAAAATTGTTAGGTATGCCAATATGTCATCCGGTAATTCAATTACTATGTTGATCATTTTCTTGATAGCGGTTTTTACATCAGTGACAAACTTCAGGATCTTTTCTGTCAGCCTCCTGGATGCCAAGACCCTTGCTATCCTTTAGCTACCAGAGGTGATAGAGTAAATAATAAATATATTATTTAATAAATGCAGCAAAAAGCCGTAAAAATATTTGGATTAAGCTAATTGAAAGGTTAAGTGGTTTGGTTATTGTCTATTGTTACAAATCAATATGAATGAATCAATTATTAAATATTTTAATAGAGGGGCCACAATTATATTGGGGATCTTTAACACCTCTCTTCAGGGATTTCAGTATTAAAACATGTAGTCCTGGTTACTATGGGCTCTTAGGTTTAAAGAATATTTTACCCAAAGATAATATGTATATAAAATACACAGTGGAGTGGCAGGGCCTTGTAGCCAAGCTTCCACGACAGAGAAAGGATAATAAGACTTACTGTTATATTATTAAATCCTTTGGGTATATGTTTGAGACGTGTACTGATGGGTTAAAACTGTATACTGGGGTTATAAGGTTGCTCAGAAGTTTTTAATTGATAAAAAGAGGTGGAGGACGGATATTACTGATCAGAAATTGCCATAAATCACTTACTTATCTCTTATAAGTACTTGATTACCTTGGCATGGTGTCTGGATATGAATATAACTGGGTCTCTGCCCATCAATATCCTCAAAAGAGCTCTTTAGTTATAGCTTTTGGAGTCCCAATATTGTCCTCCTGAGGGTTGTAGGTGCTCAAAGGGACGGACACTAATGCTAGCAGGTTAACCAGGGGTATCCTGTCATGTGTTCTTGGTGCTATAGCACGGGTATCATCTAATTCCACAGAGTATGGGAATTATTCCACTATATAAAAGACATTAGGACGTGTGAATAACACTAATCTGTCCTATTTATGTATTATTTAATTAATTATCCTTAGTAAATGTTCCCAGTAATTTAATAATTATATAAATAGACATTTCTACGGAAATCTTGATGTCAGCTAAGTTCTCATTATGTATTATATAACTGGAGTAAAATTCATAATATTGATTTTACTCCTTATTTTCGAGTTCCAGTTTATTTACTAAGATAATTACTTAAAAATATAATTCATGTGAATTCATGTAATATTTTTACATCATTAGTTTGCTTAGTATGTCACAAAAATATTGATGTCTAGCAATCGTCATAAAAGTATTTAAAAGTGTTTTAATATATTTTTAGAATTTTTCATTGTCTTACGTTTGACATTGTTGGTACTTTGAATTATATTAAATAAAAAATATGTATAAGGATTATTTATGTATTTTTATATAATATTATTTATTTTTAGACGGTCTACTATCCAAGGGAACATTTATTACATATGTAGGAAGTTCCCGTGTATGTTGTGGCATGTTTACGCGGTACCTGAGCCTCTCAGGACGCCTGTCACTCTGTCAACCCGTAGTCTCGCGGCTGCGTACTTTTCAGAGGCCTGGGGCTGCGTACACGAACTTGAAGGAGTGACAAGGCTCTATCTCAGCCGCGCGCGGTTGCATTGGCTGCCGCGGCTGCGTGCGGGAATTTTGACAAAACATATTTCCGTCCGTAACTCCTAAAATATACACAACACCTCAATTTTGACTGAATTTTAGGTATGAAACCTATACATGACAATGTGTGTGAAATGTTTAATTGGCCAAAAAGCTCAATAATGGAGCCGTAGTATTCTGGTTTTTCTTTCCTTAATTATTTAAAAATATAAGGAGTTGGATTTCAAGGGTGGGGTCAGTGAGTGACCCTACCTAATTTTGGGTGGAGAACCCATTTCTGTAATAAAATTTAAGGTTTTCCCACTCCTTCTTAGGTTCATTGTATTATTATTATTTTTATGTTATTTTTGTTACTTTTGAAGCTTGCTCTGCAATAGTAGCAAGCTGACATTGTCTTCTTTGAAGTTCAGGTTCAAGAAATTGTTGAAGATTCTGGCTTGATTAGACGCTTGAGAGGAGGAGAATTGTTCCTTGATGGCTAGCCATATGTCCTTGGAAGAGTTGACATTGGCGGCGCTGATCACGTTATTGTGGGTGACAGAATCAACCTTCAAAATGAGCAGTAGCTGGATTTTGTCGTTGTCTTGGGGTGAGAGGTGGTTTGAGGCTGATTCAAGTGTGTCTAACACTCCTCTTAGCTTCAGTAGAGCTTTCATCTTATCCATCCATATGCTGTAGTTCTCTTCTGTCAGCAGCGGGGTGGTTTCCAGGGTCTTCTTGAGCATAGCTTGACAAAATGAGTCCAAAAAAAAGCCCAATCCCAATGCCATGGTCCCAAGTCTTGCTGGTCGTGGTAGATTTTGGCTTTTAAACGTATTACTGTGAGAATCTTGTTTATTGACTAACCAACCAGCTGAGAAACCAATACATGAGAAACATAAAAATCATAAGAAATAATGAATGAATAGAACAACATAATCAGGGCAAAGAAATACCAAAACCGTAACTGAGATGCCCAGATTGATTATTATCAAGTGGCTGGATGGAGGATGAGCATGATGGTCTGGACAAAAGATGATATACTCTTGAGTTGAAAGTTGACGTCAAAGGTGTTTCAATTGGAATGGCTGATATTACCAGTTAGACGTTGAATGGATTGTTTGATCAAGGGTCCTTGGTTGTGGTTGGTGAACGGTTGTTTGAGGGGATCCGGTTGACTGCAATTAGAAGAGTGAGGGAGAGAAATGACACAAGAAAAGTAGAAGTAAAATCAGATGAGAAGATGAGAGATGAAAAACCGGAACAGAAAGATCCAAGTACAATGATGGAGACTGAAAACAACTGAAGACTAGATAACAGCGGGCTTTCTTCTCCCAGGAGTATCCGCAGTGGGACAATACCCGCGGGGTGAATCTCAGTACCCGCAGGGTGATCTGTTGCGCACTCTCTTGGCTTTATGACTCTCTTAGCTCTACAGGTTTCAAACCTAAAATTCAGTCAGAATTGAGGTGTTGTGTATATTTTAGGAGTTACGGACAGAAATGTGTTTTGTCACAATTCCCGCAAATAGACGCAGCAGCCAATGCACCCGCGCGCGGCTGAGAAACAGCCCTGTCACTCTGTCAAGGCCTTGTACGCAGCCCAGGGCCTCTGACAAGTACGCAGCCGCGGGACTACAAGTTGACAGAGTGACAGGTGGCCTGAGAGGCTTAGGTACCGCGTAAACATGCTACAACCCATACGGTAACATTCTACATATTTAATAAATGTTCCTGTGGATAGTAGATACTCTAAAAGTACATAAATTCATATATACATACTTGAATAACCCTTATACGTGTTTTTTATTAAATATAATTCAAAGTACCTATAATGTTGAAAATAAGACAATGACAACTTCTCAAAATATATTAAAATACTTTAATATACTTTTATGAGAATTTCTAGACATCATCATTTTCTTGAAATGAAAAAAAAAGCTATGATGTCAAAATAATACATGAATACCCATTACTTAAATTTTTAAGTAATTATTTTAGTAAATCAACTGAATTTCGAAAATAAGGATTAAAATCAATATCATGACTTTACTCCAATTATTTAATAAATAGTGAGAACTCTCCTGAAATCAGAATATCCGTAGGGATCTCTATTCAAATAATTATTAACTTACTGGGAACATTTACTAAGGATAATTAATTAAATAATAACTAAAAAGGACATATTGGTGTTTTTCACACGTCAAAACATAAATTATAAAGTAGAATAATTCTCATACCGTGTGGAATTAGATGCTACCCGTGCTGTAGCACCAAAAACACATGAAAGGCTACCACTGGTTACCCTTCTAGCTTTAGTTTCCGTCCCTTTGAGCCCCTGTACCCCTCAGAAGGATAGATTTGGGACTCCAAAAGCTATAAATAAAGAGCTCTTTTTAGGATATTGATGGGCAGAGACCCAGTTATATTTATATCCAGACACCGTGCCAAGGTAATCAAGTACTTATAAGCGATAAGTAAGTGATTTATGGCTAATTCTAATCAATAATATCCGTCCTCAACCTCTTTTTTTATCAATTAAAACTGCTGAACAACCTTATAACCCCAATATACAGGTTTAACCCATCAGTGCACGTCCCAAACAGATAACCAAAGGATTTAATAACATACCAGTCAGTTTTATTATCCTTTCTCTGTCGTGGCAGATTGGTTACAAGGCCCTGCCACTCCACCGTGTATTTTATATACATATTATCTTTGGGTAAAATATCCTTTAAACTAAAGAGGACAAAGTAACTAATACTTTGTGTTTTCATACTGAAATCCCTGAAGAGAGGTGTTAAAGATCCCCAATATAATTGTGGCCCTCCTATAAAAATATATAATAATGAATTTATTCATATTGATTCAAAACAATAAACAATAACCAAACCACTTAAACTTGCAATAAGCTTAATCCAAATATTTTACATATTATTGCTGCATTTGTTAAAAAATATATTTATTATTTATTCTATCACCTCTGGTAGCTAAAGGATAGCAAGGGTATTGGTATCCAGGAGACCAACACAGTACAAGTAGTACACCCCAAACAAAACAGCAGTATCGCACAGCAATATATGCAGGTAGAACCACGTAGTGCCAAAAAAATCACTAGTATTGAAAAGCAATATATGAAGGCAGAACCAAGTAGTACCAAAAAAGCCACCAGTATTGAAAAGCAATATATGCAGGCAGAAAAAATGGGTACCAAAAAAAACACCAGTATTGCACAGCAATATATGCAGGCAGAATCAATCTGCAAAAAAAAACCACCAATACTGCACAGCAATATATCTTATCTGTACTATACATAAATTCATGCACGGCTGTGCGTGCATGAAACCCCTGTAAATAAATTTTACAACCAGGAGAAATTCCTCATGTATATTTATCTCACTGTTACTCACCAGAACAGGAAGAACCCTCAGGGGCAGCCTTGAGGAAAGCCTGAGTCAGGATTTGTCTATTTTGAGGAGGGCCCCTCTGCCCTATCCAAGTTGTATCCTCACCTCCTCATGCCATCTGGGCAAATGAACTCAGTCAGAACTAACCATCCACCAATCCATAAAGGAATAATCTATGGTATCTACCCAGATAAATATTATGAGTGAACCAATTATAAAGGAACATGAAATCAGAAACCAGATTATAACCCATCTTTTGACCATTAAAGCCATCCCATGTGTTGAAATTATTGCTGAATTCTCCAATTGAAATGGAAAGGAATGAGCAGAATGGATTCTTTTGTTTCCAAGAGAAGCAGATCCATGGAGTAAAATGGCCACTCTGGTTCAAGGTAAATAATAAAAGATCAGGATTGATTGGCTGGATTAGAGCAAGGTTTAACTAGTCTAGATAAAAGCCATTTTTTCAAGAAAATTTTGTGGTTCTCCATAAAAGAAGGATAATGAATAATGAATGAAAAAAGGCAAAAGAGCTGTCACACATTCAGTGACTGACAGTACACAATAAGGAGAGACACAAAAGGCCATAAGATAGGGCATAAAAGCTTTCAAAAAAAGATCAACAAACACAGTAAAATTGAGGCGTAATTCAACTGATTTGGATACTTGAAAAAATTGAAAAAATCAACCAGTAAGAGGAAAACTTATTAGAGGTATGAGATATTATTTTAAATCATAAAAAACTAATTTTATGAAGCCACAGTACTGGAAAGCAATTTAAATTCAAAATGATTTTTATATAATTTTTAGTTAATTTTTTTTAAAACCAAAAGGAAGTTCACTAGTTTCCAGAATGCCAAAACCATGAGGTGCTTGAATAAGGGTTTGTCTTTGACCTCAATTTTTAGAACCAAATTAAACAAGAACCACTCAAGACTGAAGAATCAAAAAATAAAACTAAAGAGTGCACAACAAAAAGAAACTACCAAAATCTCCTCTACCCACCCCCCTGTGGGCATAAAAATCCTTGGGTCCTCTCCTGAACCATCCCTTGGATAAATCCTTGAACCCTTTAAAATTGGAATATTGGTTAATATAAAATATATCTGATAAACCACCAACCATAGAACCTGTAAACATCTAATGATTAATTTTGAATTATGACCTGTGAACTAATGGAATCCAAGTCAGAAAAAGGAAGAAAAAAAAGAAAAGTGAGACATAAAATGGCGCAATAAATCTATCAACAAGTAGGAATTGAGGTTGAGTTTTGAATTAAAATGGGGTATTCTGACAAGGCTTTGGAAGTTTTCTTGGAGATTAGGATGAGATAGTTGTGTTTTGAGTTCAGTCAGAGGTTGTGATAATTTCCCAATAACAGAGGCAGCTACTCTCACCGATTAAATTATTGGCTAATATGAGTTCTTAAGATTGTTGAGGTATTGGGGATCTGTGAGCCATTGAGATTAAAGGAATTTGATTTCAACCTTGGGGGAATAAGTGAGGATCAATGAATGAAGAGAGAACAGAGACAGATGAGGAAAGGAATAAAGGAAACAATAAATGATGAATGAAGGAGATGACATGGAGGAAGGACCATTTCAAAGGGAAAGTTCTATGAATTGGAAGATGACTGATGAGCAGTTCTCTTTCCCAAGGGATCTCAGTGAGGTTCATTTTGAGATTTTTGTGGGTGTTCAGGCGTTGTGGGAATACTATTAGTTTTAGCAATTGGGAAAACTTCCAGTTATGTGTGTCCAGATTTCTTACACTCCCCATAACTGGAGAGATTAGCAATTAAGGACCGGAGAGGTATTTGTATGAGGGATCCAAAATCTTGATTAGTTTTTAGCTGGAGACTTTGGTGGGGATTTGGTCAGTGGATTGGCCAGCATTTTTTTTGAAGGGATTAGAGTTATTTTGAGTTTTTTGGTGTTGAGTTCATGTTGCAATCCTCTTTTCTTGAGATGAATATGATGTTTCTTTGCATTTGAGAAAAAACATTGCAATTCATCAACAAATCCTTTTATTTCATTGTAGTCTATGGTTCAAGCAATTGAGATGCTGAAAAATTCACTCAGTATGTGTTTGAGCCATTTTCCTTCAAGGAATGAGTCAAGGTGGCGATTGAGTTCCCTCCCATTTGAAGAATAGATGATTTCCTGTTGTCTGAAGCTTTCCCATGACAAAGGCTTAGTTATCCTGATTGAGATTTTCTTGTTTTAGGGTCATCTCCCTGGGATGCGTTTCTGAAGAAGCTGAGTGGATTGGTGGGTTTTTTGTATTGCAGATTTAGCTTGATATCTTTGGTGGCCGTGAAATATTTCCGGGTTTGTTTTAATTTGTTCCAGTGAGAGAGACCTGGTTTATTCTTGATTCTTATTAGGCTGGAAACAGGAAAGCTGATATTGGGTTGTGTTTGCCTTGTTATATAATTCAGGAGTCCTACTGCAGAATTTTAACTGATTTTAAGTTGTTTTAAGAGTTCAAATTATTTGTCTGTGGCTTTTCTTAATTGAAGATTAGGGGTAAGAGTATTTTTGAAAGGTATAAAGTTTACCAGACCAAGTTCTTCCATGCCATGTTTGATTTGTTTTGGTTGGCTGAGGTGGATGGAGGTGTGGGTCCTTTCAAAATTCATTCCTAGTATCATATCTGGGTTGTTTCACTGTGAATTTTTGAAACATAGGTTGAAATCATCTTTGAAGCCATTGCCCTTGCACACCAGGATGAGTTTTTCCATGTGGAGAAAAGTAATGATTTTGAATCTTGATATTTTGAAAATTAGGGATAGCTGTTGGATTCTACAAAGCCTACCTTCTTGATCCAGTCAGCAAGGGTTTGAAACCAGTTCTTAGGAACTCGTTTGAGGCCATAGATTCTTTTCTTGAGTTTGAGATATTTTGAGTTTCTTTTGCATTCATTAAGGTTATTGATGATGGCAATTTCATCTATTGAAGCATAAAGGAAGGCTCATTTTATGTCAAAATGATTTATTTGGAGATTGGGTTTGATGGCAAATTGGAGAATTTTTTGCAGGAAGGATATTTCAAATTTTGATGGAAATTTTTTTTGAATTGAGTCCATGGGCTTGGTTATAGCCTTTCACACAGATTCAGGCCTTGAAGATGAGTGCATTTTTGTGACAGTTGTCCTTTATTTTTAAGAACTGGGTTTTTATAGAGGGTTTTTTGGTTCTATTTGATTTTAGTCTTCCCAAAACTTTAGTCCCTCACATTGATTTGGCTCCTTGCTTATTGCTTACTTCCACTTCTCTGATTCCTTGCAGGTGACTTCTTTGATGTAATTTTGGGTTTGGAGTAGGGTTGGAAACAATATTTTTGGAGTTTTTGAAGGTGGAGAAATCTCTGAGGACCCAGGTGGTTTGAGTTATCAGTCTTGAGTATGTTGGAGCCTGAATTTGAGAAGGGTAAGTTGAGGTTTGGGTTGAGTTGATGCCATCTAGATTCAGAAAGAGATTGTCTTCTAATTTTCAGTCACTTTTGCCTTGATCTGATTTTTCTGAAAGTTTGGATCAGTTTGGCCTGTTTTGGTAGGTTTTGAATTATTTTTTTGGCTTTTTTGGTTGTTGAGAAGTGGTCTCCTTTGGTGGAATTTTGTTGTGTTTAATCACAGCTTCAATATCTTCTATATTGTGATTTCCTAGATCATGCAGGGAGTTTAGGTCAAAGTTCATGTTTATTGACACGATGATGATACCATCTACCCTCAGTATGTGGTAGAATTGGAAATTGGGTTTGAAGCAAATGAGCTTACCTTCTATTCCTTTTGGGTGAATTTCCTCCCCTTGGACTAAAAGTGGTTAACGTATATTACCAAAATTCCTGTATTGGTTTGAAGTAAGAGTCTGGGAGTGAATGGTTGTGCATAACTTCCCAGGGAAACTGGGATTTAAATTTCTTGGTAATTTGCCTTGGTTCAGACCGCAGGCCTGAGAAATTCACACCAGTAGTTATTTGGGAGCTTTGAGGAGCCCAAGGTTTCTCTTACGCTTTTGAAAATGGTTTGGTTGGTCCTCCTTGCTTTTCAATTATGTTCTAGGTGGTTTGGCTTGGAGATGAGTGGTCTTATGCCTTTCTCTTCCAAGAGAGTATTTAACTTGCTTTTGGTAAATTAACTAACCCTTGCCAAGCAGATTTTGCTTGGGCAGTGGCTCAATTCGGTATTTTGTCTCTCAAGGATACCTATTAAGAAATCAGAGGTGTTTGCTTTGCTTGGTAAGGGAATTCCACTCAGATGTATCAAGGATTTGTTGAAAAATGTTAGAAAGTATTTTTTGTTTTGATGATGTTTGAGTTTTATCTCGCCTATAAGCCCCAGGTGTATTTTTTGAAGGTTTTGGATGCTTCAGATGAGTGAATTTTGAATGGGGTGTTGGTGATCTTGCTGAGGGCTCATTATTTGCAAAAATACTCTCCATCATCTATGATTAAATTATTCATTTCTTTTAATCTCCCCAGGGAGGAGTGTCCATAGGAAAGGTGCGGGTCCTTGTTTGAAATTCGTGGAATGGATTTTGAAGAAATAAAGCATGAGTTTCCACCAATTGAGTTGGGGTTCTTGACTACAAAAAGGTTATTCTGGGTGAATACTTTGATGAGGGCAGTGTTTTTTTTGAAAATTGAGAATTTTCACTTCTTGCAGAAAACACTGCATCCTTTACTGATAAGTCGGACAGGGATGATCAGTTTTATGAATATTTCCAGTAAATGTAAGCAGATTATGAGGATTATGATCTTGTCTTTACACAAGGGATACACAGTTTTCATTCCTTCAATTGGGAGACTTTCTCCTTCTTTCCCGGTAGAGAGGCAGTTCCCTTTGGTTCCCTCAAGAGTAAGGAAAACATTTTGGTCATTAAAGTTGTGATTCAAGGTTCCACTTTTGACCAGGATGTTTTTATTCAAGAGGAAATTGGATTTTATCCATTGCAGGAATAAGGAATGGAAATGAGCCAAATTGTCCTTGCTTTGTGGTTTCTTTTTCCATTTGGCCTTATTTTCTCTCCACCAATTAGGAGCAGTTTTGGGATGAAGATGAAGAAAATTCCTCTTCCAAATGCAAGCTGTCTTGTTTTGGATGGTGGTACCATTTGAAACATTGGTTTGAAGAAATAATACTGAATCTGGTTTCCCTGAGACTAGGGCCATTTTTTCAATTGGGTTTGATTTTTCTGTGGATTTGGCCTTGACCTTGTTTTTTTATTGAATCAGGTGGTTATAAACCAATTAAAATTTGATCTTCTTGTAAGAGTGCATGAGTTGTCTCTCCAGGTGTTGGAGCAAGGTAGGAAATTTAGATAGAATAATGTAGGCCAGAATATTTTGAGGAGGATTGATTCCAATTTCAACTAGCTTTTTGATGTTGATTTTGAATCTGGTTAAAAATTCAACAATTTCTTCTTCTTTGAATTATATGTGGAGAAATTTTTTGAATTTCCTGGCTCAATTTGATGCTTCAGAAGAAGAGAATCTTTTTTTGATTGCAAGCCAGATTGATTTGGCAGAGTTGAAATTTCTTGCTTTGATGGAATTGTTGTGAGTGATTGAATCAACCTTGTAGATAACAAGGAGCTGAATTTTTTTGTTTTCTGAACTGAAAAGTTTGTTTTTGTATGAATCCAGTGAAGGAAGAACTCCCCTGAGTTTGAGAAGCGCATTCATCATGTACCATCATATGCTGTATTTTTCTTTGGACGAAGGGGGATGGTGTCTAGAACTGTTTTCAGCATTTCTTGCAGGAAGCCGTTGTTTTAGGGATTGGTTTTGGATTCCATCATCATTTCCACTGGTTGTAGGAAGCAGTTTGGCTTTTAAAAATGAAACTTTCTGATGATAAAATTTGATTTTCAACCAGTGAGATGATGAAACCCAAGTCAGAACAAGGAAGAAACAACATAAAAGTGAGAAATAAAATGGAGCAACAGATCTACCAAAAAGTATGAATTGAGTTTGAGGTTTGGATAAAAATGGGGTCTTCTGACAAGGCTTTTGAATTTTGCTCAGGGATTAGCATGGGATAGTTTTATTTTAAAATGATTCAGAGCTTGTGATGATTTCCCAAGAAGAGAGGAGCTGTGGAGACTCCTTTGGGATGGTTTTATTCAGAAAAAAGCTTGCTGCTGGTCACTTAAGGGGGAATTTAGTACTACCACTATTGATATGATAGAGTAATAATAAGGGTGGTTTTTAATTGCCTTCCCCTCTTAGTACTATAGTAAGTCTCACAACAATAAAACAAAAGATATTTTTGGATTATATTAAGATAGAGTTGCTTCTATAGAAATGAAAATAGGACCTTTTGAATCACGTTCAAAGCATTTTAGAACAGGTTCTGAGAGATCTTTGGCACTAGATATAAGAAACAAAACTATGGAAAGAGGATTATGGATAATACAGTGCTAAAAGTGAGATGAAGCAAGAACAAAAACAAGATGATTGAAAGAAGAGATTCAATCTGTATGACGCTAACCGGGGTTTATAACAAATGGACATGATTGGGTTAGGGTAGGTGTTTTTGTGAGTTTCATCCTCTTTTTTAGTATTTCATGAGCTGTAAGAATATCTGGAAATGAGAGATGTATTGAACTAATTGCAAATAAGAAAGTTAATTTGAAATGTTTCTCAACATATAGTAGTCTCTATCAGACCTAGGAAAAATATTCTTGAGCTTGAAAAGGAAGAAGTGGTGGAACAGATGGGTGACTTGAAGGATAGAAGCTGAGTAAAGGAAAAATACTTTATCTTTTCTTATCCTTTGTGTATTTTATATTTTACTTATTGGTTACTGATTGAAAATCCTTTGATGAGACAGGTGATGATTGGATAAGGTTGAAATGGTTGAGCCTATACTTGATAAATCATGATGGATGATGATAGTATGGATGGATGGCGGATGATGATGTTTAAGGTGATGAAGATGTTGATGTATGGTGAAAATGAGAATTGATGATGATTAATGGTTTGTGATGGTGATGGTCAAGGTATGTGGTATTGGTTGATGATGGTGGTGGATGCTGATGATGATGGTCAAGGTGTATGGTATTAGATAATGATAATGGTGGTCAAGGTATGTGGCAATTGTTGGTTATGACGTTCAAGGGGGTATTGTATTAAATGATGATGATGGTGATGGATGGTGGGCAAGTTAGGTGGTGATGGATGGTGTTCAAGGTATGTGGTAGTGGTTTATGATGGAGGTGATGGATCATGATTGTTGATTCAAGGGTTTTGAATAAATCTAAGGGTTGATTACTTTTGGTAATGATTTATATCCTTTATAAGGGTTTAATATCTTTTATAAAGGTTTAACATCCTTTATAAGGGGTGACAACCCCAGACTGGGTGCCTGGGGGGATGGGAAGGTACTGGGTGGAGAGAGGTCCTCTATTTATAGACATCAGGGGGTGTACCATCTGTCACAAAATATGTAATGGGTGGTGAAAGGTGTTGCTGGCTGACTTGTGGTTATAGGTTTGTGGAGTGCTTGACTTGTGGGTGGAAAATTCAAACTGTTGTTCTGGAACATTCCACAGGTTTCTGCCCTGGCTGACTTGTGCTTTTGCTAGATGATTACATAATACCTTCTGATATGTCCATGTATCTTTCATAGGTCTGTGAAACTGGGTTGGTTTATGGCAGGCCAGGGTTGATTTGAGCTGTATCTCCCAATCCATGAGAGATAGAGGGGTAATTTGGCTGATTGACTAATATAGGTTATTTTTGGCTTAGAATACATTTTTGAGGTTATTTTTAGGATTGGGATTATATTTATACTAGATAATTGAGTCTGATGGCTACAGGTAAAGTTTGGTCTACTACAGTGGCTACTCACACCTGTAACAGTCTTGGTTAATCTGAGGTCTTTGGATTGTTGAGGTATTTGGAATCTGTGAGTCAGTGAGATTATAGAAATTGGATTTCAATCTTGAGGGGATTGGTGAGTATTGATTAATGATGAAAAAACAGAGCCAAATGAGGAAAGGAAGAAAGGAAAAAAGAAACGTTGAATGAAGGAGATGAAATTCAGGAAGGAAAATTTGAATGGTGGGGTTTGATGAAGTGGAAGATGACTGAAAAGGAGGTCCCTTTTGCAAGGGATCTCAGTGAGGTGGATTTTGAGATTGTTTTGGGTGTTCATGTTTTGTTCAACTGCCATGATTTGTCCCAATTGGGATAACTGTCAGTTATGTGTGATCAGATCTTACATCTGGTCCATTCTTTCAGAACCCTACCAATAAAATGTAATAATTCACCTAGGTATCATCTGATTCCTATTTTAGGTCACAAAGAAACCAGCCATTAATTAAAATAAATTGTTGTGCAGAATTAATATAGTACTAGAAAGGCAGGAAAATCAAAAACGCCCTTAGTTTTTACTAATTATTTTCAGGAGTAGAAGAAATACTAAATTAACCTTCAAGAACTGCCAAAAAGCTATTTTCCAAACTTTCCACAAGCATAAAGGATTCTCTAAAACATCCACTGTTGCTTTGAGAAGTTTAATAATGTAGCAGAGAGGAAAGGGGCTACCAACATGGACCACATCTGACCAATTGAAAACTTCATTCTTGACTAAGAGTACTTGCAGAATATGGAGAACAAGGAGGGATACCAATAATGCAAATTGTTCAAGTTTCAGAGGGAAATGGGTGATGTGGGAGCAGAGTATTTTGGAAGGAGATCTTGAGCAATTAGCAGCTGAGAAAGGGGAAGCAGGGGGAGTAAACTCCAGAACAATTTTCACAGTCTATTGCTCCTCTTTTCACAGGATTGTTGAATACCTCTACTGAAAAAAAATACTAGTTTAGCATACCAGATCTTTCAAGAGAACATATTTGTGGGGGTTGAGTAAGGAGTTCCACAGCAGCATCCATTGGAAGCTCTATGATATTAAGTTGATTGAAAAATTGCACAATGGAGTTGTATATTTTCTACTACATATGAAGGAGATTTGATTGGCAGTTTTTAGGGAAATGGAGCTAGAATAACTACTGGACAAAGGTAATCTGAAACTTTTGACAGAACCCAAGAAAACCATGTTGAGGCAAGTAATGGCCATTTTAAAGCCAAGGGAAACTGCAGAGGGATTGGAGATTTTCAACAATGTCCACATATTCCTACAGAAAGAAGTGAAAAATCTGGTAGCCGCCACAGATTTACCACCTTGAAGCAGAGGTCAGCCTTGCACCATCATGTGCTACTAATTTCAGGAATATGGGCACATAAAGCAAAGATGCAAGTTCCCCAGTGACAATGTCTCAAACAAGTTAGTGCAGGTGTATGGAAGGGATTATATTCTTCCTTCTGGAAAGAGGTTATACAAACTTCTGTATTTTAAATCACCAAGGGATCAGGCTCACACAGCAACAGTGGTGGGAATGAAAGAGGATACAGCCTTCACAGACTGTGCTTTCCCTTTTTTTTATTGGGAGCCCCTGCAATTTTAAGCAGAGATATGGTTGGTTTTTTTTGAGTAAAATAAAATGGAAATCAAAAAATCAGAAAATAAAAAAGCACAAGAAAAAGCATTTGTGATAAAATCAGGGGGATCTTGCAGAAGGGCAGGAGAAATGGCCCAGATGATCTGAAGAGTGGATTACCTGGGTTTTCTGACTCATAAGGAATTAGTGTGAAAGTGAGAAGCAGTAAAGGAACCTGGACCAGGCTGGTCATTTGCATTAATATTGATGTGCAGATGAATAAAATTAAAGAGCATGAGAAAATAAAATTATAAGAAGTAAAGCAAAAGATACAAGAAGTTCTACAGGACCAATGATGGCCTCTGAGTAAACAAAGTATAATGGGTGAGTGGCTGGAAAAATAAATACCAATTGTACAAAGAAACAAAAATTTTTGGAGGAAAGTAGATAAAATCAATGGGAATTGATGTTTATTTGAACCAGATGGTTTGAAACTACCATAATATTGAGACTGTTGGTGATCAATTCAAGTTGGAAAAGAAAGAGGTAATTTTCTGAGGGTAACAATCCAAGATTCTTGAGAATAAGTTGATGAGGCTTGGCTGCTTGATTTTGAAAAAGTTGAAGAACCAGGAACAGAGTTTACAGGTGGTGAACTTGACTGGTAACATGCTGGTGACACCTGAAGCGTAACTTTGAACCTCAAAGGAAAACCCCACACCAAAACAATCATCCAGATCCCAAACAACAATACAACAGCTAGTGAAACTAGGATATAGGAGACAACACAAGAAGATAAAGGAACACACAGAACAAAAATATAAAATATATATCAAAAGGCCAGAAAAAATCAACATTGAGAGAGCTTTCTGACCCAACATTCTTAGAAAGCCTTTCTACAGCTGCCATACTGGCTGCCTTGTTTAAAGAATCTACCAGAATTTCTTGCAAGAATATCAAATTTATTATGATTATTTAATCATTCTAGTTGTTTTGAAAGCTCTTTGGATTTATGTCAATTTACTTTGCATTTGATTTGCATCCAATCTTCTAGATCTTATTTTTTAAACCTTTTTTGGGAATGAGATGCATGGGGGGCCGAATTTGATTCCTCCAGATTATGTAGATCAGATGATGCAGCCAAAGCCCTTCAATATGGCCGGAAAATAGTGCATTAAATTCAGACTAAGTAGATGATTGAGCTATGCCGTGTTTCCTGAAACTATTAAAGTTGATGGGAAATCCCTTAAGAAGACAGATGAATCCATTCTGAAAGATTTGAGTGATCGGATCATCCCCGCAGGTAGCATCACTATAAATAACCAAACAGTTTTCTGAAAAAATTTCTTTGAACACCATCTTGTAGTCAATGATTTTTGGTAGATACCTCCTTATGTGAATCACCTCTTTCCAGTGTGGGATGCTCCAATTATTGGAGAAGAATGCTAGATTAGAGACAGAAAAGCTGATTTCAGGTATTGCTAGATTGGCATTAAAGTTTATTGTACCTATTGGTGAATGGTATTTTGATTCCAGTATTTTATAATACTCAATTCACTCCTGAAAAGCAGGTTGAAGATGGAGGCCAGAGTTACAGGGATTATTCATGGGTGTTTCATCCAGTAGATCAAATTATACAAGTCCCTTTTTGATGTTATTTGGTAAGGAGAGCAAAATATGACCCTCACCTACATCTACTTTCATGCCCAGGAGCATATTCACCTTTTCAGAAGAACAGTCTTTGAATTTGTCTAAGAAATTGGCCTTGAAGATTTCAGTGTCAAAAACAGCTATTAGGTTGTCAAGATGAAAAAAAATTTCTATAAATTGGTCTTCATAAAGATAGAGAAATTGATTGCTGTTACTTTCTTCAAATATGTTGACTTTATCCACTTTCTGAGGGTCTTTTACCAGTTCAGAAAAGCTGGTTTAAGATCATACAGGTATTGTTTTAACTTAAAGTACTTTCCTGTTCCTTTCAACCCTGTTTGAGTTCTGATAAACACTTTTTCTTCTAAGGAGGCGTGAATAGAGGCTCCTTTCACCTCAAATTACAATATTTTAAGATTTTCTTTGAAAAACTGAATGAGTAGCGCGCAAATGGATGAAACTTTTCTTTTTGGGAAAAAATTATCAAATTAAGCAATTCCATAAATTTGGTTGAGTCTGTGGACACAGACCTAGGATTTGAGCATGGAAATTCCGGTAGGAAGATCCTGCTTACTTCAAAAATCCCAGGTAGTTTTGAGAGAATTGATTACTTCTGACTTGTCTGCATCTTCCCAAAATTTGATTTCTTCAATGGTGTTGAAATCTTTGCTGATTGACAGATTACAGAGGGGAATTGTGAGTGCTTTGTGAGTATTATGTTTTATTAAAAAATGATAGTAGGTGTATCTTTCTGGAGCCTTGATCCTCAATCAATCCCTCAACTTGGTTCTCAGGATTTCTAAGACATCGGAGGCAGAGTTCTCAGAATTTGAAGAGTCATTTTCTTCAACCAAGCTCAAAGTTGGTTTCTGGTTTTCGGAATCATCTGTGTTCAAAACCTCAGGCAGTTGAGTTTCAATATTTTTACCTTTGGGGACACTCCATTTCATTGAGATTTTCTTGTCTAGTTGAGAAGGAGTTTTGACAGGCTGAGAATTGTGAAATTTCACATGTTTGGTTTCCAAAATCTTCCCAGAATTGGTGAAGACGCTTTAGTAGAATAATAAGAGATTTTATCTGATAAGAAGACCCTATTTTCCTTTTTTGTTAAGCTTTGAGTTAAATTTGTTCTTTTTTAGAAGATAAAAAAAGATGTCTCCAATAGTTTTCAATTATTCCCCCATAGTTTTATTCTTTTGTATCATTTCCCAGGGAGTAGGGCCCCTTCTTTTTGGATGGTGTTTATTTAAGGCAAAGCAGAAGCTTTGAATCACCACATGCCAGCAGGTTTTGCGTATGAAAGAGGAACTGAAAAAATATCTTAGGGACTCCATGATTTTTGTTTTATCCCTTGCCTCCTTGCAATTATTCTGTGAATGGTATGGCTTGCTTATAATTTGATTGATTGACTTAGATTTTAAGAATGAATTCAGAGCTTCATTGATTGATTCACCGCCTATTAATTATACCACTTTTGAGGGACACTAAGATTGATTCCTTGCTTAATCTTTGATAACATAATTTATGGAATTGGAAGCTGCATCTTTGGAAGCAAGGGGAAAGTACAACAGATTACATGATTTGTTTTCAAAATTGTTAGATCATACCTCATTCCTCCTTTTGTGGTAGGTTTCAGGTTTCCCATCAAGTTAATATGCAGTTTGTCAAAGAATCTAGTAGCAGGGAGCTGCTCCTTTTCAAAGGAGGCCCTCAAAATCTTGCCTTTCTTGCAGGATAGTCACCCAAAGAAATTCTGGGTTTCTCCTTCAATTGAATTTCCCAGGTTTTTTTCCATTCTTTCAATACTTTTTTGGCCCAATTTTAGTTTCAGTTCTTTAAACTCAGCTTGTTTCAAGTAAATGGATTCAGGGTGGTTGGTTGATGGATTGCTTTGGATAATGAGAAGATTTTATTCTATTGGCCCAGTTATCACTTGTTCCTCAAAAGGAAAAGGGTAAAGATAGGCTCATTAATTTGATTGTTGAATTTCAGGACACATCCTTTTTTCATAAGAGCTCCCAGGGATATCAATTTGACAGTTGAATTGGGGACCCATGCAGATTTTTCTAGCTGAATAGTTCTACCATCAATGATAATCATAGAATTGCCCATTCCCAAAATTGAGATTCCTTCTTCTTGAATCCTTTTCCTGATTGATTCCTCTCCATTTTTTTGGTTAAAGAAGCAAAATAACCCCTGTCTTGGAAAATGTGAAGTGAGCACCCTTTTTCTAAGATGTAGCAATCTTGATTCATATTTTTGTGAAAATTTAAAGCACAAAGGAACAAAAATAAATGAGATTCCACTTGTGGTATCTGATTTGCACCATACCTTGAATTTTTCAGAGCATGTTCAGGTTTCAGTTCAGAAATCTCAATCTGGCAGGAGGAGAGAGAATTTGACTTGATGGCTGTTTTGTGTTTCCCCTTTTTGCAATTAACCTGAACCGCAAAGAAAAACCCCACGCAAAACCCATTATACTCATCCTAAGCAACATGAAAACAGCTCAAGAAACTAGGATGTGGGAGATAAAAAAAGAAGATAAAGGAAAAAAAAAAGAATAAGATACAAAATATATGAAAAATGACCTTCCATCTCTTCAATTATGTTTTAGGCCATAATAAAAGTCTTTCAGAAATATGTGGGAACCAAGGAAGAGAATCCAAAGGCCTAAGATAAGGCGCAGATTGCTTCCCCTAATGGGGGTTTTGAAGACAAAGGTTCAGAGGAGTACATTATTTTCCCCTTAGGGTGTGTCAAGATTCAGATTGGGGGTTAACAATTTAGGGACATTTTTCCGTGTGGTTTGATGGTAAATTTTCTCCTATCTTGATTAGAACAGGATGCAGGTCTGGTTTGGAATAATGCAAACTTTGGATTATGCCCTTTAGTAGGATTTAAATGTGTAGTGGAGGTAGCTAACAGAAGTGGCTAAAGTACTGGTTCCTTTATTTTAATTAGTGTTAAACATGTCTAATGTCATACTTGGTAGGCCATTTTTGTTTGAGTTCTTCACATCACTAGTTTTTCAACCAGACATGCAGGAGGAGCTCCTTATGGTATCAAATTCATGGAGAAATCAGCACAAGACAAATATCTGCCACCCCAAGAGCAGAAGATGGGATAATTGGATTGGATGTCTGCATATTTGAGAAAAACATGATCAGCCTCCTCTGCAGGATTTTTGAAAGTAGGCCAAGGCAGCTGTTTAGAGATTTCTCTGTCTCTTTTTATCTATTAAAACTTCAAGGAGAAAGAAGGAAGGATGCCCAAATATAGCGTCATTTGGGAAGAATTTAAGAGGGTCAGAATAGGCATGGCAATGTGTAATGCAGGTGTAGGAGATAAAGTGAGTCCTTCTGCGTATGTACTGCCAAATATTCTTAGAATAAACAGCCACCCTTGTTCTACAATTTTCAGAAACCTTTTCAGCTCTCTGATACCAGGAAAAATTCAGTACTTACGCTACAGAGAGTTAGAAATTACTGGAATAATAATATTCCCAAAATAAAAACTTAAATAGCTCAAAAAAATAAATATGTTAAGAGCCAGTGCAAAGTTTAATTTGTGTGTTTAAATGGTTTTCAATATGTTGTAAAAAGAGGGGCCAAAGTATTACACTACTGGGGATTTTTAAAGACCCGCAACCTCTCATCAAGGGGCCACCTTGGGCAGTGTAAATAAATTGGGATAATAATGGGTGCCTTCTAAGGACTTTTCAAACTTGTATGGCCAGGAAAACAGCATTCAAGCCAACAAAGGAAGCTAAAAACCCACCTTTGAGCAATAATTCATATAAAAGCCTGCACAGATTCAGATAAAGGGTTTCAGAGCAGGTGGGGTTGATTGCTTGACTAAACTTCAATGAATCAGGGTTATGGTTTTTGGAAGTCAAGGTGCTTTAAATCAGCTGATTTCAGATCTGATGAATTTCTGCGTGGTTTTAGCTGAAGGATTTGTTAATACTTTAATTTTTAATTTTGATCAATCTGCACATATCTTGAATTTGTACTATTCATATTGGCCCAAAGTGATCAGATGTTGATATTTATTCATTTTCAATCATCTGCAGATCAAGTTGATAATTTCTGATAGTTTTTATGATCACTACTTCATATTTTTTGTGATCTTTAAAGATTAGGATCATCCTTGTTGTGGTGATTCTAAATATTTGATTATTAATTTAAAATACTGTAAAAATTCTTATTTGATAATTTTATTTGAGTTTTAAATTTTTTCTACTATTTAAAATGAGTATGTCATAATTTTAAATACACAAAGTAGATGCTACTAGGTTGGAGCTTTTAGTGGTGGTAACTTTGTTCAGGTTGGCCTCAATGGATCCTGGGGTATGGGTCAGTCAATACATATGCAAACGGGGTAGGATCAGTTGGGTATGCTGCAGGATCTGCTGAATGTGGGAATTCTGCACATTGGGATCTGATGGGCAAAGGGTACGCAGATGCGCAGAGACTGTGTAGGGATTCGTGGTTGCGCATGGGAATTTTGAAAAAACACATTTCTGTGTGTAACTCCTAAAATATACAAAAAAATTCATTTTTTGCAAATTTTTTAGGCGTGAAACCTATATGTGAAAATACACGTGCAAAATTAGAATGGAAAAAAGGTGCCATAGGAGTGAGGTGACCTTTTTGTAAACCTCGTTTATTTGATTGATATATAAAGGGAAAATAATTCTGGGGTTGGTTCAGTGAGTTAATCTAACTAATTTTTAGTGGGGAATCCTTTCTCACATAAAATTTATGGATTCCTTAACCCTTTTGTTTTAATCAAATTTTGTGTTTATTTGTTTATTTATCTATCTATTTAATTTTTATTTATTTTTCTATTGTGACAGGTTTGTCTGAAATAAGTGGCAAGGTGACATTCCCCCCCTCCAAGATATTTTTATATCTGAAAAAAGAATTTGGTTCTAATGTCTTCTTCTTTCCCTGTAATTAATCAGGTGTATAGGTCCATCTGGGATGTTGTATATTGGTAGCCATTCATCCTTGAAAAGCTAAATCTTTTTGATTAACTGAACCAACAGACTAGAAATAAACAAATCCAAAGGGAGATGAAAAAAAGCCAAATAAGATTCTCACTCTGTGCAGACACAAACAAGGTAGGATGGTTTAGACAATGAATGAAGAGGATGAGGAAGAAAGAAAGAGATCAGGAAAAGTATCTGAATAGGTATATTTAGAATGAACCAGATGTGAGTTATCAGTTAGCTTGGAGCTTTAGTTTTGAGGAAAACTCACATGTGAACAGAAAAGGAAGGAAATCAAGATTTTGAAGTCAAGAGTTAAAAGACAAGAATAGTATTAATCTTTGGGAAATCCAATTCAAGTTGAGAAACAAAGTAATTTGAGGAGCATTGATGGATGGCCATTTTAGTTAAGCTGAGGGGAATTGATGACTGGAGGAGCATGTTTTATTGAGGAGCAATGGAGCAGATGAGGTCAGGAGCAGAAAATAGGATTTTGGAGGAGAGATAGAGGGGATTTGGGGAGGAGGGGGAGAGATGAAGTTGGTTGGAGGAGGGAAGGAGGGAATGAGATGAGTGGAGGAAGGGCCACAGTGAGTGACAGGTTGGTGAAAGTTAGTGGAAGCTGGAATTGGTTCTGAGGAAGATTTCTGTTCAAAAAACCCCTGTGTTCAGATAGGAGATTAGATAAGAGTGTTGGTGAGGGTTTGAAAAGGGGGCTTTATGGATGCTTTTGTCAACAGATAGGCCAGCATTGATTTGGAATGAAAAAGTTTGGTGATGAAGAGTTTGACTTCCTTTTTCTATTAGTGCCATTTGATCTGGATTTCCACAAGTTTGAGCACACTGTGAGGGGACTGAAAAGTGATAAGGTTGTTGAGGCCTTTTTTTCAATGTGTGAGGCATGGGTGAGAGAGAGGGATGGATTTTATTCTTTCAGTAGGTTTATGATCTAGATTTTTTCTTGAGTAGCTACAACAAGTGATTTCAGTTCACTTTCAGTTGAGGATATTAATGCTGTGGGTTGAAGTTTACTTTTCCATGAGACAGCACAACAATAGAGTATTATTAGGTAGCCAGTATGGTGCCTTTGTGAAGTGAGGCTTTTGCTGCCGTTGGAATTGCTGAAGGATTTGAGATCAATGCTGAAGGAGTTTTTTTTTGAGACAAAGAGCTAGATTTTGCTTTGCCTTGACATATTTCCAGGCATGTTTCACTTATGTCAAGTGAGAGAGACCAGGTTTTGTTTTAAATGAAGATAGAGAAGAGACAGCAAAGGAGACATCCGGTCATTCTCAAGTGGCCCTGAAATTTATATAACTCACGGAGGATTGGTAGTTGATGTTGAGGTTGGAAAATTTGGAAGCGTTGTCATTGGCGACAGGTTTGAGTGCTATTCCAGGAGTTATGGCAGTATTGATTGGTTTAGATTCTAAAATTCCAAGTTTGGTTAGCACAGTTTCAATATGGTTGGTTTGGTGTCAGCATGGTCTTGAAATTGATGGTTGTCTTATTTTTCCTCTCATGCCATAATTGATGTTTATTTTCTATCTGTTCTGTTATGTGTTTTCTTTTTTTATTCTTGTGCTTTTCTGATCTTCTCTTCTACATTTTCTTGTGTTTTTCTCTTTCTGGATTGTCTCACACCTCCCATCACAACCATTCATGTAACTATTCATGTCTTTCACAGTCACTCCATTCATGTTCCTCCGATCTGTTATCTTCCTCTTCTCAACCATTCTAATCTCTTGCTCAAGAATCCCTTTCCAACCCTTCAATCTTCTATCTGCGGTTCCACTCACCTGTGTTCTCATTTCTGCCTCATCCTCTCCATCCAGCAAACTCATCATGAATACTTGACTCAAATTGCCTATGCAATTGTGTCTTGTCTCTCAGCCACCTCTGAATCTACCCCTTCATTGAATTTCTACTCCTCAACCTTCAAAACTCAAATCCACTCTTTCAAGAGACCAATATCCTCAAGGATCCCATTGGTTCTCTCCATTATTGGATCCGCTATTTCTGAGTATACTCATCTGGTCAGAACTGAATCCTTGAAAAAAAGGAAAAGCCCTTAAGATGTAGAGACTTCTGGGGATTATATCAATAAATTAGCAAATAGATTGCTAGCAGTCCTTGAAGGGGAATTTAGTATTACTTCTACTCAGTTAAATTATTTGTAAAAACTAAGATTGGTTTTTAATTGCCTGCCCTTCTGGTTTTCAGCTTGCTACTATTGCAGAGCAAGCTGCAAAATTAACAGAAATGACATAAAGATAATAATAATAAAATTGAACTAAGAACGAGAAGGAAAACCATAAATATTATTGCAAAAATGAATTTTCCACCCAAAATTAGGTAGGGTCACTCACTGACCCCACCCTTGAAATCCAACTCCTTAAAATTTTAAATGATTAAGAAAATAAAGAACAAAATACCATGGCATCACTATTGAATTTTTTGGGCAATTAAATATTTCACATGTATTTTCACATATAGGCTTCACACCTCAAATTCAGTCAGAATTGAGGTGTTGTGTATATTTTAGGATTTACAGATGGTAATGTGTTCTGTCACAATTCCCGCACGCAGCCGGGGCAGCCAATGCACCCAGGCGCTGCTAAGCTACAGCTCTGTCACTCTTTCAAATTTGTGTACGCAGCCCCAGGTCTCTGACAAGTTCGCAGATGCGGGACAATGGGTTGAAAAAGTGACAGGTGGCCTGAGAAACTCAGGTACCGCTGTAAGACTCCAAAGGGTGCTAGGCCGTGGCAGTTCTGTGGAGGGGAAAGGTGCTGTTTAGGCTGCCCTCCTGAGTGTTTACAAAAATATTTAAATGTAACCGAGATCAAGGTCCAGAACCTGGTAAATGAGGAATCAAAGATTAGAGGATAAAGATGATAATAGTTTGTTAGCAATGGAACAGCACTATCTGAGACAAGATTATGCAGGGAAAAACTTGAAAAAAGAAGTTAAAGTCCCTTTAGAGTTCAAAGAACAAAAGCTGTTGTATGTAAACAGCGCCCACACGCTAATAACTCTGTTTGTCATCAGAGGATTGGGGATGATCAACTCAAACCCAAGCAACCTCCAGGTTCTCAATGAACCTGCCCAACTCTCCGCAATCAAGCGCTTGAAGGGTACCAGATAACTGAGGGTGGCTTTACAAGACAAAGCACAATGTTTAAGAAGCTTCTAAACAACAGTAACTGATTTGAAGCAAGGATAACCTCAACAATTATCAAGGAACTCAAGAGTAGGCTGGCAAAATGCAACTCCAAAGAAGCTAAGGGGAGGTATAACACTCCAGGTCTTAAGCTTAATGAGACCTCTTCAATCAATTGTGATTGGCTCCAGAAAGGTGATCAGGGATCAGGACCAGTATGGTCAGAGAAAGGGATTAAGGAGTGGTATAACACACTCAAAAAAATTCCAACAGACAGAATTTTTCTTCAACCAGCAAGGCTATTGGTTGGTGATAAGGATCAAAGATCAAGTGTTTGAGTATGGAGGCTCAAGGATCAAGAGTGTTCTGATTTCATGCTGGATGATTCCATGCTCCAATTATGGATCCAAAAGGCAGGGGAGAGCCCCTCCTTATATGGGCAGGAGGCCCTGTTAGACTCTGTACAACGGATTCTACAAATAGAGCAAAAAAAAGGAAAGGAAATCATGTGGTAACTTGCGTCCGTCCGTGGATGGGCGCACGCAACAATACCTGAATCACCCACCCCTCGTCCAAAGGCAGACAGGGTGGGAAAGGGAAATGAACCAAACCACCGTGGATGTCCGCGGGCGGTAGTTGACACTCTTCACCCCTTGTCCAAAGGCGGAAGTGGTTGGGAGAGCCCCAGGAAAGGTGACCGATGAAGTCCGTGAGAGCGCGGATGGGCGGATAGGAGATTGGCTTGAGATGGTTGAGTAAATCCTGACAGGCTTGAGATTCACGACGGATAGATCAAGTGAGATGGGAGATTTGACGGATCCAAGGATTTTCCAAATGCTTGGGGGTGCGGTTGGGATGGATTTGGTAAATCATGGATGAACGCCGCGCAACGGTAGCAATGAGGAGATTGGGACGCGCAACAAAAAAGATGAGGACACGCAACAACAATGATGAGGACGCGCAATGACAACGGCGGAGATGACAAGCAACGCGCAACGGCAAGGATGATGAGCAACGCGGATGAAGGACGCGCAACGCGCGAGGCGCGAGGCGCGACGCGTGCGGATAAAGGACGCGCGAGGCGCGAAGCGCGACGCGTGCGGATAAAGGACGCGCAACGCGCGCGGATAAAGGATGCGCAACGCGCAGTGATGACGGATTGGATGAGCCTGAGGATAAGTTGGTTTTTTTTTTTGATGCCGGACAGTACATTTGAGCAACAGTTTATGGGTTGAGGTCTTAAGGCAGCCAGGGTGTCCAGGATGGGGAACCACACCGCGTAAACATGCTACAACCTACATGGGAACATTCTACATATGTGATAAATGTTCCTGTGGATATGAGATAGTCTAAAATTACATAAAATTATATAAAAATACTTAAATAACCTGTATAGGTATTTTTTACTAAATATAATTCAAAGTACCAAAAATGTCGAAAATAAGACAATGAATACTTCTAAAAATATATTAAAATACTTTAATATACTATTACAAGAATTTCTAGACATCATCATTTTTGTGACATACTAAGCAAACCTATGATGTCAAAATAATACATGAAGACCCATGATTTACATCTTTAAGTAATTATTTTAGTAAATCAACTGAATTTTGAAAATAAGGAGTAAAATCAATATCATGACTTTACTCCAATTATTTAATAAATAGTGAGAACTCACCTGAAATCAGAATATCCGTAGGGATCTGTATTGTAATAATTATTAACTTACTGGGAACATTTACTAAGGATAATTAATTAAATAATAACTAAAAAGGACAGATTGGTCTTTTTCACACGTCCAAACATCAATTATAAAGTAGAATAATTCCCATACCGTGTGGAATTAGACGCTGCCCCTGTTACAGCACCAAGAACGCGTGACAGGCTATCACTGGTTACCCTGCTAGCCTCAGTGTCCGTCCCTCTGAGCCCCTGTACCCCTCAGAATGACAATATTGGGACTCCAAAAACTATAAATAAAGAGCTCTTTAGAGGATATTGATAACCAGAGATGCAGTTAAATTTATACCCAGAAACCGTGCCAAGGTAATCAAATACTTATAAGAGATAAGTAAGAAATTCATGGCTTTAGTCTGATTAATAATATCCATCCTCAAACCTCTTTTTATCAATTTAAACTGCTCAACAACCTTATAACCCCAGTACACAGGTTTAAACCATCAGTGCACGTTTTAAACAGGTACACAAAGGATTTAATAATATACCAGTCAGTATTTTTATCCTTTCTCTGTTGTGGCAGATTGGTTAAAAAGTCCTGCCACCTCACCGTGTATTTTATATACATATTATCTTGGGCAAAATATCCTTTAAAGTCAAGGGCCCAAAGTAACCAGGCCTACATGTTTTCATACTGAATTCCCTGAAGAGAGGTGTTGAAGATTCCCAACATAATTTTGGCCCCTCTATAAAAATAATTAATAATCAATTTATCAATAATTATTTATAAAAATAAACCATCACCAAAACAATTAACCTTGCAATAAGCTTTATCCAAATATTTTATGGATTTTTGCTTCATTTATTAAATAATATATTTATCATTTATTCTATAAACTCTCATAGCTAAAGGATAGAAAGGGTCTTGGCATCCAGGAGGCTGAAACTAGTACTATAGTGAGTCTGCACATGAATTTATTTAAATTAATGGCTGGTTTCTTTGAGACTTACAATAGGTCTCAGATCAGACCTAGATAAATTCTTAACTGTTATTTCTGGGTTTTTTTGAAGAAAAGACCAGATGTATTGGATTATTGGTCAGTTCATGATCACATATATTATCTATCTTAACCAATATCCCAATATTGAAGGGTTCAAGGTTTTATCCAAAAGGTGGTTCAGGAGAGGACCTAAGGATGGGTTTACCCACAGGGGGCTTGGTAGAGGAAAGGTTGGTAGTTTCTTTTGTTTGTGCTCTCTTTTTATTTTTAAGGGCTCTTTATTGGTTGGGGGTGATCTTCTTTAATATGGGACAAAATATTTAGGTCACAGAAGAACCCTTATTCAAACACCTTTTGGGTGGTTTAATTGGTTAAATATGGGTAATAACTTGGTTTCTGATTTCTTGTTTCCTTTTATAACTGATTCACTATTAATATTAATCTGGTTAGGTACCACAGATGGTTAGGATGGATTGAGCTGGGTGGGATAATGGTATAGTGGTGATGGATGGTGATGTGTGGGGTGATGGCATAAAAGATTGGTGAGTGAGCGGCCTGTGAGGGCATGGGGTTACAACCTGGATAGGGCAGAGAGGCCCTCCTTAAATAGAAAATGTGTTCCTCAGGGGATGCTCAGGGCTGCCCCTGAGGGTGCCCTGGGTCTTCCACGGTTACAGTGGGATACAGGTACATGAGACATTGTCAGCCTCCTGGATGCCAAGACCCTTGCTATCCATTAGCTACCAGAGTTGATAGAATAAATAATAAATACATTATTTAATAAATGCAGCAAAAATCCGTAAAATATTTGAATAAAGCTTATTGCAAGGTTAATTGGTTTGGTTATGGTTTATTGTTATAAATCAATAGAGATAAATTGATTATTCAATATTTTTATAGAGGGTCCAAAATTATGTTGGGGATCTTTAACACCTCTCTTCAGGGAATTCAGTATGAAAGCAACTAGGCCTGGTTACTTTAGGCCCTTTAGTTTAAAGGATATTTTGCCCAAAGATAATATGTATATAAAATACAGGGTGGAGTGGCAGGGCTTTTTAACCAAGCTGCCACGACAGAGAAAGGATAATCAGACTCACTGGTACATTATTAAATCCTTTGGGTATCTGTTTGGGACATTAACTGATGGGTTAAAACTGTATACTGGGGTTAAAAGGTTATTCAGCAGTTTAAATTGATAAAAGAGGGTTGAGGACAGATATTATTAATCAGACTAAAGCCATGAATCACTTACTTATCTCTTATAAGTATTTGATTACCTTGGAACAATGTCTGGGTATAAATATAACTGGGTCTCTGGGTATCAATATCCTCTAAAGAGCTCTTTATTTATAGTTTTTGGAGTCCCAATATTCTCCTTCTGAGGGGTACAGGGGTTCAAAGGGGCCAACACTGAGGCTAGCATGGTAACCAGTGGTAGCCTTTCATGTGTTCTTGGTTCTGTAACACGGTTAGCATCTAATTCCACAGGGTATGGGAATTATTCTACTTTATAATTGATGTTTGGACGTGTGAATGACACTAATATGTCCTTTTTATTTATTATTTAATTAATTATCCTTAGTAAATTTTCCCAGTAAGTTAATAATTATTTTGATAGAAATTCCTTCAGATATTCTGATTTCAGGTGATTTCTCATTATGTATTAAATAATTGGATTAAAGTCTTGATATTGATTTTACTCCTTATTTTCAAAATTCAGTTGATTTACTAAAATAATTATTTAAAAATGTAAGTCATGGGTATTCATGTAATATTTTTACATCATACGTTTTCTTAGTATGCAACGAAATTGTTGATGTTTAGAAATTCTCATAATAGTATATTAAAGTATTTTAATATATTTTAAGAAGTGGTCATTACCTTATTTTCGACATTTTTGGTACTTTGAATTATATTTAATAAAAAACCTATGAAGTTATTTAAGTATTTTTATATAATTTTATGTATTTTTAGATTATCTACTATCCACAGGAACATTCATTAAAGATTTAGAATGTTCCTGTGTAGGTTGTAGCATGTTTACGCAGTACCTAGGCTTCTCAGGTCGCCTGTCACTTTGTCAACCCGTAGTCCCACAGCAGCATACTTGTCAGAGGCCCGGGCTGCGTACACGGCTTTGACAGAGTGACAGAGCTGTAGCTCAGCCACGCGCGGGTGCATTGGCTGCCGCGGCTGCGTGCGGGAGTTGTGACAGAACACATTTCCGTCTGTAACTCCTAAAATATACACAACACCTCAATTCTGACTGAATTTTAGGTGATATACTCTCCTTAATTATTTAAAAATATAAGGAGTTGGATTTCAAGGGTTGGGTCAGTGAGTGACCCTACCTAATTTTGGATGGAGAATCCATTTTTGCAAAATATTTCTTCTCCTTCTTAGGTTAATTTTAATATTATTATTTTTATGTCATTTCTGTTACTTTTGCAGCTTGCTCTTCAATAGTAGCAAGGTTACAGAAATTTTTGCTGGTTTGAAAAAGACACTTCAGGAAAATGAGGCAATTCTGCTGGTTACACAAAATAAACTGCATGAAACTGAGGCAATTCTGCGGGTTGGGAACAGATTTTACAGGGTTTTCATGCCTGCAAAGCCTTGCATAAATTGCTTTCAGGTGCTGATAAGGTTTTTCTGGTGCTGGTTGCTTATTTGGTACTGACTGTTCTTCCTGCATGTATTTCTGTGCATTCACTGGTGGTTTATTTGGTGCTACTTTCTTCTACCTTCATGTATTTCTGTGCATTACTGGTGGTTTCTTTGGTGCTGCATGGTCTTGACTTACTGCATTTCTTGCTTGGTAGGCCTGTGGTACTTGTACTGGTAGTTTGTTTTGCATCACATGCTACTGGCTGCATAAATTGCTGTGTGCTGCTGTGGTTGTTTGGTACTTCATGGTTCTGTCTGCCTGTATATATTGCTGGTTAGCCCTGTGGTACTTGTACTGGTGGTTTGTTTGGAATCACATGCTTCTGACTACATAAATTTCTTTGTGCTGCTGGGGGTTGTTGGTACTGGTACTTTGTTTGGTGTCCCATTCTACTGGCTGCATAAATTGCTGTGTGGTTCTGGGGTGGGTTGTTACTGGTAGTTTTTTTGGTTCTGGATGAGACTGGTTCCACTTTCTCCTGCCTTTACTGTCCCTTTATACTTCTGCACAGCTTTCTGTATGTATATTTGCTTATTTTTTTGGTCCTGGCTGAGACTGATTCCACTTTCTCCTGCCTATACTGTGCCTGTATACTTCTCCAAAGCCTCCTGTAAGTATATTTGCTTGTATTCTGGGTGAGGTGACAGGGTTTTTTTATGGTCCTTGTGTTGAGGGTAAGCTGTTACTGGTATGTATTTGAGGGTTTCCAAGGTATGTCCTTATGCCTTCCACAGAGCTGTGACACCTGGTTGGGTATGAGTTTGCCACAGTTGGAGGCTTGTTGGGCTTTATCTTCTAATCCATGGGAGATAGTGGGGTACTTTTGCTGAGTGAATATAGGTTATTTGTGATTTATAATCCATTTCTGACATTAATATGAGGTTTTGATCTGTTTTTAAACTGGAAAAGTGATTCTGAATGCTATAGGACAGGTTTGAACTACCACAACAATCTCAAGGTAGGTTCCCCTAATTACTTTCTCCTTAGTCCTGTGTTGCCCTGCATCCTCTAGCTCTTCCCCTCAGTGTTCCCTCTGTCTCTCCAAAACTCTGTCCAGCCTTTCAATTCAGTCATTTGCTCTAGAAGGTATGATCCATTCCATAATCATTTGCCTTAATTCAGAACTGTCATTCCTAAAGCTTGCACATGCCTTGGGGCTGGCTTTTTTTTCCATCTCTGTGACTTAGACCAAGAAATTTCATCACAATCAACATTCAAAAGTGTTGAAACCAATCAAAGCCAGCTTTTTAATAATCCCAAGGATGGAAAATTTCAACCCAACCACACTAAAAAAAACTATTGAGGCCATCCCCCTCCTGACCAACAAAAATTTTACCATATTGAGAACAAGACTGAAAACTCTACTCAACCTAGCTAACCTCAAGGACATAATCTCCTCTGACAACCAAGACCTTTCACCTGAGGAAAATACTATACTGTCTTCCATACTTATATCAAAATTGTCCGCCTCTGTCCACCCTACCATCATCAACTCAACCAACAAGGAAAACACCAAGAGTATCTGGAACAAAATTCTCAGGCACTTTGTCTCAGCTCAACCTGCAAATAGAGAAAGAATTCACAGTCTCTTTGAAAAAATTTTCTTAAATGAGAGTGAAATTGCACCATTCATCCTAGAGTTAAAGTCTAGAATAAATAGAATTGAGGAAATTGGAATCTTACTGCCAATGAATGTCTTAGCCTAAATGATTCTGCGCGAATTGCCCAATACCTTCAAGTTCATAAAGCAGCAAGTGAATCACTAAGATGCAACCCCCAGAAATAACACCTGATGTGGTCCTAGATCATCTCCACATTCACATGCACAAACAAAGAATCAACTTGGTAAACGGCAACAGTTCCTCTCCAGGTGCTACGGTCACATCACTGTTCATCAATCCTTCCAAAAAATTCAAACCCAAGAGGAACAAAACTCTTGAAAATCATAGTTAACACAGGTGCTAGATGCTTTATCCTCACCTTTGCTCAAAGACCAATCTGAGAGCGCACACCTATGTCAGAACTCCCTCACGCTTTTGCTCAGATTCTTTTATGTTCATCCTTGACTCTGGCTGCTCAGAAACTATGACAGCTACTGAGGTAGATGGTACTTGAAGAAAAAGAGTATGTCAAAGTAGGAAGACAATAACCCTTAATCTCAAAGCGTGAAAGCCCAACTCTAACTTTTTGTGGCAAACAAGGGTTTCAGTGTGGTAGGCAGCAACTTCCTGCAGCTATGGATTTGGGGGCATTTTCTCCTACTTTTTTATTTGGATAAGTGCAGAAGATTTTATGGACAGAGGAAAGTGATTTGAAATATCAAGTATGTATCCAAGAACAACTAAGGGTTGTGAAGTGGGAGTTGCAGAAGGGCATTTAATCATTGGGACAATAGGAAACAATTTTGAAGGATGCAATATGCAGAAATCAAAGGGGATCTTCTGAGGAAGCTTAACCAGGATCTTTTCTTTCAAGGAATAATGGGGTGGATTGACTAGTAGACTGTTGGAGGTTATAAATCAGGCCAAAAATAATGCTTTCAGACAGATTTTTTAGGCAGATCATTTTGAGAGCTGCATGAGGAGGAGAGACAGTCCGGAGGGAAATTTTTTTTGAATTTAACTTTTTATTGAATTTGAGCTCTGGGTTTTACATATAAAGTTTTGTTTATTTTAGAGGAGGTCATGGCATGAGTGGAGGTTTAGGGTATCTTATGAAATAATATTTCATATAAAGTATCACCTTGGAGTATTGGAGTAGAGAAATTCATTGCAGAGTTTCCCATTTTTTTCTTTTTATTTTGTTTCAATCATTAATCAAAGGAGAGTCTGAAGGGTATTGAATTGTGACACAAACAACAAAGAGGGAACACAGGGATTTTTTTCCCAGGTTTTGCATATCATGGTTATTATTTTTTAGAGAAATCTTTCTTAGGTAACACAGTGGAATGGTATTTAGGCAAAGAGGATTGATTGATTCCCAAACTGGTTCCAGATTGTTTGAGATACTTAGATTAGTACCCTTTATTTCTCCACAAAGGCCAAAACAGAAAACAATACAATAATCAAAATGTCTCAATCTTTTATAATTGCATCAAGAATTTCCATGGAGTGGTGGGGAGGAGCAGCAATGACAGAAATCATAATCACCACATCCCTTCCATTTATAGGAAAAACAAGATACTCCCCAGTAAAACTGTTGTTTTGAAAAAAACCTAATTGAAGTGGTTCCTGGACCTTTGGGTGTTGGGCTTTGTCAATCATATCAACCTCCATTTGACCAACCAAGTTTTCTGCAGTCTCATTGCAAGGAATCCTGGTAGGATGAAGAAACAACTGTAGTTCAAATTTTTAGGAACCTGGACCACAAAGTCCAGGTTCCAATCGGGGATTTTTGGTTTGTTGAAGCCTCTTTTCCTCATGGAAAATCCATCTCACTGGACTTCCAGCCCCAAGGCACCATGGAAAATGTTATTTTAATTGATCATAATCCCCTTCTTCCATTTTTCAATGGTCACCAGTTAGATGATAATATTTCAACTCATTTTTCACATAATATTGCTGAAAAAATGTCACTCTCTCTGGATTCTGACAACTTGGAAATTTAACCATCAGATGAACTCCCATAATAAAGATATCAGACCCCAATCAATCAGAGGCTCCAGGGTGACATCTCCACTGGGACTAGAAGGAACTATACCCCCAAACAAGCTGCAGTTTTGCTTAATCTGCTAATCAGAATATACCCTAGAATTCAATCCAGGATCTCAAAAATACCAAATAAAGCTGAATAAACAGCAGCCAAATACAAGTAGATACAGATTATGAAGAAACATAAGGTATGGGTGGAGAGGAAGAGGAGGGAATCTGACCACCCAATACCATCCAAATGGGCCTCAATGACAAAAACAGGTCCAAGCAATGGGCTAGTTGAGTAAAAAGCCTAAATCTGTTCTCAAGGCTTCTGGAAAATATAAAGATTCAATTTTGAGCAAAGGAAAGCACCCAAAGGGAAAGCCAGATCATTACTGCTCTTTCTTGCCATTGTTGTGGAGAAAGGCTTCTAAATCAATCAGCTCAATTTTTGAAGTACTTTTCTCAAATGCTTGCTTGATGAAGAGGTTTCCATCCTTCTTCTGCCAGGTTATTTTAATAACCAGGGCATTTTTCTCAAGCTAACAAAGGCAATATAAAGACTCAAGAATTTGGCAATTGCATGGTAGAAGTGTTTCAGTTCTTTCATGACTGATTTTGGGTTTGCAATTTTAAAAAATAACACCTGTGTTTTTTATAGACAGAAAACCTTCCAGAAGTGGGACTTGGGTGTTCTTTCACAGGGAAAGCCTAATTATCATAAGCAGCAACCCAGTTGAATTGAAGGAGATAATCAAGAAAGAATTTTAAATTAAGTTTCTTGAGGAGGTAACCTAATTCCTTGGTAAGAATATAAAGCAAGCCCAGGGCTCCATCACAGTAGACCAGGGAGAATAAATTTCTCAAAAATTGGATGAGTTTGGAATGAAAGATTGTCATGCAGCAAAAATTCTAATATCACTAACAGTAAAACTCAAAGATTCCTCCAACAAGGGTTTGTTGCAATTAATAAATATAGAAATCAACTATTAGGTGCTCATTGGGTCTTCAAAATATCTTAGTGTCTTTACAAGACCTGAAATCATAATGGTTGTTTTCCAATACCTCAGGGTAACTCCCGCTAGATGCCTTTTTTATGAGAACAGAAAATAAATGAGTCTGAAGGTCTATGCAGATTCAGGATGGGATAACTGAATCCAATTTCAGAGTTTACACACTGGGATTTTATTGCTGAGGGAACCTAACATCCTGTCATGGAAATCTTATCAACATAATATCATCTCACTTTCCACCACAGAAGCTGAATAGAAAGAACTAATGGACTTTCAGCTTCCTACTATTTACAGAACAACCTGTCAAAGTAACAGAAGAAGTATGATGAAAAAAATTAAATAAGATAAGTTTAATTAACTAAATAAGGAGTGAGAAATCCCAAAAATCTCCGGAGAAGGAGAGTATAACCATGTCAGTTTTATTAAATTCATTGATTACACTCTTGCTTCTTATGAAATCCCTGATGCAATAGCTGCGGTGAGGTTACCCAGACTGTTTGAGGGAGTGGCTCTTGATTGGTTCATCAATAAGAGGGAAGAAGTAGGATCTTTACCCTGGAATTCTTTGAAGGAATTGATTAGAGAAAATTTTGGTACCAGGATTTGGAAAAGAAAGATGATGAAAAATTTTGAAACCTCCCAGTTTGATCCATCCAAGGGCAAAAATCATAAGTGGTGCTTAGACCAGAAGAGGAGGTTAGACTGTTTCTACCCGGATGCTGATAAGGAAGAGGTCAATGAGAGACTACTCAACTTATGTCCCAGACAGATAAACCATAGTGTAAGGTGCAGAATGCCCATGAACTCTGATCTCTCTACCTTGATAGGTATATTGGAAGAAACAATTGACATGAATGGTCTTGACAAAAGAGTTAACAGACTCCCCAGGGAACAAAATGCTAGGAGTAGAGAAGAGTACGCTGCCAAGACTAAAGATTTCTTTGCTGCTCATCCAACCAAATTGGAATTCAAGAAGACTTCAGATTCAAGGAAAAGGTATTTTGGAACTCCAAACAAACAGGACATGTTAGGCCTGACTGTCCTCAGCCCAGGAGAATAATTAATCCTATTGAAGGAGAAGATTATGACAATCCTGACCACCAACTTGATGATACTGATGGATCACTCTCTGAATGTGATCTAATGATCACTAATCCCATCAATGTTATTGAAGGAAGTATAGAGTCCTTCTTGGAAATAAACTCTGTTAATGAGGATTCCAACTTACTTCAAAAATGGTATCCTAACATGAAGATTCTCTGTGTCTCTGAGGCAAAGTTCTTGACTCTGAAATCTTCTGCCAGTAAAAGCTACACTTATGGAAAAACATGCTATGCTACTGGTTTGATCCAAGGTTCCCCTGTTAAGTTACTCTTAGACAGCAGAGCTTTCTGCTCTTGTGTTGGTTCAAATTATTTGTACAAAAAAGACCCAAATTGGAGGCTGAACCTATTAGCATTACCTCAGGCTAAGTTTAGCAGTTGTAATTCTCCTCTCAATGCTGTTGGAGTATTATCTTCTGATATCATACTCCCTCACTGTAAAGGATCACTCAAACTTAACATTGAATTTGGAGTTCTTCAAAATGGAGTATGTGATTACTTTATTCTTGGAAATTATTCTCTTTGATTGTATGGTATAGATGTATTCCAAAGCAAGGGTAGATACTTTACTATAGGGGGAGACTGGAACAAGAATTTCCAAATATGCCATGTTAATTCTCAGACTTCTGATTCAACCTATGAGAGACACTTGGAAAGTTTTAACCAAGAATACTTCTCTCAAGCAGGTTTCAATTCCCTACTCAAGGAAGACCAAAAATGTGACATCTTCCAAGTTTTCTTTGAAAATCAGAAGGCTTTCTGTACCAAGGATCACCCCATTGGTAATATGAAAGGACATAAAATGATTCTAACTTTAACCCTTAAACCTCCTTACCCACCTAACCTCAGGTGACCTGCTTACCCTTCTAGTGAAAAATCTAGAGCTGCTCTGGAAACTAATATCCAGGAGTTAGTTGACTTACAAGTCTTAAGGAAAGTAGGACACAATGAACAAGTTGATATTACTACCCTGGTAATCATAGCCTGGAATAATGATAAGTCAAGAATGGTTGGAGACTTCAGACTGTTAAATAACTATACCCAAGCTGATTACTATCCTATTCCAAGGATTGACCATGCTCTACCTAACCTCTCAAAGGCTAAATATATCACTACTATGGATATGCTGAAAGGTTTTCACCAAATAACTATCAGCCCTGATAGCCAGAAATTCATGAGAATTATCCTTCATTTGGGAATTTATGAGTATCTTAGGATACCTTTTGGATCAAAAATTCTCCTTCTCATTTTCAAAGGATGATGGACACAGTTCTAGGATTATTCATCAGACAAGGATGGATGATGGTGTAAATTGATGATGTTATAATTTACTCTGATAATTGGGATACTCACATGGAGAATGTAAGGCTAGTCCTCAAATCCATCTCTGCTTTGGGACTAAAGTTATCAATGAAAAAGTGCAACTTTGGAAATGGATAATTCAAGGCCTTAGGACACATTGTCTCTGGAATAACTTTAGCTTCTGACCAAAGCAAAATAGCAGCCATTGTGAAAAGGCCAATGCCTCAGAATTAAACTGAACTTCTATCTTTTATTATCTTCTGCAGCTACTATAGGAAGTACTTACCAAAGTTTGCTCTTCTAACCAAGTTTCTGTATGAAATATGCAACAAAACCACTGTGTTTAAAATGATTCATGATAGATTCAAGAACTATGAGCAACTCAAGATGGCAATGACCTCAGCTCCAGCACTGATTAAGCCAGACTATTCTAAACCTTTCAAGCTCTATATAGATGCCATAATGGATGGACTAGGAGCTGCTGTACACCAAGAAGTCATAGAGATGAAAAACCAGTAGAAAAACCTATACTATTCATATCCAGACAAGTTAAAGACACTGAAAAAAGGTATGGTGCAAGTCAAATGGAATTTCTTGCCTTAGTATGGGCCCTGGAGAAACTCCATTACTACTTGGAAGGAACCAATTTTTCTGTGATTACTGACTGAAATGCTTTCAGGACATTGATGAACATGAAAACCCCTAGTGGGCACATGTTAAGGTTGCAGATAGCCATACAACAGTACAGAGGTCAGATGACCATAGTTCACCAACCTGTTACTAAACATCAGAATGTTGATAGCTTGAGTAGGAATGCTTTGCCCAACAATCCAAGTAACCCTTCTTATGAACCAGAGGATAATGATATATTTCCTATACTGAATATTAACATACTTGATATCAAGGCTCCTATTTTAGGAATCCACATCTGTGAACTGGATGAATCTTTTTTCAACTCTATCAAGGAGGCTTACATCTCTAATATCACAACTCTCATCACCATTATGGAAAGTAATTCTCCAACATCTGACCTGATTAATAGTCTACCTGACCCTCTTCTGAAATATTACAAGACTGGAAGTTTCACCTTATGGCATGGTCTAGTATACTACAGGCACCAGCATTTGAGTGTCATAGTCTTAACTGAGATAGACCATATCAACCATATCCTGGCTGAGTGCCATGATAACTGCTCTTCCAGCCACTTATCTACCAATAGGACCTTAGAGAAGGTCAAACAAACTGCTTGGTGGATCAATTGGAGAGACTACACTATCCAATATGTGACCAGTTGTGAAACTTGTCAGAATTCCAATAGGACCACTGGGAAAAGGTTTGGTTTACTACAGAAGATTGCTGAACCCAAGAAAAGATGGGAAATAATCAATATCAATTTTGTAACTGGGTTACCCCCAGGAGGTGCTTATTCCTACAACTCAGTCCTGTTTATAGTAGATAGGTTCTCAAAGAAAGCAAATTTTCTACCTAATCCCAAGGAAGAAACTGCTATAGAATTTGCCTTGTCATTGTGGAATAGACTCATTTCTGATTTTGGAGTACCCAAGATTATTATCAGTGATAGAGACCCCAAATTTACATCTGAGTTCTGGAGAAATCTCCATGACATGCTAGGAACTAACCTAGATTTCTCTAAAGCTTATAACCCCCAGACAGATGGTTTATCTGAAAGAATGATCCCGACTCTAGAAGATATACTCTGAAGGTTCTGTTGCTTTGGTCTAGAATACAAGAATTCCAATGGTTATTGCCATGACTGGGTTAGTCTTTTACCCGCATTTGAGATGGCTTAAAACAGTAGCAAGCACTCCACTACTAAAGAAGAACCCTACATACTGGAAAGAGGATGGATCCCTAAATTACCCAAGGATAAAATTAACCAGAAGTTAACAAATATTCCTCCTACGTTACTTGATTTAAAGAACATGATATATGTAGCAAATAAACATGCTGTTCAATTTTTTCATGATTCTGTTGAGTATAAACAACAGAGGTGGGATAAAACCCATAAAGAACCTTATTTCATGATTGGAGATCAAGGCTTAGTTTCTAGCACTCACTTTACTGACTTAGCTGGTAACAGGAAGCTCAGACCAGCTTTTTTATGTCCTTTCACTATCAAGAAGCTTCATGGTAAAAATGCTGTGGAAGTAATCTTGAGTGATGAACTCTCTAGAAACACCCAGTCTTCCCAGTAAGTCTCATCAAACACTACCAACCAAGAGAGGGAGAACATACCCCTTCACCAGCAATACCTTTTGGAGAAGAAATTGGAAAAGACAGAGAAAAAGTTAGCAAGATCCTTAAGGATAAGAAAGACAGGATCAATGGAAAAGATGTTCAAATCTACCTAGTCAGATACAAGGGAGTGTCAGCTGATAAAGATGAATGGTTGCCTGAACACAATATCCCAGATGGACCCATACACTTGAGAAATTAAAGAGCTAGCAGAAGGCATTAGACCCAGGAATTTTTTTTTCAGATATAGACATATCTTGGAGTTGGGGAATGTCAGCCTTCTACTATGTACAGAGCAACCTTTCAAAGTAAAAGAAGAAATATGATGAAAAAAATTCAATAAGAAAATTTAAATTAAATAAAGAAGTAGGGAAAAATTATTTCAGAAATGGATTCCTCACCCAAGATTAGGTAGGATCACTCAATGACCCCACCCTGGCAATCCAACTCCTTCTATTTTTAAATAATTAAATAAAAAAGTGACCAAAAGCCATGACACCAATATGGCACTTTCTGTTTCACACATATTTTCACATATAGGTTTTACAACTAGATTTCACTCAGAATTGCAGTGTTGTGTATATTTTAGGAGTTACACACGGAAATGTGTTATGTCACAATTCCCGCGCGCAGCCCCGCATCCTTAAAGATCCCTATTTATCTGTAGCTACACATTCCTGTGTAAAGAGGTCATGCGCGCAGCTAATTCTGCCACGCACTCAGAAGATCCTACCCTGCGCACATCTGATTTGACTGATCCCCGCGCCTGGATCAGTTGTGACAAATCTGACAACCAGGTACCACTCAAGAGAGCTACAACCTAGTTAGGGTTAGATGGCATATGTAATAACCTGAAATATGCATTATTAATAGTTTAAAAACTATAAAACTTAAAAAAAATTAAAAATAAAGTAATTTTAAGTATTTTTTTATAATAAATCAAATATTGAGCATTACCACGTAAATCACTTATTCTGATCTTCAAAGACCACAAAAAAATACTAGAAGTCATCATAAAAATTATTAAAAATTACATACGTGTTCAACAGATGATGGAAAATCATTAAATTGCCACATCTGTCCACTTTAAAACAATATTAGTAGTACAAATGAAGGATGAGTGCAGAATGCTCACATTTATGCCATAAAAGATTAACAGATCATGTGGCTAAAATAGCACAGAAATCCAGCGTATCTGATGTCAGCTGATTTACAGCACCATGTGAACATGCTACTCCTGCCCTGATTGGCCTTCAAGCCTAATCCCAAGAGCAGAACCCTCTCTACCTACTCTGAGAAGCTCATAGTCACCCCAAAAAGGTATTTACACAGACCTCTTTTGGACCCATTATTCCCCATCAGTTTACCAGGAATTATTATTATCAATCAGACACCGTTTCATTGTTAGTCAAGTGCTTATAAATAGATAAGCAAGTGATTGATGAATTACTCTGTAGTATCATTATTTATTCTTCAAAAACCAATTAACCCATTTAAGTTAGTCAAGCAAATCTACCCCATCTGCTCTGAAGCCCTTCCTATTATTGCAGGATTTTCGTGTCAAAGTGATAAGAGTGAGTTTTTCCCTTCCTGTCTTGGCCACTTTGCTGTTTTGCCCGGCCATATCAGTGGAATCAGCCTTTTCTAAGGCACCCATCTTCATTCCAAGGTTATTAAACTTCCTAAGGAGGCTCCTTCAAGAGAGGTTGTTTGTCTGTAAAGACCCCCAGTAGTATAATACTGTGGCCCCTCTTTTATAAAATATTGAAAACCCTTTTTAACTAAACCAATTAAAACTTGCACCAGCTCTTAACATATTCATTATTTGAGCTTTTCAGGTGTTTATCATTGAAATATTATTATTATTATTATTCAAGTATCTTCTATCACTCTCTGTAGCTAAAGGACTGAAATGTTCCCGGTATCAGAGAGCTGACATGGACAGTTCTAAGGAATAAGCCTGGCTTTCAGCTATTTCCTTTGAAATTAAAAGGGCCAAGAAAGCACTGGAAAAAATTTCATCAATAACAAAGGCACATTTGAACTTGCCACCAGCCAGGCAAGCTTGAATAACTTCCAAAGAAGACATATAAATATCTTCTTCCACTACACCTGCAGTCTCATAAGAAAAAAGCATATAAACCTTAAGCACATTCAATGTAGGATCAAGCTGGCTGAATTCTTTAAAAAATCCCTAGAAGAAGGCACTTCCTTTAATTTTCTCTGAATTTTGGATGGCACATCCACACAAGACATACCCAGCATGTGGGGATTTCAAAAATATGGCACTAATTCCATGGTACAACTTGCAGCAATTTATGTATCACCAGCAAGGAATCTCTTGAGTAATGGAAAGGGTAATCATGTCCTCAATAACCCATAATAGTGGGCGATTTCAAAGTCATAAAAAAACCATCAAGTAAATCAGCCAAAAAGTGGCTGGAAAATGAATACCCGTCTACAAGCTAACAACCTCTGCCCCATTTCATGGGAACAGGGAACCAAAGCTTTCAACCAATTTTGATTTTTGATTTATGTTTATATTTTTCTTATTCTTTCTAATTATATATATTTCTTAATATATGTTCAAATATTCTGTGATTTTTTTATTTTTTTGTTTTATATTCATTATATAATCATTCTTTGTTTCAAAGTTCCAAAGGGTTCCCCAAACACCACAAAATGATGAAAATTTAATTTTTAGGCAGATTTGAATGAGTTGCAATAAACTCTAAGAATTCTTGAGTAAAATTTTTAGTTTATTTTGTATCTGCTTGAAATACAGGTACTATGCAAGAGATCAAAATTCCAAGGGAACATGGATTATAAAGTTTAAGAAAAATATGCCTTTATTTGTGGCCATTCCTCCCCATTTTGAAGTTTCAGAGGGAAAAAAACCTTTTGAAATAAAAAACAACTCTTTTTTAGAACTTTTGTACACCAATATTGTATTCATAACTTAAACATCCAAAAATATATATGAGCAAAAGTCTTTCAGATAAAGATCAAACATAAAAAGAAACCTTTTCTCTGTTTTGATTTCATTTTTGAATGATTTTCCAATTTTTATAAAACAAAATGAAATTCTTGATAAATAGGTTTTAGGGCCATTAACATGCAATCTACACAACTGCAGAATTATGCATGCAAAATTCAAAATTTAAAAAATAACATGAGAGCAAGTATTTCAGAGTTTGCAGATTACATCCCCACAGCATAAAAACTGTGTGTTTAAGGATTGGACGTTTGAGAAATATAATTCCCTTTTTATTAATTTTTGGTAGAAAGGTATTCAAAATTTATCATAAATATTGATTTTTATTTTAAGTAATCTTTTTTGATATTTCTGCTATTATTCTGCCACTTAATTATTTTCTTGTAGTAATATTGCAGGATATTTGTATTTTCCTTTTTCAAGAGTTATATAAATCAATTTTCTATTTATTTATTTATTTATTTATTTTTGGTACAAAGGTATTCAAATTCCATGAGAAAAATAAGGTTTTTCTCTTAGAAATTTATCTTAATAATTTTATCATAATTTGTGCACTTTATGATATTAGGGTGGATAAGAGTTAAAATTTAGAAAATTTTAAATAGCGTATTTCAGGAAAAATATCAATTTCTCAAATAATATTTTTTTATCAAAATAAAAAATGAATCAATGGTTTTCACTAAAAAAAAAACAAAAATGGATGGGCCTGAAATCAGCCTTTACATTTTTGGAAATTTTAACTCTGACACGCCCTATTTTTATTGGAATATTTGAACATATTTTAATTCCCCTCACAAAATATTTTTTGTACCATTTTTGTATGTAAGGTGGCGTTTGGAAACTGCACGCATGTATATGTACGTGTATCTGGGAGCAGACAAGGCCCAAAACAATATTTGTCCCAAAAAAATACACACCTAGGGGTTGGTAAATACACCCCTGTTTTCAAATGTATGCGCAACCCCAACCAACTCAATAAACTAAATCTCTCAAAACAACAAACTCAATCTCTCAAAACAACAAACTCAATCTCTCAAAACAACAAACTCACTCAACACAATTAAATCACTCAAAAAAACAAAATCAAACCCTCCAGAAACTCCATCCCACCTTCTGTCTTCTCAAAATCCTCAATTTCAGCCTAGATTGGATTCAAATCTCAAGCTCTGCCTCATCAAAACCCCAACAATCTCAGTTGAATCTCATCCATACCCTCATCTTTTCCCACCGACAAGCTCAATCAAAACACCCGTCTACAACATGAAAAACAGAATTTACTAGTCTTAATTCAAATTTCTCATGGCTGTTAATGTGACTAATCTATACATTCAAACAATTATGAATCACTTGAATTCCAGGATTTGAAAGAATGCATCCTCCATTTCTGGCTCTCAATTGATTCAAGAACAATTGAAAATGAACATCCCCTACCAATTTATGAAAACTTTGGAATGAAAAAAAAAAAATTTCTATTGGCTTAAAATTACTAGTAGACAAAAATGTAATCAGCCCCTCCAGATATTTTTCTCCCTTAGAGAAACTTGACATTATTCTTTATTTTTTGTGGAATGGAAATTCAAATGGAAAAATTCAGCAAAGATTCCAAAGATCAGCCTCCACCATCTCAAAACAAGATTTCTTTTCAATTTTTTTCTATTAATTCTAATTATTTTTGATCATAATAAAAATATTTAATTGTTTTTATATTAATTCTAATCATTTTTGATCATCATAAAAAAGAATATTTCAGTAAAGTTTTGTTAACCATTTTTGTTCAGCTTGCTACTATTGCAGAGCAAGCTGCAAAAGTAACAAAAATAACATAAAAATAATAATAATACAATTAACCTAAGAGGGAGTCGGAAAAACTTAAATATTATTACAGAAATGGGTTCTCCACCCAAAATTAGGTAGGGTCAGTCACTGACCCCACCCTTGAAAACCAACTCCTTATATTTTTAAAAAATTAAGGAAAGAAAAACCAAAATACTACAGCTTTTTGGCCAATTGAATATTTCACACACATTGTCACGTATAGGTTTCACACCTAAAATTCAGTCAGAATTGAGGTGTTGTGTATATTTTAGGAGTTACGGGTGGAAATGTGTTTTGTCACAATTCCAGCACGCAGCCGCGGCAGCCAATGCACCCGCGCGCGGCTGAGATACAGCCTTGTCACTCTGTTGAGGTCGTGTACCCAGCCCCGGGCCTCTGACAAGCGCGCAGCAGCGGGACTACGGGTTGACAGAGTGACAGGCGGCCTGAGAGGCTTAGGTACCGTCTAAACATGCTACAACCTACACGGGAACTTTCTACATATGTAATAAATGTTCCCTTGGATAGTAGACAGTCTAAAAATACATAATATTATATAGAAATACATAAATAATCCTTATACGTATTTTTTATTTAATATAATTCAAAGTACCAAGAATGTCGAAAATAAGACAATGACAACTTCTAAAAATATATTAAAATACTTCAATACACTTTTATAAGAATTGCTAGACATCAATATTTTTGTGACATACTAAGAAAACTAATGATGTAAAAATAATACATGAATTCACATGACTTATATTTTTAAGTAATTATCTTAGTAAATCAACTGGACTTCGAAAATAAGGAGTAAAATCAATATTATGAATTTTACTCCATTTCTATAATATATAATGAGAACTTACCTGAAATAAAGATGTCTGTAGAAATGTCTTTTTACATAATTATTAAATTACTGGGAACATTTACTAAGCATAATCAATTAAATAATACATAAGTAGGACAGATTAGTGTTATTGATATGTCCTAATGTCTATTATAAAGTGGAATAATTCCCATACCCTGTGGAATCAGATGCTACCCGTGCTATAGTACCAAGAACACATGACAGGCTACCCCTGGTTACCCTTCTAGCCTTATTTTTTGTCCCTTTGAGCACCTACAACCCTCAGAAGGACAATATTGGTACTCCAAAAGCTATAAATAAGGAGCTCTTTTGAGGATATTGATGGGCAGAGACCCAGTTATATTCATATCCAGACACCGTGCCGAGGTAATCAAGTACTTATAAGAGATAAGTAAGTGATTTATGGCAATGTCTGATCAGTAAATATCCGTCCTCAACCTCTTTTTATCAATTAAAACTGCTGAAAAACCTTATAACCCCAGTATACAGGTTTAACCCATCAGTACACGTCTCAAACAGATACCCAAAGGATTTAATAATACACCAGTAAGTCTTATTATCCTTTCTCTGTTGTGGTAGCTTGGCTACAAGGCCCTACCACTTCACTTTGTATTTTATATACATGTTGTCTTTGGGTAAAATATTCTTTAAACTAAAGAGCCCAAAGTAACCAGGACTATGTGTTTTCATACTGAAATCCCTGAAGAGAGGTTTAAAGATCCCCAATACAATTGTGGCCCCTCTATAAAAATATTTAATAATCACTTTATTCATATTGATTTGAAACAATAAACAATAACCAAACCACTTAACCTTGCAATAAGCTTAATCCAAATATTTTTAAGGATTTTTGCTGCATTTATTAAATAATATATTTATTATTTACTATATCACCTCTGGTAGCTAAAGGATAGCAAGGGTCTTGGCATCGAGGAGGCTGACAATTTTTCAATGATTTGAAATTTTTAGAATAATAATAAAAATTTTCACCAACCTGGTCATTAACAAAAATTGGTTGAAAAATTTATAACACTTCCCACTGGGAAAACTGCAGCTTCCACCTTCATCTCAGAAAATTCCAAATTCAGGTCATTTTTCAAAGACTGTATTGGGGAATTAAATTCCACTCACATTCCCATCATGGTTCCAGCTTCAAAAAGAGGCACCCTCATAGACCTCACAGGAAATGTTTAACAAAATTTCTTGGAAGTGTGCAATTTTGAAATGGAATTCAACAATTTTCTAACTGGATAGGAACGAAGTTTTTCAGATGGAAGAATTTTGCAAAATACAAGAGAAAGCTCACTCAAAATACCTGAAGGAAAATCTATTTTGGGGGTTCTGGGCTTGCTTTGTGTGATGCTTTTCTGGTTCCATACAGAGTAATAAGGAATCATTTGAAATTTTGCAAACATGTGGGAGGTAAGTGAGTTTCATTTTTTCATTTTTATTTCATTTTTATTTTATTTTTTATTTTTATGGTTCTAAATTTTAGAATTAATTTTCATACTGAAATTTTAACAGACTTAAAAGGAAAGTTTGATTTCAGCAAGGAGTGATCAAAGAGAAGAAACAGAGTTGAAGAAACACCTTAAAAGGACCAGATAGTAAGTTGACTAGACAATGGCAGTACTGAAGAGATATGGAAAGTACCAATCAGGAAAATTGATCCGGTGTGAAATTCTTAGTAAGGGTGGTGGGGTGAGCTTGAGTTGTAGCGGTAGCTGGTGGGGTGAGCTTGAGTTGTAGCGGTAGATGATGGTTGGAGCTGGTGGTTGATGTTGATTATAGCTGTTTGTTGATGAGTTGCTCTGCTGGATCTGTTTGTGGCCTTCCAGGATCTTGGCAAGATGGCAGGGGAGCGGATGGGTGGGACTTCAGGATTGGAGCATTGGCAGGGGTTTATTTTGAAGGTAGAGCGGGCGAGTGAATGAGGTGACAGAGGTTTCACAGACATAGTGAAAGAAATTTGAGAGGCATGCAAAAGGACTGACGGAGACACATAGAAAGAAATAAAACAGAAAAATAAAGAAAATAAAAGGAGAGACAGAAGAATGAAGAAAATTGTATGAGGAAATAATTTGAGCATGTCTTTGAATAACAACAGCCTCCCTTGCTCAAATTATTCTGATATGTTGAGAGCATCCAAGGTGCGGCAAATAGCTATTTGGGTTACCTGTTTGGTGAGAAAGTCCACCAGATACTTTTTTGAGGATACTTTTTGAAGCTTGATAGCATTCTGGAGAATTTTGCTGTAAATAGTGGAATCTCAATTCCATGTTTTTTTTTGTGGAACATAGCATGGTTAGCTTGGTTAAGAGCCAGTTTAATACAACCTTTGTTGTCCTCATGAATGATGGCTGGTTTGGCCGCTTCTCCCGGCAAAAACTTGCTCATAAGGGACTTCACCCAGCTCAGCTCCTTGATGGCATCTCCCAGCGCCTTTTATTCAGCTTCAGTAGTGGATAGGGACAGGGTTGGTTGCTTTTTTCACTTCCAAGTGATGACACTCCTGAGCCATCAAGCGACCAACCCAGAGACTGATCTTCTAGTGGTGGGACAGGTTGCCGAGTCAGCATCAACATATGCTTCAAGGCAAGGGGCAGAAGAGGAGGAGAGGAATATTATTCCATGGTTTGGACTGTGCTGGAGGTATTGAAGGATTTACAGTGCCGCTTGAAAATTGTTTAGATTTGGCTTGACAAGGAATTGGGAAAGATATTTTACAGCAAAATTTATGTTGGGTCTTGTGCATATTCTGATGTGATTTAGCTCCCCAACAATTTTCCTGTAGTTAGCGCCCAATTGGAGAAACTCCTCATGGTCTTCCTTGCTCAAGGCGTACAGCTTGCCGTGAGGTTTGAAGGGAGTTGAGAAAGATTTTTTAGGTGGAAGCAAGTATTGCGCGCACACTTGGTTGATCTAAGAGCCGTGAGAGAGCTTGAAACTGTTTGGAAGGTGGCTGAGGTTCATTCTGAGTAGCAGGGAGGCTGTTCCAAGGTCTTTTATTTTGAATTTGGAGATGAGCTGACTAATGAAGGACTCAGGTTGGTCGCTGAATATTGCAATATTGTCAATATGGACGTAAAGGTAGGTGGTGTCCTTCCAGAACACATATTGATCAGCCTCTCTCTTTTGGAAACCGCATTCAGTCAACCAGTTGCTGAGCGTTTCATACCAGGCCACTGGTTCTTGCTTGAGACCATATAGGGCCTTCTTTAGCTTGAGGTGCTTTCCACTAGTCATGGTGATGTAGGAAGGGGCAGTGAGGTAGACTTCCTTGCACAGCTGGGCGTTCAGAAAGGCAGCTTTTACATTGACTTGGTGGAACTTTAGTTTTAAATGGGAAGCCAGAGCAATTAGCATTTGCAGCAAGATCTTGTCTCCAGTGGGCAAGAAATTAGAGGTGAAGTCAATGCCGTACTGCTGGCTGAAGCCTTGAACACAGAGTTGGGCTTTGAACTTGACAATCCAATTCTGATCATCTTTTTTTGTCCAAAAGACCCAAAAGCACTTGAGTCCTAGCTTTTCATCAGGAAGGGTGGCCTCTTCCCAGACTTGGTAGTTGAGCAGGTTGAGCTCCTTGTGCTTCATCGCTTCAAGCCATTCCTCTTGGTATTTGGAGTTGAGGGCCTCCTGGACTGATTTGGGGTTGGAATAGCTATTGTTGATGACAAGATAGACGGTTGGAAGACCTATTTTTGAGTTGGGATGTCAAGGACAGGGAATGATATTGTTGTTAGTTAGCCTTTCATGGGACAGTTGATGATTGGGGATAGAAGTATTGACAACATATGAGGTGATGGAATGAGAAGAAGTATGAGAGAATTCAGGGACAAAAGGAGAGATGGCGGGAAGAACAGCAGAAGAGTCCGGGGAAGAAGCAAAAGGAACAAAAGGGGGTTCAAAGAGTTGTTTGTGGGAGGAGGAGATGGGGTTAGCATTAGTTTGGAGCTGGTAGAGCAGGGAGATGAATTGGACCGGGATGGAGAGGGAAAGGAGAGCTTGTCAAAGGATGCGTTTGCGCAGATGAATATTTTGGAGGAGTCCAGATCAATCAGTCTGAATGACAAAAAGTCATTGACGTACCCAACCAGAATAGCTCTTTTGCTGATGGGAAGAAGTTTGAAGGTTCAATTGGCTTTGGGAATGAAAGCATAAGAGGCGCATCTGAAAGTCCGTAAGCAGTTGAGATTGAATGGTTGTCCATGCCAAACCTTGTAAGGAACAATGTTGCCCCGGGACCTTGAAGGGAGAGCATTTAGAATGTTGGTAGCGGTGTTGAAAACCTCATCCTAGAATTTAAGCCGTAATTTACTTTGGTTTAGCAGGCATTGTGCCTTCTCTAGGATAAGGCGATTTTATCTCTTGGCTCAATAGTTTTGCTGAGGAGTGTGAGGGGGAAAAAAATTCTGACTGATTCCTTTTTTGAGGCAGAAGGAGTGGAGGTTGGAGGAGATGAACTTGCTGCAGTTTTTGGAGATCAGAATATTCATGGTGTTCCCAGTTTGACACTTGGCCCGTGCCACAAAATCCTTAATTGCGGAAACAGACTTGCTTTTCTGTTTGAGGAGAGCTACGGAGCAGAATCCAGACAACTGATCTGTTAGGGAGAGAAAGTATGAGAATCCTAAATTTGAGGTGATGGAGAAGGGTCCAACAATGTCCAGATGGACTGCTTGAAGAAGGTCAGTAACCCTTTTGAATTTGTGGTTGAAAGGAGTTGAGACTTGCTTGCAAGTTTTGCAGATTTGACAGATGGTGGATTAGTTATCAGAGCCATAGGAGCACAGGTTGAGAGTCTTGAGGTATTGAGTACTAGCGTGACCAAGGCGTAGATGAAAGAGATTGTCCGGAGCCTTGAGAAGTATTGTGGACTGGCTGCATTGCAGGAATTTGGTTCCGCAGATTTCAGTTAGCTTGTTGTACGTTGTGCCTACAAAACTGATCTTATCCAGCTTCACCTCAAACCCTCAGTATCCAACTTTGGAGAAGGTTGCCTTAAAGGAGTTTAGTTCAGTGAGAGAAATAAGACACAGATTAATGGAAGGGATGAGCAGAAAATTTTGAAGGATGATAGCTGAGCCAAGGTGATTGATGAGCTTAGCTGATCTGGAATGTGTAGCAATAAGAGAGTTTTTTGGGGAGCCTGTTCCTACTTCAAGATGGATGGGCATGCAATAAAACAGAAACTGGGGGTCATTAACTATGTGATGGCTTGCGTCAGAATCCAGAAAGGGAAGGTGAGAATCTTTTCCATCAGATGAAAGGTAAATCTGAGCGTTGAAGTGAAGCTTGGCACCTTTGGAGTTGCTTTTGTCTTTGGCAGTTGGACTTTCATTGATGGAGTGGAGATTGGATGAGGGAGTTTTATTCCATTCAGGTCTGAGATGAGGATGAACAAACCAACATTTGCTTTCTGGGTTCTTGGTGAGAGGGTTATGGTGTCCTTTTGAACATGGGTGCTTGGGTTTGGGCCTTTTCTTGACTGTGGACTTGTGTAGTGAGACTGATGGGGAAGTGTCCAAGGTTGGGTTGGTGTCAGGCAAACAAGAGGATTCAAGTTGAAGTACCTTGCAAAGCTTGCTCAGGATCCCAGTTGGGTTCTGAAGAAGGGCATTGTTGAGGATCAGGGAGTCAACAATGTGGTAGAATGAGCTGGGAAGTTTGGCGAGAATGGTGTAGCTGAGGATATCAGGGGGAACTTCAAGTCTCACAACTGTGAGTTCATTCATGAGTTTTCTAAAGTCCTTGATTTAGGTCCTCAGATCACCTTTGAATAGATAGCAGATGAAGTTGAGCCAGATGCGGCCACAATTGTTTGAAGATTGCAAGGCATATTTTTTGAGAATTGCCTGCCAGATGGCATAGGGATATCCATTGTTGTCTTTGTTGACAATCAATTCAAAGGCAGATTCACCAAGATGTTGGATAATTATGTCCGCGGCTTCATATATCTTCTTCTTTTGGTGCCCAATCAAAGGTGATGGTGGGGTTTCAATGGTGAGTTTGAGAAGTCCTTTCCTGCAAAGATAGCTCTTGATCCTGAGACTCCAAGATGGGAAATTTCAGTCATTTAGAAGGGGAATGTTAAGCTTGGATGAGTTAGGTTGTGCTTCTGAGTCGGAAATAGAGCCTATCTGGTCCAGTGAGTGAGTCTGGGACTGTAAATCTGAAATTTTAACAGACTTAAAAGGAAAGTTTCATTTCAGCAAGGAGTGATCAAAGAGAAGAAACTCCTTAAAAGGACCAAATAGTAAGTTAACTAGACAACAGCAGTACTGAAGAGAGATGGAAAGTAGAACTCAGGAAAATTGATTCGGTGTGATATTCTTGGTAAGGGTGGTGGGGTGAGCTTGAGTTTTAGCGGTAGCTGGTGGGGTGAGCTTGAGTTGTAGCCATAGCTGGTGGGGTGAGCTTGAGTTGTAGTGGCAGCTGGTGGGGTGAGCTTGAGTTGTAGCAGTAGCTGGTGGGGTGAGCATGAGTTGTAGCGGTAGCTGATGGTTGGAGCTGGTGGTTTATGTTGATGATAGCTGGTTGTTGGTGAGTTGCTCCGCTGGATCTTTTTGTGGCCTTCCAGGATCTTGGCAAGATGGAAGGGGAGCGGATTCCCGGGAATTCAGGATTGGAGCATTGGCAGCTGTTTATTTTGAAGGGCAAGTGGGCAAGTGAATGAGGTGAAAGAGGGTTCACAGATGTAGTGACTAAAATTTGAGAGGCATGGCAAACGACTTACGGAGACACATAGAAGAAATAAAATAGAAAAATAAATAAAATGAAAGGAGAGACAGAAGAATGAAGAAAATGGTATGAGGAAATAATTTGAGCAGGTCTTTGAATACCAACACATACAATTCCAATTTTGTTTAGACCCAAAAATAAAGAATAATTATTGAACCTGCGCCATTCTTCAGAAACAAATTTTGATGAGAGGATCTTTGTTTTCATCAAAAGGAAATTCAAGGTCATGGCCATAGGACGTGAATCTCCACCTGAGTTAAAATCAAAAATGATCACTTGTATGATTTTCTTTGCCAATTTCATCAAAAAAAACTTTCCCAGAATTACCAGAAGATAAAGACCCTCTAGAAAGTCAATCTTTTGAGACCATGTTTCAAGATCAAGCTACTCAATAAGATTTAACTCAAGATAATGAAGTATTTAGTTTAGGATTTCCAAATGCAAAAAACAAGAGGGCATTCGAAAAGAGAGATTTCATTGCAGCCAAAATGAGGAAAATTTACAAAAAAAACTAAATTATGTTACTGTTTAATTCATATTTTATTACTCAATATTACTCAATTAATCATTCTTCAAATTTTCCAAAAAACTAAATGACTCAAATTATTTTTTATTGCTCAATATTAAATAGAAATCAACAATTATTTTCTTACCCAATATTACTCAATATTACTCAGTAATTTATGATATTTTTACCTCATGCTAACTCCCTTTATTTCCAAAAATTATAGCGTGTATTAATTTACAAAAAAAGAACCCCCAAAAAAACCAAAAAAAATTGATAAGAACCCCCCCCCCACAAAAAACAATCAAACAATCAAACAAACAAACAAACAAACAAACAAACAAAAAAACAAACAAACAAACAAACAAACAAACAAACAAACAAACAAACAAACAAACAAACAAACAAACAAACAAACAAACAAACAAACAAACAAACAAACAAACAAACAAACAAACAAACAAACAAACAAACAAACAAACAAACAAACAAAAAAACAAAAAAACAAACAAACAAACAAAAAAACAAACAAACAAACAAAAAAACAAACAAACAAACAAACAAACAAACAAACAAAAAAACAAACAAACAAAAAAACAAACAAACAAACAAACAAACAAACAAACAAACAAACAAACAAACAAACAAACAAACAAACAAACAAACAAACAAACAAACAAACAAACAAACAAACAAACAAACAAACCAACCAACAAAAAACAAAAAAACAAACAGAACAAACATTTCTTCAAGAAAACACATTCTCTTTGAGAAGAGACAAAAATTCTGTTGTTTTCATAATTTTTTTCTTTTTTTTTTTCAATATTTTTTTGTATTTTTTTTCTTTGTTTGTTTGTATTTTACATATATATATATCTATTTTTTTCATACAGAATTTTATAAAAAAATCAAATTGAACCAAAAAAATTATTTTTCTTATTATTGAAAAAAAATTCCCTGACCCACTCGCTTTGAAGGGCAGGGGCCAAGGATAGGTAAACCCTGGAAAATCCTTGATTCATTTCAAATGGCTTGCTGGAACCCATCACTTCAAGCTGGGTTAGCCTTGAATCATTTTGAAGGGCCTGGATTGCATTGGAAAATCCCCTCAAGCCAGATAATTCTTTTTGGATTAATTTGAGGGTGCTGTTTATCATCTGGGGTTTTTTTTTGCCATGTCCCAGTGACTCCTTCTTTTTCTAACCAATTGGCATTGAGTGTTGACCAATGAACCTTCATTTTTGGAGGTCTGCGGGATCCCCAGTGATTGACTTTTTGAATTGGCAAACAATTGGCTTGAGGAAATGGCTCAGTTGGCTGAGTTAGTACTTGGCAAACCATTGGCTTGCCTTCCATCCAGGAAGGATTCACTTGTACTTTATAGGTGAAAGGAGTACCCCTTCATATATCAAGCGTATTGTTGCGCTCCAACTATTAAAAAAAATTGACAAGCAATTAAGAAGTTTCACAAAAAAAATTTGCTTTGTTCCAGATAGGCCGATTTCTCATCTGGAAGCTCAATTTATTGATTGAGTTGATCCCACCCAGCCCCACTAAGGTTCTGTAATTTCTTGGCCTTTCCATACTGGACCTTGAGGACTTTGAAGAAAGATCAACAGCCATAGCCATCGTTGGTCTTTGTTCCTGGTTAATTGGTCCCTTCATGATCCTTTACAATTTCCCGCCAAACACTATCCTTCCAACCATTGAAGCTGCTTGGATGCAAACTCAAATTCTTCTTGTAAGCTTGGAGGAGTTTGTTCTTGTTTGTTGGAGTCCATTTAAAACTGGATAGTGGTGTTGGTGGAGGTGCTTGTTCCATCCTATAGATGTCCATCCTATGGATGGAAGAGAAAATCAAACAGAAAAAAAAAGAAAAAAATGGATAAAAGAAATTGAGAGCAAAGAAAAAGACTTACAATGATGACCCCAATTGACAACTTAGACAATAATGGGTGGTGGGCAGGTGAAGGGTTTTCAAGGGGGAGATGTGCAGGGTTGATCCTGTATTTCCGGCTTCACCGGTGTGGTGCTCTTTTATGGAAGCGAGTCAGGAAAGGGCTGCAGGCGGCGCGCTCAGCAATGGGAAGGGCTTTGTCGCAGCTAGCCGCACTGCGGGATCAGCAGCAGTCAGGTAGGCCCAGCAGCGGTTGGGTTGGGCTCAGCACCTGGAGAAGGGAGACAACGGATTGCGCAGATTGGAAGGCTTGCGCGGATCGGAAGGCTTGCGCGGATTGGAAGGCTTGCGCGGATTGGAAGGCTTGCGCGGATTGGAAGGCTCGCGCGGATTGGAAAGCTTGCACGGATTGGACCGCTGTAGAGACTCCTGTGGGATTATATAAATAAAGTAGCAAATAGCTTGCTGGCAGTCCTTGAAGGGGAATTTAGTATTGCTTCTACTCCTTTGGAGTAATAGTATATACTAAGAGTGATTTTGAATTGCCTGCCCTTCTAGTACTATAGTAAGTCTGCACAATAGTTTATTTAAATTAATGGCTGGTTTCTTTGAGACTTAAAATAGGTCTCAGATCAGACCTAGGTTAGTTATTAATTGTTATTGGTAGGGTTTGTTGAAGAATAGACCAGATGTATTGGATTATTGGTTAATTATTGATCAGATATATGTGATCTTAACCAGTATCCCAATATCAAAGGGGTTCAAGGGTTTTATCAAAGGGATGGTTCAGGAGAGGACCCAAGGATGGGTTTACCCACAGGGGGCTGGGTAGAGGAAAGGTTGGTAGTTTCTTTTTGTTGTGCTCTCTTTCTTTGTAAGGGTTATTTATTAATTAATGGGTGGGTTTTCTTTAATCTGGTGCTGAATATTTAGGTCACAGAAGAACCCTTATTCAAGCACCTGTTGGGTGGTTTAACTGGTTAAATATGGTTAATAAATTGGTTTCTGATTTCCTGTTTCTTTATAATTGGTTCACTACTAATATGTATCTGGGTAGGTACAACAGATGGATGGGTTGATGGGGTGGATGGATAGATGATGAGATGGGTGGTTCTGATTAGGTGAGTAGTTATACAACTTGGATAGGGCAGAGAGGCCCTCCTTAAATAGACAAATCCTTCCCCCAGGGGTGCTCAAGGCTGCCCCTGAGGGTTCTCCCTGTTCTGGTGAGGACAGTGAGATACAGTTACATGAGGCATTTCTGCTGGTTGGGAAAAGTTTGTACAGTTACATGAGGCATTTCTGCTGGTTTGGAAAAGCTTGTACAGGGGTTTCATGCATGCACAGCCTTGCATAGATTGCTTTGTAGTTCAGATAAGGTATATTGCTGTGCTGTACTGGTAGTTTATTCAGTGATTCTTGCTTCTACCTACATGTATTGCTGTGCAATACTGTTGGTTTGTTTGGTTCTGGTTAAGGCTGGTTCCACTTTCTCCTGCATATATTGCTCCTGTATACTTCTGCACAGCCTCTTGTATGTGTATTTGCTGCATGTTTGTTGGGTTCAGGTGACCAGATCTGACATGCTGCACTGCCTCCTGTATCTGTATTGCTGTATTCTGGCTGTGGTGACTGGATCTGGACTGGTTGCACTGCCTCCTGGATCTGTATACTGTATGCTGGATGAGGTGACTGGGTCTGGCATGCTGCACTGCCTCCTGTATCTGTATGCTGTATTCTGGATGAGGTGACTGGATCTGGCATGCTGCACTGCCTCCTGTATCTGTATGCTGTATTCTGGATGAGGTGACTGGATCTGGCATGCTGCACTGCCTCCTGTATCTGTATGCTGTATTCTGGATGAGGTGACTGGATCTGGCATGCTGCACTGCCTCCTGTATCTGTATGCTGTATTCTGGATGGACTGGTTGTTGTGTGGTCCTGGTCTTGAGGATAAGCTGCCACTGGTATGTACTTGAGGGTTTACTAGGTATGCCTTATGTCTTCCACAGAGATGTGACACCTGGGTGGGTATGAGTTTGCCACAGTTGAAGGTTTCTTGGGCTGTATCTTCCAATCCATGAGAGATAGAGGGGTATGTTGGCTGAGTGACTATGGGTTATTTTCAATGTAGAATCCATTTCTGAGGTTAATTTGAGGGTTTGAGCTGTTGTTACACTAGAAAAGTGAGTCTGATGGCTATAGGACAGGTTTGGACTACCACACCGCGCATCGCAAGACGCGCAGATTGGGTCACGTGGTTACGCCCCGGATATTGGAACGGGTTGTCGGGCCGACAAGCGCGGGCAGACAAACCGGGCTACGTTAATACCAAAGGGCACGGGTAATGGCAAGGGATGGGGGGATACGGTTGGGCTAGGGTTCTGAGGCTTAGGGTTGTATTTCATCACTCTTTCTTGTTACTTGTGGTTGTACTTAGGTTATGGTTGAGAGGGAGGGCTTAAATACTTTGCTCTCAACTCCGGGTTGTAGGGGCATCTTATGATCAGATGATGGGAGGAAGGAAGGGAGGGGAAGGACGGGACTGCACTTCACTTCACTTCACTTCACGGACGGGACTGCACTCTAGGATATCACTTTTTATGGCATTGGATTGGATTGGATTGGAAAGGAAGGAATTCATCTTATTATTGCTCTCTCTCTCTCCCTCTCTCTCTCTCAAGAACGGCTGCATCCAATCTCCTTACAGACACTTTGATCAATAACTTCCGGAACTCAAGGACGACTTCTGGGGTGTTGCCCCTTTAGTTTCCACACCGGAAATTTGGGCCACAACATACAGTGTGCATGGAAATGCACATTCACACATACAGGTTGTAAAACCACTCCATTTTTCACGTCTGGGACATACAGGGTGTAACTTCTGTTTGGCATTATGGTGGAAGTTACACCTCTTTTCCAACCCAAGCCTTGGTTTTTTTATGTTTGGTAAAGTTTTATTTATATTCTACCTGAAATGTTCCATTTTATGCAAGGAAAATCCATTTTCATCATCATTCTTGAAATTGTTGAAGTATTTTCTATTTATTGTATATTTAAATGTTAAATTATCTCAGTTAATTTCCATCATTGAATTCCCCAAAATATTCTTCTCCTGGAAGTCCCCAAGGGGGTCTGAAGGCCTCATTTTGGCCCTCAAGGAGCTCAATAAATGTTACAGGCCTTCATGAGCCCAACAGATTCTCAAAATGCTTTTTCCCACCCCAAGTGCTCCTTCCAACTTAAAAAGGTTTTTTTTCATCCCCCAGGAAGCACCTTTAACCTGAAAAGGCCTGAAAACCCCCTCAGTAAGCTTATTTTTCCACCCAATGCACCTATGTAAACTTTAAAAAGGTATGATTAACCTTGAGTTTGAATATTCACACCTATTCTCATACTTGCAGAACATTTGATGTTTTTTGCACCTTCCTGGAGTGTGAAAATAAGCCAAGGATGAAATTTTAGCAATTTTTCTGCCATATCCCATTCTTTATTTGAGGAAGGCTTGAATGTAACAGAAAAATTGCTAAAATCAAGCCTCTTTATGAGGAAATATGGGGATACAGTAATTTTCAGACATTATTATATCCCGGGCCAACAAATTATAGTTGCAATATTTTGATGGTTCATTTTGAAATGGGGTTTTAAAATTTTTGTGGGATATTTTGGTTTGAGCTGATTTAAATTCATCCGGCAGTTAGAGGCTAGATCACTGGTTCATCAAGTTTGTGTTTACCATTTTTTCAAAATGGGAAATGGCCATTTTTTAAGTTATAGAGATTTCTCCAGTGATCAAGACCCATGTTCATTTTAGTAGTTCATGTGAAATGGATTTTTATTTTTTTTGTTGTAAAAGGTGATTAAGCACTTGAAAAACATTAAAATAGGCCCCAGAATTAATTAATTTGGAACATTCTTTATTCAGAGAGCCTGTAAAATCATAAAGCATCAGGTAGCTGAATATATGTTTGGGACTTATATTACAAATTTGTTAATTAAACTCAGGTGGTTTTGGATGGAGGCTAAAATAAATTTAATCTCATTATGGTTGAGGAAAAGATCAAAAAAGAAAAAAATAACTGAGCTCAATTATAAAATTCATCAGGTTCAGATGATACTGTGTAAGATATCTAAATGAGTTTTCTGGAATCATCATTTTGGTGATTGTCAATTTTGGTGAGAGTTTTGGAATCCATCTTAGATATAAGTAAGCCAACCATTTACTTTTTGTCATTAATTTCATCTTATGAATTGAGAGAGCTGATTATTTTATGGGTAATCTTAAATTCACTGCCCATTGATCCTTGGACATGACTAAAAATGAGCTTTTTGGCATGCCACACAACCACATTCAAGCGGTTGTGGAAACCAATGAGGTTGGAAATCTCCTATTTGTCCTCAAGTTCTGTTATCAATGGTCCTAGTGTCTGTAAGGATAAAGATGCTCCAGTAAAGAGATAGAGAGAGAGAGATAAAGACATGAATTTCCTTTCCTTTCCATATCCTTTCATTCATCCATCCCTCAATCCTTCCTCTTTGCTCTTTCCCTTTCCCTTTCCCTTTCCTTTCCCTTCCCTTGTCCCAAGATTTGATTTTAAGATCAGATCCCCTCCAGATCTGGGATTGAAAGTGCAGGCTTCATTCCCACCCTCTCAACCCAAACCTAAGTACAAGTGCAATAACAGCCCAACAACAAATGTAAAAGAAACCCTAAGTCCAGAACGCTAGCCTAACTGATTACTGTTACTTACTTCCAGTTTGTCCTTCTCATGAGGCGGCCCTCCGCTGCGCCCTACTCAGAGCCCCCTGCTTGTCTGTATCTGCTTTGGGCACCGCTTGATTCCCTGCCCCGTGGGTTGGCCAACTAGCTTCCCGCAAACCTGGTTGGGCTGGCTCCATTCTTGGGTCCATAATGTCCAAGCGGGCCATGGCCCACCACATTCAATCAAGCCCAACCCATGCCCAGGATTCCAATCCACCCAGCGCCTACTGCTGAGCCTTCTGCGGCTGCTGCTGAGCTCACAGCAGCCACTGCTGAGACCCCGCACATTGGGGTGCTGAGCCTGACCTACCAAATGCTAAACGCACCAACCGCTGCGCGGTTCCCAATCCAAGACTATATAACAACACCACATCCCCCCCAACTTGAGTTCTGTCCCCAGAGGTCTTCTAATTGCTACCTTGACCTTTACCGCACCCATTATCAAGTTCACCCCCCCTCCCCTACTATGCCCTCTCATATCATGGTTCCGCCATGCACTTTCTGTGCCAGGAATGGGTTTCCCTGAACCCTCCTCTCCGGCCGTTGCACATGCTTGTTCTTTCCCGCCTGTCATCAACGTTGCTTTCTTGGCAACACCATGCCAAAAGCTTGTCCTGGACCTAATCCAGCTTGCCCGTGCAAGAGGGCTCACCACAACTTGTTTGTGGTCTCTAGCAACAAGTTTATCTTGGAGCAGTCATGGACCCCGCCTGGATCTCTTTCATCCCATTGTCCCCACGCTCCGCCTCTTCCAACCTTGGCTGGAAGCCGCGACTTGGCCTCTCTGTTCCGCCGTGTAAGGAGGACTTTGCAAACCCCAAGGACTGGTAAGCAGCTCTTTGCTTCTGGTCCAACCAAGTCCATGTCAATCAAGGCCCAACCAAACCAGTAGTCAAGGAACTCTTTGGATGGCGCCTGGCTACACCTCTGTCCCTTAGCCCAACTCCCGATCCCCCGCCCCCTCCTCTGGCACCTCCAGCAGCATTACCGTCACTGGCCCGGCAGTTGTCATCAGAGCTGGCAGGAAGCCTGTTGACTCCAGCGTCCCTGGAACAGGCCATCATCTCTTCCTCCCCTTCTCCAACCCCGGCTCCACCTTGCGCGGCCACTCTGGAGATCCCAGAAATCCCTACCGGTCTGGCGCTAAGGAAGGAATGCTTCAAGGTCTTTGTGGCCAAGTTGGACAATCTCCTCTGGAGGTTCCTTTTGGCTCCAGGCGCTCATGGAGCCAAATCCCAACGCAAATTCTTGGGGGCATTCTGAGGACTCATGGAAGCAGCGCAGGCAGAGATGGGGAGTTTATGGACCTCATTTTGGCAGATTTCCCCCTCATCCTTTTCCCTCTTCTCTTTCTTTGTCTTTTCCCACACCATTCTGTACTTCCCAAAGAAATAGAATTTTGGCTTGCTATCATTAGTTGATTGAGCGGCCTTGGGCCTGAAGTAAGAGTAAGATAAAGTCCAAAATCTGCGCCGGCAAGCAACCTTGAGTCTGAGTAAGAGTGAGAAAAACTAGCTCTGCGTCCATGCGCTAGCCTGAGATGAAAAGCCCTGTGATCTGCATCCCATATTGTTAACATTTCCAGGAAGGAGAACCTGGACCTCCCAAGAAAAACTGCCACACAGTTCCCTGTACCCTTACTACAAAATATAAACAGAAAATCTGCCAGCGCGCGTACAACCATCCAAGAGAGAGAGAAAATAAGGAAAACAAACATTCTGGGGTGCCTAGCTATTTGGGCTGTGGACCAACTAGGACACCCCCTCACCAAGTCAAGCTTGTCCAGCAGTACCCCAACCATACTTCCATCCCCTTATGCCCACTGCCCATCCATAGAAAAAAAGGAAACAGAGAAAAATACCCAGAGAACAAGAGGAAAAAGTAAAAAAAAGTAAAGAAAAGGTTTTTTTCTTTTTTTTTGGCAGCCCTCCTTTTCCCGCTTTCCACTCCAACATTTGTTTCCTCCGCGGGGCTTTTCCTTGCGTATACTTACCTGGCATTGCTCCAGGCCAGCATACCTGCAATTTTACAACCCAAAGCCAGTAACAATCTGAGAACCCAATCAAATCAAAGAATTAAGGAAACAAACATTCTGGGGTGTCTAGTTGCTCCGGCTTTGAACCAGCTAGAGCACCCCCTCACTAAAACAAGCTTCTCCTTCTTTCCTAGCGCCCCCCCCCAACTTTGCAGCTGTCTCCAGTGGTTTGCAACCTTCTGCTCTGCTGGGAGAGAGAGAGAGAAGCACGGCATCATCCAATCCCACGCAGGTCATGTCCACTGGCCGTTTTCCCAACCTTTGTTCCAGGCAGGCCTTCCATTGCCAAAGCCCTTGCAATCCCAAATTCCTTCCCACCAGTTGTACCATTAATTCCCAATCCCTTCCCATTCCGCACCTGAATCCCTGCCGGGCGTGTCCACCAAACCAATACCAAAATCTCTGCTAGCCTTGATGGCCACGGGCCTGTTTTTGGCCCACCCATTCCGCATTCCCTGTGCTCTGCGTCCTTCCATTCCGCATCTATTCTCCCTGCTGTCAAAGGGATCCAACTCTGGTTGCAATCCTCCAACAACTGGCCCACTCCTTCCGTCACCGCTCCTATCCTCTCCACAAGACCCATCTGCCGCTTTTTGGTTCCCAACACGCGCGCAATATCTGCTCCCATCCCCTTTTCCGCAAGACTTGCCTGCCACCCATCAATTCCCAAGCCACGCGCAATATCCGCTTCCCATTCCCTTGTCCTTGCTTGCTTTTTAGCAACATGCTGATCCAACTCCGCCAAGACCCGCTTTCCCAACACGTATCCTGTCTCCGCTGGGGAAACCAATCCTGCGTTTGAATTCATTGTCTGGTTCTCCCGTCCCAAAATCCAATAGCCACTATTGTCACCATCAATGCACACCCAGGACGCGGTTGTGCTAGGGATCTGAATACCCTTCAAATAGATTCCAAGATCCCTTGCCAACTCTGCAAGTTCACTAACCCAAAGGACGGCTTCTGAGGGTGGGGACAGAGCACACTCTGCCTTGTAATCCAATTCTGCATGATCCGATCCCGCTTGCAATTGGAACCTGCCGGGCGCTTCTGCCCCATAATCCAATTCTTCTTGCAACCAGACCCCAACGCGCGGGCCATCCTCATGATCCTATTCCAGGTAATCCAATTCCACTTGCAACTGGACCCCTCCGCGCGCACCTGCCTTATAATCAGATTCCACTTGCAACTGGACCCTGCGGCACACCCCTGCCTCTGGCGTGGATTTTTTTAAAATGCCTTCCCAAAAACAAGGATTGTGCTTCCCCTATCTTGCCAACATGTTCCCCTTCATTTTTGGCCAATCCAGGTTCTTTTAGCCTTCAATCTCTTCCACATCCCAAAGCTCCCCCACGTCTATGATGAACATTAAGACATGATGTGCCTTGTTGGACTCCAATGAAACTTTTGAATCTGAAATCACTTCATATCCTGAGATGAATTACTCCACATCTGTGGTGTTGAATCAAATGTGAGGGTAATCCTTTGGGTCAATGAGGGGATTGGGGGGAGGAGGAATAATAAGGAGACCCAACTGCTGGTATCATCTTTAGTACCTTTGAGAGAATTGAGACAAAAGAAGATTTTGGGGCCAGACCCCAATATGTGGAAACCAAGGAGGGTGGAAATCTCCTAGTTATCCTCAAGTTCTGGGATCAATGGTCCTAGCTTCTGTAAGGATAAAGATTCTCCAGTAAAGAGATAGAGAGAGAGAGATAAAGATATGAATTTCCTTTCCTTTCTGTATCCTTTCATTCATTCATCCATCCCTCAATCCTTCCTCTTTCCTCTTTACATTTCCTTTTCCTTTTTCTTCCCTTCTCCCAAGATTCAATTTTAAGATTGGATCCCCTGCAGAGCTGGGATTGAGATTCCGGGCTTTATGCCCACCCTCTCAGCCCTAACCTAAATACAAGCGCAATAACTACCCAACAACAAATGTAAAAGAAACCCTCATCCCTGAACCCTAGCCTAACCCTAACCCATTCCCTGACTGCTTACCATTACTTACTTCCAGTTCATCATTCTCATGACGGGGCCCTCTTCTGCGCCCTACTTGGAGCCCCCAGCTTTCCTGTATCTGCTTTGCGCGCCACATGATTACCTGCCTGGCGGGTTGGCCTGCGCCTGTCACCCTGCAAGCTTAAGGGTTATTGTCCTCCCACTTTGCCATACTCTTTTCTTTGGTACCATCTACCTCAGTTCATAAGTGTGACAAACTAGAAGCACAAAATCAATGGTGCCTTCCGCTTATCAACTCTGGCTTGCATAACAACCTTCCATTCTTGGGGACTGACTCAGCATCCACTTGCAAAACTTGCTGTCAACTCTACCTTGGTTGACCATCCATTTGGGCTCTGCCTTTTCACCCTGGGTATCAATAACCCTTGGATTCCCATTTCTGGTCACATGCTCTTGCTAGTTTGCACCCATGCTATTCAATTAGCCACCTCAACTATATAGTTTGAAAACAGACTAGTCCCTTACCCTGCATAAACTACACCTTCATATTTGCATTGCTTCTGACATCATTCCCTCATGTCTCAAATGTTACATTCCAATAAATTTGTCCCCTATTTTCTTGCACTTACGCTAATACCTTGAGAACGTTCATACTGTCATTTCATTTATACTCTGTCTATGTAATTCATTGCCTTATTTCTCAAAACTGTAGTTGACCATCCATCAGGTTGTATCTAGTTATTTTGGATTACCTTATAAAGGCTACTCCGCTTGCCTGGGGGTTGTTTCCTCAGTTAGTTAATTTCATATGTTCTTGCATTTTGCTAAATCTAGTCATCAAATTGGGCTTGGATTTGGTTCCCCTCCATTGGAACATTCATCCCTTTTTCTGTGTGTTAAGTTACTCCAGCATAAGTTTGCACTTTTCAGTTATCCGTTGCTACCTTGCACTTGCCCTTGCACTCAGTTATCCTTTTGCGCTCACAATCATCTAAGATTGCCCTATAGTACATGGGGTGGTTGTGTGACACAAACAGGGGCAATGAAGCAGGTGTTTTTGGGTTGACTTGCACCATCACTCCACTTGCAAGTGCAAAAGTACTTGTACAGCCATGGCTTGGTTAAGAGATTGTTGGATGGGAGCATTGCAATCCTTCTGGACTTGTTGGACATCTGCCAGACCATGGAAAGCAAGATCAACTTAGACAAGCTCATTTCAGACACTGTGAAAACATACGCAGAGGCTTGAAAGAAGTCAGTACCGCTTTTGGGACTGGCCCCGGCAGTAGCACCAGTTGCGGGGCCATCAACATTTTGGCAAGCTGAAACACCTCAGCAGGTCCTGGATCCAATGGTGGGAAAGACGATGGAGATCCTTTGGGATCTGCTGGTCTTCCTTAACTAGGTCAAGGCCCCTATGGCTCCTACAGCTCTGGCGGATGCAGTCCAACCAGGCCCAACAACACCTCACATGGCGGAAGGCTTTCAGCCTCCCAGCAGGCCTTTGGTGGGGTTCATGGTATGTGTGTGCACTTATTGTGGAGAAAAGGGAAACTTGCATTTTTTGTGCACTCATCTCATGCAGGACATGAACAAGGAGTTTCTGCGCACGTCTGGCCTCACGTACATATTCCCAATGGATGAAGCAGTGGACTACACAATGGTTTAACCACCCCCAATGGTACAAATACTGGAAAGGGTTAAATCTCAGAATGAAGCTGCTCAGGTGAAGCTTAGAATTTTCAACACACCCAAGACCTGGGAAGCGCCAAGGATGGAAGCTGAGGTAAGGGCTCTGGCAACAAACAAGGGAATTGTGGTAGAAAAAATGGATGCAGAAGTCAGCAAGCAACCACCCATCCCAAAGACAGGTTTGTGCGCTTCCGCTGGAGATGGACAGTTGGAAAATGCCGTGGGGAAGAAGAAAGCCGCAGATATTAGGTGGAGGGTGATGGGGAATGAGGCGCCAGTACCCATAATGCTGCAAGAATCAGTGGCAGTGTCTCTGGTGGTTGTTGAAGAGATGGTCCAAGTGCTGAGGGAGTACAGACAAGGCTGGGTTCCAACAACTGTCCAGCGCATGAACGTGGCGGAGGAGGAGATGGGTTGAAAACTGTATCAATCAAGTTCCATGTTGGTTTTGCTTGCCTATGTCTCAATGATAATTGCAGGGCAGAAGGTATGGGCAATGGTGGATAGCGGATTCATGGTCAACCTCCTTTCATCAAGGCTGGTGAATGATCTGGGATTGGTGCTGAGGAAGTGCAGGATGGGGCTCCAGGAGTTGAATGGCAGGGATTGCCATGTTGATGGGGTACTGGAAGGCAAGGGGTTTGAGGTTTAAAAGGTTGGGAAGTCTTTATTGTTTCTTTTTGTAGAGTTCCCAAACATGATCCTGGGTTGCCTGTTCATGTTTGCATTCTGGGATGAGATGGCTTTCATTCTGTAAGCAGGAAAGGAGGTGCTAAAGGTTGAGGATTTGTTTGGTGCATGGTTTGAAACAACAATCTGCAACCACAGGAAGGGTAAATGGGTGAGGGGATGGGAAATGTGAGGTGACAGCAAGTCCAATGGGGGAATTGACTGTAAGGGTCATCCTGCGGAGGATTTTGCCTAGTTGGCCACGGATACCGCGCAGGAGGTTGACTGGAAAGGAGCAGGTGATAAAGGAAGCAGCACGGGAATGACAGAAAACAAAAGTAAGTTCCTTTCCTCAGTGTGCATCTCCGGGAGGCTCTATTTTTTGAAAACCCTATCATTGTGCAACAGTCTTGAGCAAAGGCATGGTTTAGTTTTTGCTAGGACTTACAATGACAACTTTTGAGTGTGGATGGGGGGATGCAATGCTAGTAAGCACAAACCGGTAGTGCAGAAGTTCCATCCACAGAAAAAGCCAATTCCTCAGGGACTTAACGGACCCTTGCGCCCAATTTCTTAGTCCCAGGATCTATGGGAGAGGCCCTTGAAGAAGTGAAATTGGGTAATGCAATTGGCCCCAATCACCAACAAGCGGGTTTATGCTCTTAACTTTGGACCCATTGGATGGTTGAGTATGGAAGAAAGGGATTTATTGGCACCGGCATTGGTACAGCCGGAGAAGGCCCTTGCCTTTGGCCCAAAAAAGTGCGGACTGCTGAAAGGAAAAATTATCAACCTGTACATTATCCCCACAGCTCCGCCTGAGCCGTGGCAAATCAAACTGATTCCATTTCCCTGGAGCATGTGGGAACCCTTTCTGGAGTTGGTGCATAAGCCCATGAGGACATGTCTCTACAAGAAATCCATGTTGAGCTACTCCAGTCCAATCTTTGCAGTTGTCAAGCAAGATGGAAAGTTTCTAAGGATTGTTCATGATCTGCAGCGTCTCAACTTGTTCACTATCTGTGATGTGGTTTTTCCCCTGCAAGTGGAGGAATTCTTGGATTTGATGGCCCGGCGCACGTGCTATGGATTGGTGGATGTGATGGGTGGTTATGTTGAGCCAGAACTTCATGCCAATTTGAGTCCGCTGACTGCGTTCAAGACTGGATTGGGGAGGATTCAGCTGACACGGCTGCTGCAAGGCGCAAATAACCGTAGCAGGCCCAGATGATGTAGATACCGCGCAATGATCCCCCGGAGGGCGTTCAGATCTTCATTAACAACACCAGTATCAAGGCCCAAGGATGGATTATGGAGGCGTGGTTCTTGTGGAGGCTCCTAAAGTTTGTTGGTTCATTTGGGAATACATGGTGATGCTGTAGTGGGTCCTTTTCCAGATCCAGGAAGCAGGACTTATGGTATTGGGAATAAAACTGGCGGTTTGCGTCCCGGCGCTTGAGGTCTTGAGGCACGTAGTGGCTTTGGACGGAAGGCAAATTTCAGAGAAGAAGCGGAATAAGGTTCTTGAATGGCCACCTCCACGGACGGTGTTGCACATCCTCAAGTTCATGTGGTTGTGTAGTTATGTCTCCATTTTCATTGAGCGGTTTGTGGAGATGACAAGTCCCCTGCAAGCCTTAACCCGGAAGGGCACAAGGTTTGAATGGACTACCAAGTGTGACAAAGTGTTTTCAAAGCTCAAGGAGATTTTCAGACACAAAATTTTCCTCTGTGACCTTGACTGCAACGCTGGAGGAATACAACTGGTGGTTGACTTTAGCCAGTTTGGCGTGGGGGGTGTCCTAACGCAAGAGGGGGATGGGAAAAATCAGCCCGTGCCCTACAAGCCAGTCACCTTTACCACAAAGGAGAGTTGCTATTCTCAGCCAAAGTTGGAGTTGTGCGGGGTTACTAAGATTTTTAAAAGGCTTCAGCACCTCCTATGGGGTGTTAATTTTGTTCTCTTGGTGGACTCTGAGGCCCTGGCACAAATTATCAACTTGCTGATGCTTCCAAACGCGCCAATGACTAGGTGGGTAGCTTTCCTGCAACTATTTTCCTTGAGTGTGGTTCACATCCCAGGAATGTTGTTAACAATGCCAGATGCAATGTTGCCATACCCTTGGGAGGATTCATACAAAGAAGCGGGGCCTTTGGATGTGGAATCTCTGGTTATTTGGGTAGGGGTGGCAGAGGTGGGGGTTTGCTTGCCACTGCTTCAATCTGGACTTTACGTGGTCCTGTTTTATTATTTGCACAATCTCCGATTCCCTGAAGGCGCAACAAATACGGTCATTAAATGGGCAAGGCGGCTCCCGTTGAACTTCTACCTCCAGGATGGGCAATGGTGGTGGCAGAGTACCCCTGTCCCTCTTGTGGTTGAAATGTCTAGGACAGATCAGGAAGTGATCCTGAGGTGTTTGCACAACAACCTTGGCCACTGGGGCAAGATTGAAATGCAGAGGAGGGTGAAAGCACGGTTCTTCTGGCTGGGAGTTGTGCACGCTGTCCAAGAGTGGGTAAATTTGTGCAAAGCCTCCCATTGGAAGAGCTCAAGGTTTCTCAAGGAGGTTGGTCACCCCATGGGGTAGGATGCTTTGTTTGGATGGGTTTCCCTTGATGTATTGCACCTCAAAGTGGGGAAGTTTGTGAACTTGCTTGTTGTGCAGGAAGGCCTGTTGGGATGGGTGGAGGCGCGCCCCTTGGTGAAGTTTTTTGGTGCAAAAGGTTTCCCGTTTCTTGGAGGAAGATTTGTTTGCATGCTACGGATTGCTCCTTCTGGTCACAGTGGACAGAGGTGTGGAGTTTTGAGGTTGCTTGATGATGTTGGTTCAGATTTGGGGGGAAAAGTTTGGCCGCGTGACAGAGTACTATCTGGAAGGCGCAGGGATGGCTGTGTGGGGACCTCAAACCATCAAGGTGTCAGCTTGCTGCTATTGCAGAGCAAGCTTCAAAAGTAACAGAAACAACATAAAAATAATAATAATAATATTAAATTAAGAAGAAGGAGTAAAACCATGAATATTATTGCAAAAATAGATTTTCCACCCAAAATTAGGTAGAGTCAGTCACTGACCCCACCCTTGAAATCCAGCTCCTTATATTTTTAAATAATTAAGCAAAGAAAGACCAGAATACAACGGCACCACTATTGAACTTTTTGGCCAATTAAATATTTCACACGTATTGTCACATATAGGTTTCACACCTAAAATTCAGTCAGAATTGAGGTGTTGTGTATATTTTAGTAGTTACAGATGGAAATGTGTTCTGTCACAATTCCCACACGCAGCCGCGGCAGCCAATGCACCCAGGCGCTGCTGAGCTACAGCTCTGTCACTCTGTCAAATTTGTGTACGCAGCCCCAGGCCTCTGACAAGTACGCAGATGCAGGACCATCGGTTGAAAAAGTGACAGGTGGCCTGAGAAACTCAGGTACCGCATAAACATGCTACAACCCACACGGGAACATTCCACCTATGTAATAAATCTTCCCCTGGATATTAGATGGTCTAAAATTACATAAAATTATATAAAAATACTTAAATAGCCTTTATATATATTTTTTATTAAATATAATTCAAAGTACCAAAAATGTCGAAAATAAGACAATGACTACTTCTAAAAATATATTAAAATACTTTAATATACCATTATGAGAATTTCTAGACATCAATATTTTTGTATACCCATGACTTACATTTTCAAGTAATTATTTTAGTAAATCAACTGAATTTTGAAAATAAGGAGTAAAATCAATATCATGACTTTACTCCAAATATTTAATACATAATGAGAACTCACTTGACATCAGAATATCCGTAGGAATTTCTATTAAAATAATTATTAACTTACTGGGAAGGATAATTAATTAAATAGTAAATAAAAAGGACAGATTATTGTTATTCACACGTCCAAACATCAATTATAAAGTAGAATAATTCACATACCCTGTGGAATTAGATGCTAACCGTGTTAAAGAACCAATAAAACATGAAAGGCTACCACTGGTTACCCTGCTAGCCTCAGTGTCAGTCCCTTTGATCCCCTGTACCCCTCAGAAGGACAATATTTGGACTCCAAAAGCTATAAATAAAGAGCTCTTTATAGGATATTGATACCCAGAGACCCAGTTATATTTATATCCAGACACCATGCCAAGGTAATCAAATACTTATAAGAGATAAGTAAGTTATTTATGGCTTTAGTCTGATTAATAATATCCTTCCACAACCCTTTTTTATCAATTTAAACTGCTGAACAAACTTACAACCCCAGTAAGCAGGTTTAACCCTTCAGTGCACGTCCCAAAAAGGTAAACAAAGGATTTAATAATATACCAGTGATTCTTATTATCCTTTCTCTGTTGTGGAAGCTTGGTTGCAAATCCCTGCCACTCCACCATGTATTTTATATACGTATTATCTGTGGTCAAAATTTCCTTTAAATCAAAGGGCCCAGAGTAACCAGGACTACGTGTCTTCATACTGAATTCCCTGAAGAGAGGTGTTAAAGATCCCCAATATAACTGTGGCCCCTCTATAAAAATATTTAATAATCAATTTATCTATATTGATTTATAAAAATAAACCATAATTAAACAAATTCACCTTGCAATAAGCTTTATCCAAATATTTTATGGATTTTTGCTGGATTTATTTATTAAATAATCTATTTATTATTTATTCTATCACCTCTGGTAGCTAAAGGATAGCAAGGGTCTTGGCATCCAGGAGGCTGACAATTGGGGGTCTGGCTGGGAAATATTCCATTTTATTATATTTAATACCTTGGACCAGACAATTCACGTAAAATTAAATCAAAAATAAATTTATCTGACTTTTTAACCATGATTCATCATTAAATTCTTTTGCAGCGGATTGAAAAACCAATGCAGAATTAATAATCTATTATTTAAATCTTTTAAAGATAAGAAAAGAAGAATATATTAAAAATTATAAACCTACTGGTTTGGAAGCTTTAACTCAAGCTGAGCAACTTAATATCTCTTCTTGACGTAAACACTTAGATAAACTCCTTGAACAAGAAGATCTTGAGAGGCGTATCAACTTCCAGGCCCTATTAAGAAAACATAAAGCTTGGAAGAAATACTTTATAAATTACTTTTTACAACATAAAAGTAAGAAACTTGTATTACCATATTATTTTTATTAAAATAATATTAATACATTTTATTAACCAATAAAATAATCTTTTACCATCAGTGAACCCCCCTATACCAGAAACCACTACCACTGAAACTGATTTATTGGATCAAGAAGTCCCAGACATCTCTGGAAGCCCTGAAAATATTGATTGGACGGGTGAAGACCTCATTGGGACACACCCAGAACCCGTAACATTACCTATTAAGGACCAATTTAATCCCAATAAAGTCCTGGTACCTTTGAATATCAAATTAAGTGAGTTTTAAATAAAATCTATTTTTTTATGCATTTTTTTCTGTAGGAAGAAAAATACTTGTAAACATTTTATTCAATATGAATAGACGTAACACAAGAGCCTCAGGGAGAATTCCCTCCTATGTACCTTTGCCAGGAGCCCCCAGTAACTGTGAGACCACCAATAATTACAACCATGAGGGGACTGGAACCCTGAATCAAATGTTGATGGACAAGGAACAGCCCCAGGTACTTCTTCCCTCCCCCAACCTAGAACTGGAGAAGGTAGTAGAATTAAGCCCCCCTCCATTACAAGAAGATTCCCAGCAGCCACCCCAGCAGAATCTGGCCAAGAAAGCCAGGATCAAAGACTTAGTCAGAGAGCATGTGAAATATTGGGAAGAGTTCAAAGAAGCCCAAGCCAAAGAGGACATGGTATCTATGAAAAAGATAATCTCCCAGGAAAAAGCTATCCAGATAGCTCTTCAGAAAATGATTCCACGGAAAGAGGAAGAATCCTACATAGAAAAGTGGAATCCTTGGGATTAATTAGCCCAAATGAAAGGCAAAGGATCAGGAAAGAAGAGATCTTCTTCCCATTCAAAGCCAAAGGGAAAGAAGGATTGGGATCAGATAATATCCTTAGCTCAAAAATGGAAAAAAGTGTACAACAATTAGCCTCTAATTCCAAACCCAGTAACTTGTCTAAACCAACCTCTGATGTAATTACTTCCTTTTCTAATTATATGCGCCGTAATTTCAAGATGGTTTGTGGAAATTTGGATGGTGTTTATACCCAGATGGATAAGTTAACCTCAGTAGTAGCCAAATTAATTGATAATCAAACAAAAACTGTAGGAATGGAAGATATTAAAGAACATACAGAACAATTATTGTAGACAATTAATGGGGGTAAAATCAGAAAGACTCAAACAATTGAGAATATGTTATCAGGTATCCAAGAAGATATTATTATGTCTTTTCAAACTTTAGAAGAAGAATTGGTAACTACCACTAACAGTTACATTCTGTACCTTAGTGAGAAATTACATCTGCTTAATAATAAAGTGGACCTGCAACATAATATGATCAAGAATGATCTTAGAGACTTAAAATTCCGTCTGACCAACCCCTTGGGGAGTACCACAGAGGAACCAAAACCTCCAAGACAAAAAACTACACCTTATGCACCACCCTTACTAGGAATGCATAGGAGTGACAACTTCAGGGCTAGTCCTACCCCTGAAATGGAAAAAGCCCTCAAACCTTTACCCCCAATTTCTGAATTGCCTAAGTTCTCAGGTGAAGGAGAATACAATCATATAAATTTCATTAAATTTATTGACTATACTATTAACTCTTATGACTTAGCAGAAGCTAAATCTGTAGTCAGGCTGCACAGACTATTTGAAGGAGTAGCTTTAGACTGGTTGATCAGTAAAAGAGAAGAAGTAGAATCCTTACCATTGAATTCTTGGAAACTTCTAATTAAAGAACAACTTGGTTCTAGAATGTGGAAAATAAAAATGATGAAAAATTTCAAAAATTCATCATTTGACCCCTCCAAGGATAAGCCTCACAAATAAGGCTTGGAACAGAAGGGAAGACTAGATTTCTTCTATCCAGATGCTGATAAAGAGGAAGTGAATGAAAGACTCCTCAACTTCTGTCCTGTAAATCTTAATCATAGTTTAAGATGCAGGATGAGTATGGATGCTGACTTGCCAACTCTAATCCATGTTTTAGAATAAGTCATAGACATGAATGGGTTAGAAAAGAAGGTTCCTCCTAGACCTAAAGAGAACTTCAAAATTCAAAAAACCAGAGAAAAACCCCTCTGATAAATACCAATGATAATAAGAAACCTAATGAGAACAGGGAAAAAGAGAGAATGCCTGGAACTTGTTGGAATTGTAACAAGACAGGGCATATGAGACAAGACTGCCCATTACCAAAAAGAAGGATAGCACTCTTGGAAGGAGAAAAGGAGGTTGAAGGGAATCAGAACTATGAAGATATAGCTGATACTAAAGGATCCCTTTCTGAATGTGAATTGATCCCTACCAACCCTTTTAATGTTATAGAAGGAGATATAGGCACTTCTATAGAAATCAATAAAATCCATGGGGACTCTATTTTTCCCCAAAAATGGGATCCTACCATAATTCCTAGACATATCACGGACTTTAAACCATTAACAGTTAACCCTATGAGTGGTAAGAGTTATACTGCTGGTCAAACTTTCTATTCAACAGGATTTTATAGAGACAGACCTATAAAGTTATTACTGGATAGTGGAGCTTTCTGCTCATGTGTCTATACTGAATTCTTAAACAAATGGGACCCCAATTGGAAAGAACACCTTTTGCCTGTCCCAAAAGCCAGGTTCAGCTCTTGCAACTCTACCATGAATGCTATTGGAGTATGGACTTCTCCTATAATACTACCTCACACTAAAGGATCTTTGAGAATACAAGTGGAATTTGTAGTCTTGCTCAACAGACTATGTGACTACCTGATACTGGGTAATGATGCCTTGTGTCTATATGGTATAGACATGTTCCAGAGTAGAGGAAGATACTTCACAGTAGGAGGCAATTGGGATAAGAAGTTTAAGATATGCACCATCCAATCTAACTTCCCCTCTTTGACTTATCAAAAGAATTCGGAATACTTTAATCAAGAATACTTCTCTCAAGCAGCTCTGAATATGGAGCTTTCTGAGGAACAGAAGAAAGATATATTGACAGTCTGCTCTGAGAACCAAAATGCTTTTGATACTAAAGATCATCCCATTGGTGATATGAAAGGACATGACATGGTATTGAAATTGGCTATTAAGCCTCCTTATCCTCCAAACTTAAGAAGACCAGCTTATCCCTCTAGTCCAAAGTCTTGAATAGCTCTTAAAGAACATATACAATAACTGATAGACTTACAAGTATTAAGGAAAGTAGGGCACAATGAGCAGGTAGATGTGACCACACCTGTAATCATAGCTTGGCATAATGACAAGTCAAGAATGGTAGGAGCCTTCAGAATGCTCAATAATAATACTAAGGCAGATTATTATCTTATACCCTGGATTGATCATGCTCTACATAACTTTTCCAAGGCCAAATAGATCACTACTATGGATATGCTTAAAGGTTTCCACCAGATAAATATAAGCCCTGAAAGCAGGAAGTTTATGAGAATAATCTTTAATTTGGGAATATATGAATATCTTAGGATGCCCTTTGGTATAAAGAATGCCCCATCAAATTTCCAGAGAACAATGGATACATTTCTAGGTACATACATTAGACAAGGATGGATGATGGTATATATAGATGATTTTATCATATATATAGATGATTTTATCATATATTCTGATGATTGGGATACTCATATCAACCAAATAAGATTATTACTCCAAACTATCTCCAAAGCAGGATTCAAAGTATCCATGAAGAAATGCAACTTTGGATATGAAGAATTGAAAGCACTAGGGCATATAGTCTCTGGCCTAACTCTAGCTGCTGATCAAAATAAGATAGCTGCTGTCATGAAAAGTGTCAGCTTGCTACCATTGCAGAGCAAGCTGCAAAAGTAACAAAAATAACATAAAAATAATAATAATACAATTAACCTAAGAAGGAGTAGGAAAACCATAAATATTATTACATAAATGGATTCTCCACCCAAAATTAGGTAGGGTCACTCACTGACCCCACCCTTGAAATCCAACTCCATATCTTTTTAAATAATTAAGGAAAAAAGAACCAAAATACTACGGCTCCAGTATTGAGCTTTTTGGCCAATTAAACATTTCACACACATTGTCACGTATAGGTTTCACACCAAAAATTCAGTCAGAATTGAGGTGTTGTGTATATTTTAGGAGTTACGGGCGGAAATGTTTTTTGTCACAATTCCCGCACGCAGCCGCAGCAGCCAAAGCACCCGCTCGCAGCTGAGATACAGCCGTTTCAACCCGTTGAGGTCGTGTACGCAGCCCCGCGCCTCTGACAAGTACGCAGCCGCGGGACTACAGGCTGACAGAGTGACAGGCGGCTCAGGTACCGCATAAACAGGCTACAACATACACAGGAACTTTCTACATATGTAATAAAGGTTCCCGTGGATAGTAGACTGTCTAAACATACATAATATTATATAAAAATACATAAATAATCCTTACACATACGTTTTATTTAATATAATGCAAAGTACCAAGAATGTTGAAAACAAGACAATGACAACTTCTAAAAATATATTAAAATACTTTAATACACTTTTATGAGAATTGCTATACATCAATATCTTCGTGACATAATAAGACAGATAATGATGTAATAATATTACATGAATTCTCATGACTAATATTTTTAAGTAATTATCTTAAAAAATCAACTGGAACTCGAAAATAAAGAGTAAAATCAATATTATGACTTTTACTCCAGTTATATAATACATAATGAAAACTTACCTGACATCAAAATGTCCGTAGAGATGTCTAATAATATAATAATTAGATTACTGGGAACATATACTAAGGATAATGAATTAAATAATACATAAATAGGAAAGATTAGTGTTATTCACACATCCTAATGTCCATTAGAAGGTAGAATAATTCCCATACCCTAAGGAATTAGATGCTACCCGGGCTATAGCACCAAGAACACATGACAGGCTAATCCTGGTTACCCTGCTAGCCTTAGTGTCCGTCCCTTTAAGCACCTACAACCCTCAGAAGGACCATATTGGGACTCCAAAATCTATAAATACAGAGCTCTTTTGAGGATTTTGATGGGCAGAGACCCAGTAATATTCATATCCAGACACCGTGCCAAGGTAATCAAATACTTATAAGAGATAAGTAAGTGATTTATGGCAATTTCTGATCAATAATATCCGTCTCCAAACCTCTTTTTATCAAATAAAACTGCTGAACAACCTTATAACCCCAGTATACAGGTTTAAACCATCAGTACACGTCCCAAACAGATACCCAAAGGATTTAATAATATACCAGTGAGTCTTATTATCCTTTCTCTGTCGTGGTAGCCTGGCTACAAGGCCCTGCCACTCCATTGTGTATTTTATATACATATTATCTTTGGGTATAATAATTTTTATACTAAAGAACCCAAAGTAACCAGGACTACGTGTTTTCATACTGAAATCCCTGAAGAGAGGTGTTAAAGATCCCCAATATAATCATGGCCCCTCTATAAATATTTCATAATCAATTTTGATTTGAAACAATAAACAATAACCAGACCATTTAACCTTGCAATAAGATTAATCCAAGTATTCTATGGATTTTTGCTGCATTTATTAAATAATATATTTATTATTTACTCTATCACCTCTCGTAGCTAAAGGATAGCAAGGGTCTTGGCATCCAGGAGGCTGACAAACAGACCCATGCCTCAAAATAAAACAGAGTGACTTTCTTTCATTAGTTTTTGCAGTTACTACAGACAATATATACCAAAGTTTGCTATGCTAACTAAAAGTCTGCACAAAATATGCAACAACAACACTCTATTTTAAATGACACATGAGAGATTGAAAACATATGAGGAACTAAAAATAGCTATGACCTCTACTCCTTTAATCATTCAAACAGATTACTCCAAGCTTTTTAAACTGTACATTGACTCCTGTATCAAAGGGTTAGGATCTGCTCTACATCAAGAAATAATAGAAGAAGACAGACCAGTGGAGAAACCATTAATCTTCATATCTAGACAGATCAAAGATACAGAAAATAGATATGGAGCCAGTCAGTTGGAATGCTTGGCTCTAGTATGGGCTTTAGAAAAGCTACACTATTACTTAGAAGGCACCACTTTCCAAGTGATCACAGACTGTAATTCTGTAAGAACTCTCATGAACATGAAAACCCCCAGAAGACATATGCTCAGGTGGCAAATTTCTATACAACAGTATAGAGGCCAGATGACTATAGTGCATAAAGCTGGAGCTAAACATCAGAATTCTGATAGTCTAAGTAGGAATCCTTTGCCTGAAGACTCTAGCAATCCAGCATGTGACCCTGAGGATCAAGATATCTTGCCTATCTTGAAAATCAATCTTTTTTCATTAAATGCTCCAATCATGGGGATCCACTTATGTGAATTAGATACTTCTTTCTTCAATCTAGTGAGGGACAACTGCTCCCCTGAAATCAAGCTGCTGATTAACATTATGGAATGTGAATCTGCAGAAGCATCTCTGAAAAATAGTTTACCTGCTTCATTACTTAAACCCTATAAACTAGGAAGTTTTACCTTTTGGGATGGTCTCCTTTACTACAGACATCAACATTCCAGTGTATTAGTACTAAGCAACAAAGAACATATACAACACATACTCCAGGAATTCCATGACAACTGTTCATCATGGCATCTATCCACTGAAATAACCTTGGAGAAAGTAAAATAAACTGCTTGGTGGATAGACTGGAAAGAAATCACTATTAAATATATTACTAGCTGTGAGACATCCCAAAAATCTAATAAAACTACTGTAAAAAGGTTTGGACTCCTACAGAAGATCTCTGAAGCCAAAACAAGATGGGAAATCATTAATATGGATTTTGTCACCGGCCTCCCCCCTGGAGGTACTCATTCATATAAATCTGTCCTGGTTATAGTTGACAGATACTCTAAGAAGGAAAAATTCTTACCTAACCACATAGAAGATAGTGCTATGGATGTAGCTCTACTATTTTGGAACGGGATCATAGCTGATGTTGGTATACCCAAGATTATAATCAGTGACAGAGACTCCAAATTCACCTCTGAGTTTTGGAGGAATCTAAATGATATACTTGGTACTACTCTAGCATTTTCTACAGCATACCGTCCCCAAACTGAAGGATTAGCTGAAGGAATGATACAGACCCTGAAAGATATGTTAAGAATGTTCATTAGCTTTGTTCTAGAATACAAAAGCTCAGATGGTTATTGCCATGATTGGGTAAGCCTACTCCGAGCTCTAGAGATGGCTTATAACAGCAGTAAACATTATACTACCAAAGAAGCCCCTTACATGCTAGAAAGAGGATGGATTCCAAAACTCCCTAGGAATAAATTAAACTATAACTTAGCCTCCATTCATCCAACATTTCTTGACTTTAAGAAAATGATAGATCTTGCAAATAATCATGCTCATAAGTGTGTAGAAGAAGCGGTAGAACACAACAACAAAGATGGGACAAATCACTTAGAGAAACTGACTTTAAAATAGGAGATCAGATCTTGATATCAACTACCAACTTCAACAATCAAGCAGGTAACAGAAAGCTGAAACCAGCCTTTGTTGGACCATTTGTTATCAAAAAGATGCATGCCAAAAATGCTGTAGAAGTCATCTTGAGTGAAGACTAATCAAGAAAACACCCGGTATTTCATTTTAGCCTAGTAAAACACTTTCAACCAAGAGAAGGTAGCAACCTCCCTCCAGCAATAATCCCAATAGAACCTGACCCTGTGAAAGAAAAAAGGGAAATTCAGCAGGATATTGAGAGACAAGAAAGATAGAGTGCAAGGAAAAGATGTTAGACTGTACTTAGTAAGATACAAAGGAGAATCTGCAGACAAAGATGAATGGTTACCAGAGAATAATATACCTGATGGACCAATACATCTCAGAAACTAAAGAGCTAGCAAAAGGAACTGAAACACACATGGAATTAATTTTTTCCCAACATTCTTCAGATTTTTTCAGATATGGCCATATCTTGGACTGGGGGAATTTCAGCTTGCTACTATTTCAGAGCAAGCTGCAAAAGTAAAAAAAATAACATAAAAATAATAATATTAAAATTAACCTGAGAAGGAGTAGGAAAACCTTGAATATTATTACAGAAATGAATTTTCCACCCAAAATTAGGTAGGGTCACTAACTCACCCCACCCTTGAAATCCAACTCCTTATATTTATAAATAACTAAGGAAAGAAAAACCAAAATACCACGGCACCACCATTAAACTTTTTGGCCAATTAAATATTTCACACGTATTGTGACATATAGGTTTCACACCTAAAATTCAGTCAGAATTGAGGTGTTGTGTATATTTTAGGAGTTATGGACGGAAATGTGTTTTGTCACAATTCCCACACGCAGCCGCGGCAGCCAATGCACCCAGGAGCGGCTGAGCTACAGCTCCGTCACTTTTTCAAAGTTTTTTATGCAGCCCCAGGCCTCTGACAAGTACGCAGCCGCGGGACTATGGGTTGACAAAGTGACAGGAGGCTTGAGAAACTTAGGTACCGGGTAAACATGCTACAACCCACACGGGAACATTCTACATATGTAATGAATGTTCCTGTGGATAGAAGATAGTCTAAAAGTACATAAAATTATAGAAAAATACTTAAATAACCTTTATACGTATTTTTTATTAAATATAATTCAAAGTACTGAAAATGTCGAAAATAAGACAATGACTAATTCTAAAAATATATTAAAATACTTTAATATACTATTATGAGAATTTCTAGGAATCAAGATTGTTTTGACATACTAAGGAAACTTATGATGTAAAAATATTACATGAATACCCATGACTTACATTTTTAATTAATTATTTTAGTAAATCAACTGAATTTCAAAAATAAGGAGTGAATTCAATATCATGACTTTACTCCAATTATTTAATAAATAGTGAGAACTCACCTGACATCAGAATATCCGTACAAATGTCTATTAAAATAATTATTAACTTACTGGGAACATTTACTAAGTATAATTAATTAAATAGTAAACAAAAAGGAAAGATTAGTGTTATTCACACGTCCAAACATCAATTATAAAGTAGAATAATTCCCATACCCTGTGGAATTAGATGCTACCTGTTTTACAGCACCAAAACAATGTGACAGGCTACCACTTGTTAGCCTGCTAGCCTTGGTTTCCGTCCCTTTGAGCCCCTGTACCCCTCAGAAGGACAAGATTGGGACTCCAAAAGCTATGAATAAAGAGCTCTTTAGAGGATATTGATACCCAGAGACCCAGTTATATTTATATCCAGACACCGTGCCAAGGTAATCAAATACTTATAATAGATAAGTAAGTGATTTATGGCTTAGTCTGATTAATAATATCCGTCCTCAACCTCTTTTTATCAATTTAAACTTCTGAACAACCTTATAAACCCCAGTATACAGGTTTAAACCATCAGGGCACATCCCAAAAAGATACTCAAAGGATTTAATGATATAAAAGCAAGTATTATTATCCTTTCTCTGTTGTGGAAGCTTGGTTCCAAATCCCTGCCACTCCACTCTGTATTTTATATACAAATTATCTTTGGGAAAAATATCTCTTAAACCAAAGGGCCCAAATTAACCGGGACTATGTGTTTTCATACTGAATTCCCTGAAGAGAGGTGTTAAAGATCCCCAATATAATTTTGGCACTTCTATGAAAATATTTAATAATCAATTTATCTATATTGATTTATGACAATAAACCATAAACAAACCAATTAACCTTGCAATAAGCTTTATCCAAATATTTTATGGATTTTTGCTGCATTTATTAAAAATATATTTATTATTTATTCTATCACCTCTGTTAGCTAAAGGATAGCAAGAGTCTTGGCATCCAGGAGGCTGACACAAGGACTCCCTTGTGAAGATGTGCAGGGAGGATGGCAAGAAGTGGCAGGAGGCACTTCGGGTGGTTCTATTTGAGGATTGGATCTCTGTGAAGCAATCAATGGGTTACTCACCCTACAAGATACTCTTTGGGAAGCGGCCCGTTCTTCTGGTGGACACTGAGTTGGAGACGTTCTTGGGTGTTGACTGGTGGAAGGTTAAAATCTCCACAGATCTTATTGAGGCACGCAACAAGCAGCTCCTTAGGCAAGAGGAGATGTTGGCAAAGGCCGCAGAGGGGCTACAAAAGACCCAAACAGCATCAGTACGGTACTGAGACAAGCGCTGTGTTCACTGCCTCTGAAACCTGTTGCAAAAGGGGGAACGGGTGCTGCTGCACAATTGGAGTCTGGAGTTTCAGTGGGGGGGCTTTTTGCTAACCAATGGAATGACCCATACCGTGTGGCCTTTAAGTTCATGGGCAGGAGCTACCAGCTTGAGGAGTTGGATGGGGCGCCTCTGAAGCAAAAGGTCGCGGCTTTGCATGTAAAGCACTTCTTTGCAGGCAAGTTCATCTCTTTTGATGAAAAGGCGGGGAAAAATGGGGATTTTGAAAGTGCTGGTGCAGCATTGGAAGCACTGAACAGCCAGGTGGGCTTGGACTCTTTGGCCTCTGAGGAGCCTGCGCTTGACACGCCTCTCCGGAAGAGTAGAAATATGCAAACTGCTGGGGGCGCAAGGAAGGGAGGGAAAGCCTGATATGGTGAGGAGGTGCTCTAGCGGGTTCACAGCCGGAACAACTAGACACCCCAGAATGTTTGTCTCCTTATTTCTTTGATTGGATTGGGTTCTTGGATTGGTAATGCCTTTGGTTCATAATATTACAGGAACGTGAGTGCGGCAGGATGCAGGGTCTGTATATGCAAGGAAGATCCTTGCGGAAAAGACAAAGGTTGGAGTGGAAAGCAAGACAAGGAGAGCTGCAAAAAAAATCTCTCTGTTTCCTTTCTTTTTCCTTTTATTGTCTGGGTTTGTTTCTCTTTTTCTCTTGATCTGTTTTTGTTCCTCTTTCTATGGACAGGTTTAATATGTAATTGGTGTGGAAGTATGGTTGGGACATGCGCAGGACAAGCTTGATTTGGTGAGGGGGTGTCCTAGCCGGTTCACAGCCGGAACAACCAGGAACCCCAGAATGTCTGTTTCGCTTATCATATTTCTCTCTACGGTGGTTGTGCGCGCGTGCTGGCGTCTTGTCTGTTTTATTTTGTAGGACAGGTATGGGGGAACTGTGTGGCAGTTCATCTGGGGATGTCCAGGTACCTCATGGAGCTCTTCAACACTCACAAAGACCCGGGCTCAAAGCGTGTTGGCAGGTGGTTGCACAATTGCGCGTGGGGAAAAGCAGGACTCACGTTTTCTCACTCACTCACTCAGGGCATGGGGTTGTGCTAACAGGACCACTAGCTTATAAAGGAATGCACGGGCAGGAAACATGTATTTCTTTAAGAAGTTAAGACAGGGGCGGATACAAAGAATGCAGAGAAGAGGAAAGGGGGGCAAGGAGTCTAAGCCATTTTCATCATTTCCTCCATTTCTTCCTGCAACAACGCCCATAGGGCCTGAAATGACCCCAGGAGCTTGCATTGGGATTCCAAGGATTGAGCGCTGGGATCTGCAAGGAAAGTATGAAACATCAAGGTCAACCACTGAGAAAAGTTCTTGAAGTTGGCCGCCAAAAGGGCCATCATGGTGGGGATCTCCGGGATCTCAGGCAGGGTTGACAGAAGGGAGGCAGATGGCAAGGAGGGTACTTCCAGAGGACTGCTTGGGGGGCTTGGTCCTTGAGGGGGAAACAACACAATCACAATTGGGTATGGTGGTGGTAGGGGAGTGACCTGCGGGGTTGCGGGCCTTTTTCCCAAGTCCAACAAATACCTTTGGATGGGTTCCGCTTCCTGAGAAGGAGTAGGCTGCGGGCTTGAAGGGACGCACCGGAGGAGGAGCCGGAGGGGGAGCAGCGCACCATCTGAGTATCTCCTGGATGCAGGGGTCCCTTGTGCCTTGGGTGACTTGGACACAATTGTCCCAGTATTTCAGGGCATCTCATTGAGCTGCAAAGGTCTGGAAGTCCTTCTTCTGGGGGGGTCCCCTGTGGGGGAGGGGCAAGGCAGAGTTTCAACTCCCACTTGGAGGAGCGTGGAAAAGGGGCAATCCAGGCAAAGTCCACGAGTCCTTCAGGATTGTGTTGTCATCCAAAACCAAGAACAGGTCTGGTAAAGCCCTACAGCGCGGCCTGGTGCAAGAGCCAGATTGGGGAGGATCCTGGGGCATTCCCTTGCTAAGCAAGCAGAGGCGGTGGCCACAACAGCAGGAAGCCCACATGCAATGGCCGGGGATGATCAAACACACATGCCCATTCCAGGCGCAGAACTTGCAGGTTATCATGGTGGAGGATGAGATGAACTGTTGGCAGTGTGTGAGGAGGAGTGCAAGAAAGGGGTTTTTTGGTATGGTGAGGGCGCAAATACCATTGAGGTAGCTATGGGGAGACCTCAGGGGACAGAACTCAATTTGGGGGGGATGTGGTGTCATTATATAGCCTTGGGTCAGGAACCACACCACGGTTGGTGGGCTCAGCATTTGGTAGTTCAGAATCAGCATTTGGGATGCGCGCAGTCTCAGCAGTGGCAGCTGCGGGCTCAGAAGCAGCCGCAGTGGGCTCAGCAGTAGGGACCGCAAGGGTCAGCAGTAGGGACCGCAAGGCTCAGCATAACAGGCGTGGGTTGGGCTTAATTGGATGTGGTGGGCTGCAGCCTGCTGTGGTGTTGTATTTATAACCTTGGATTGGGAGCTGCGTAGCAGGCTGCGCGCTCAGCAGTTGGGTAGGTTGGGCTCAGCATTTGGGGTGCGCGCGGTCTCAGAAGTACCTGCTGGGGGCTCAGCAGCAGCGGATGAGGGCTCAGCGGCAGGGATGGCGGGGCTTGGCACCAGGTGTGGGTTGGGCCTACTCTGTGGGGCGCCGGGCCGCAACCCACCCAGGGAACGCGGACCAAGTGATGGAGCCCGCCCAACCAAGGTCACGGGTGGTTAGTCTGGAAGGCAAGGTCAGGGCAATCAGGGGTTATACGCGCCGGGGAGGTTTGCACGGGCATAAGCGCGGGCCGACTCATGGATTGCGGGATCCAAGGTTTGCGCGGGCATAAGCACGGGCTGACTCACAGATTGCGGGATCAGCGGACAGGCGCAGACAGATAAAACCCAGGGGGCTCCAAGTAGGGAGTGGCGGAGGGCTGCGCCATGAGAAGGACAAACCAGACATAAGTGATATTGAAGGGGAGGGTTTTGGAAGGGGTGGGTGGTATGGGGTAGGGTTAGAGTGGAGCTAGGGTTCTGTACTTGGGGTCATATTTCATCTATCTTGTTGCTTGTGGTTGCACCTAGGTTAGGGTTGAGAGGGAGGACTCATAAATACCTCACTCTCAACTCCGGGTTGGATCACCATATCATATATCATCATCACCAGACCACCAGGGAATGGTATGGGAAGGATTGGAGGAGAGGAATTTATCTTGTCATCACCCTCTCTATTCTTAAACTCATTGCATCCAATCCCCTTACAGATGCTTAGACTAATAACTTCCGGAACCTGAGGAAAACTTTGAGGGGTATCACTTCTCTTGTTTTCACACCGCTTGGACATTACTGACCCAAGAATGGAACTGGCCAAACCCGGTTCATGGGCAGCTAGTTTGGGAAGGTAGAGCGGGGAAATTGGGGCTATAGTAGAAAGCCTGGCACGCGCAAGTGCAGGCCAACCCCCGGGGCAGGAAATCATGTGGTGCGCCAGGCAGATATGGACAATGCAGGGGGCTACAAGTGTGGCCGGCAGAGGGCAGCCTCATGAGAAGGATAAACCGGGTGTGTGTAAAGGTAGGAGGGCTAGTGGGTGGTTGTGCCATGGGAAATGGTTAGGGTTAGGCTAGGGTTCTGTTTTTTAGGGTTTCTGTTCTTTTTGCTGTTGGGCTGTCATTGTGCTTGTACTTAGGTTTTGGTTGAGAGTGTGGGCATAAATTCTGTGCTCTCAACCCCAGCTGTCTACCTCTTTTTCACCACCAAGCATCTTCATGTAGCATGCTTTATGTTTCTCTAATGTTTCAATCATTTCCTTTCTCCCTTTAAACCATCCATTTTCATCAAAACCAAGAGATTTAGCAATGACTCTCTAAATCCGCAATTCCCATCTTCAATTGGATCCCAAACCTCACCCAAGAACTTATGGAATTTCCTGGGTATTTTATTGAGGTATTTCACGTTTGGTTCATATCAGGAAAACTAAATTAGTATTCATTTGTCCAATCAGATCAATTAAATGAATACTCAAAAAAGATGAGCTTCTGGTTGAGCTTTGCTGCACTTTGTCTTCCTCTGAAGAGGGTTCCAATTCCAAATTAAGTGATCAAAATTCATTTTAATTCTCTTCCTCTGAACTATGAAATTCAGATTCTGATCCTGCCAACTTTGACTAACAATTCATCATCAGTTAGTTAGTTCATTAAATCCAAAAAATGAGCATTTTCCAAGAGAAAAGACATACAATATTTTCTTCTTTTCTTATTTGGCACCTTTCCTGTCCTATTTTCCCGCTTGAGTTGTTTTACAAAATTCTCAAACCAAGATGGTTCTCTTCATGTATCTATCAATTTTGGCCGGCCCCTACTTGATTGTAAGACTTTAGGTTCAAATCTTGGCTTCAAATGATATCTTGTTATCTTTCAAATGATATACTTCAATAGGCTGCCTTTCTCATGATCTGGAGATTGTAATATCATTGCATTCAAATTTTCAAGTAAATGAGGAATGCTCAGCATTTTGTCCATGTTGCGCTTCAAAAATTCAAAAGGATCAACCATTAGTGAATCAGGAATAATTAATCAAAAAGCATTAATCACATAGTGATTTGAGAAGACCAACTTAAGCCAGCTTACGGAAATGGAACTGCAATTTTCATAGTCCAACCTCCACTGAGGATGAACATCTTTGGGTACCATGGATCCTGTGAATGGTAGATGGTCACCTATTTGGTGGGAACAGGGAAAACCCATAGTCTTGGAGCATGACTTGGTGCACACTTTGCCATCATGATCACATTTGAACTTCTCAAATTGTTACCTAATAAGCTGAATTGACTATAAAGACAATTTGTATCCCAATGGTAACAGGCCAGGTGGGAGAACTGTCCCTAAATTAATTTGAGAGTTGTTTAGTGATGCATTAACCGATTCAATTTGATTTGAAACTTTTCTGTCAAGGTTTTTCAAAACATCCAAGATGTTTCCCAAAGAGTTTTCAAGGAATCTTCTGAGAATGCCATGGGCCCCTTCAACCCAAGAATTTGTTTTTTTTCCAAAAGCTGGGTTTATACAAGTTGACACCCTTAAAAAGGTCTCTTTGATAGGGAAAATGTTATTTTCCATATACTCAAGCACATCCTCATAGTCTTTCAAGAAACACTATACAAGTCAAAAGGTTAGAGCCCAAAACTAGGAAGAATGAGAAACAGTGATTTAAACCTACTCTGAGTTCCACATCATTTACCTCTGCCTTCTCCGTTGTCTTTGAGGCCCCATACTTTGCCCATAGAGTCATAAAGCTTTTCCATCCTTCAACCTCATCAGGAAAGGGCCCTTTACAGTTTTCTTGTAAGTTTTTAGACAAGCGCCAAGTGCAACATTCTCTTGATGACTCTGGGAAACTAGATGCAATTGCATGAATCAGAGCTTTTTCAGTCTGTCACAAAGACTTTTGGAAGTCTCTCAGGATCATAAGCCAACTCCTTTGATGCATTTACAGACCAACTGTAGAACTCATACATTTCTTTTGGTATGAAAACAATAGCTTTTGTGAAATTTTTCCAGTTGGCTGTCATTCCTACAACATGCAATAGTGGGATTTTGTACTTATTTGTTTTAAAAGTACAATCCAACATAGCAATATGATGGAATTGTTTGGAAAGCTTGAAAATTTCTAGGTGGGCCAAGAATAGGTCCTTGAAGTGACCCTCTCCACGGAATTTTGACCAATGAATCCAACTTGATTCTTGAAGGTGTTTGTAGAGTACGTCCAGAACACTTTCCCCCTTTTGTTCTCCAAGCGCTAGTTTTTGCTTAGTGTTATAGATTGTTTGGTCATAAAAATGATTGCCGCCATCAATCTTGCTCAATTTTCTCTTAAGTTGCAACGTAATGAGCCAATAATTCATTCCTTCTATTAGATTGTCTAAGGCTACCCCAGTGATTCTCCTCAGTTGAGGATGCGCAGAGGGATGTTCTGATGGTTGATGGTTATGTTGAGTTTCTTTGTAGGAGAGTTGCCACAAGGGGTCTGCCTTTGTGAAAATTGCATGGATTAAAAACTTTCACCCAACCTTCCTTGTGTGAGTTTTCTGGGACCATTTGGTAAGGAGTTTCCCTAAGTAGGATCCATTTTGATCACAGGCCAAATCCACATATTTCTCTTTCTTTGAGTGAAAAACTGTCAGAGCGTGACCATGCTTCATAACCCATGTTGGACAATACTTTTGCGCCTTTTCCCTAGTAGGAAAAGTTCTCACAGGAGGTGGGTCAAGTGGATCTAGTAAACATTCATCTTTTAATTCACAGTTTCAGTTACATGCACCCCATTAGTTTCAATTAAATTGAATCCAGCAAAGACTTCAGTAACATAAAATTTTACTCACCACCAGAGGTCAAATCCAACTGTGAAACATTTTGTTTCTCAATTGTCACCCTAGATGAGGATGTAATTGGGGCTTCCAGTGTTTCATTACCCAAATCCTTTTTTTCCAAAGCTTTGTTAAAGGCACTGTTGATGTAGTCCTTCAATGCAGCCATGTCACAAGTAGGGCTTTCCACTATTCCCATAATGCAAAAAAATTGCAATGCTACTTCAGTATTCAATCCAATATTCAAATGAAAAACTGCGAAGTATTCTCACTTTTGAGTTAAGAAAGATGTGTTAAATTTCACTTTAATATCTAGGATAATTCAATTGATTTCACTTTGATTTCACTTTAATTTTTCTTTTTTATTGCTAGGTGTGGTCCAACTGTCCCACATAGTACACGTTGAGCCCAAATTTTGGCTGAGGGAACCCAAGTGTGGTCCAGGGGGTGCCCAAAATTCTGGCACAACTTTCAGGGAGTGGTGCAGCCCCAAAAACAGCGGATTTGAGCCATGAACAGGGGTGCATGGCTCAAAATTGCCGTTTCCAGGGGGTAAAAGGCTCCTATACAGCCCCCCGGGGGGTCCCACGTGTTTGGAATGGCCCTTTGTAGTCATCTATGGGCCTTGACGGCTCAAATGGGCTAAGTAGGGCCCTAAAAAACTACCACACGGTTGGAGCCATGAATTTAAAACAACCCTTAATTTATATATTCTGTGCAGTTTCAGAAATTCTTCATTCTGCTCTTCCATTTCAAGAACTTATATTTGAAGATTAAAACTGTTGATTCCATTAGCCAGGTGAGCTCCAGTGCCTTGAATTTAGGTTTTTGCCCAGTAAAGGTGTGACAGATGGGCAATAAACTTGATTTTATCCTGAATTTTTGGCAATTTATCCTTTGATTTTGAACCATATCAAAAAAATAATATCTAAAAAACCTAGATCAGACTTATTTCCAAACAAGCTAAGAACAAATGATAAAACAATGAAAGAAATAGAAAGAGTATTGATGGTTATAATGACAAGATGGTTTGGTTCTAACAGGGTGGATGATTGCCTATGACAGACTAATGTTTGCACTTTACCACGGAGATAAATGACACTATAAGTCATGAAAAATAGCTTGCAGGACTGATTGAAACCATTTAAAGTTATGGTGAAACATTTTAGTGAATCTTGCTGAGTATGATTTTTAGTTTTCATTTATCAGGAAAACTACTGATGGTTTGTTGTCAATGATCTATTTTTTGAGTTTTGATTACTTAAAAGCAGGTGGTTGGTGGATGGTGGGTATTTTGTCTTATTTGTTGCACTGAATTTAGAGGATTTCAGTTATGATTGGGTTTGATGATTTTTTACATAAGAGATGGAAGTTCCCAGCTCCAATCTCTGAAAGTTTGGAGCTACATTAGGGGATATCTACATATATAATAAAATTGCCTTTTTTTTGGCTGGTTTTGATGTCCTTGGATTTGTATAATTTTTGACAGTTTTGGTTTTGATTTTTGGGGTCAATACATGGCTAGCATTGCTTGGAACTTCATTAAATTCCAAATTTTGAGGCAGCACCTCTTGCATCCCATCTTTGTTTCAATACTTTAACCTGGGAAAATGGAAATTTGTACTTGCCTGGGGAAGAAGAGCTTCCTCCCCAAATCTTGGGGAAAATGCACTACTAAACAAAATAAAAGAAATTAGAAGAATGTACAAAAGAATAAAAGAAAACAAACAACAGGATGAAAAATTAAGGACATTGACAATCATCAGAAAGATAACAAGGAAAAGTGTGATCCAATTATTAACAAGTTAAAGCTACTTGATTTGATTTTTTCTCCTGAAAATGATTCAAAAGTGTCACAAATATATTTTGATGGCTCATTTACCCCCTTGAAAGATGGAGCAGGTGTAGCATGTAAAACAGATCAGAAATCCTACCTAGCCTATAGATGTGATAATTTTGAGATCATCTCAAATGATGACTGTGAAACCATAGGTCTTCTTGTGGGCATATGGCTCCCCTCCCAGCTCCTAAATAACAAAGGAAAGTCAACACTTATTTGTATTTATCAATAACAAGGATGTCATTGCAAGGGCCAAAGAGCTCAATTAGCTTATTAAAAAACCTCCCCCAAGGCACAAAATTAATTGAAGTATGGTTCCTGGACACAAAAATTCATTTTTTTAACAAAATAGTAGACAACATTCCAAAGAGAACAGTACAGGATTTAGAAGCAAAAACCATATGTACAATTGGAAACTAAAAAAAGGTTGTATGAAGTGTGAGTGCCAGGGTTCCAATCAAAATAGTTTCCCTATAAAATCTACACATGAGAAAGCCTGAACTGATAAATCAATGAAACTCAAAAAAATTCCCCCATCAATGCTCACCTTTATAGAATCAAAAATATGTCTGAAGAACTATCTTCTATTTTTCAAGAGAAAGAGACAGTGGAAAATTTTATAGGTCACTGAAAGTTTTTGAGCCCCACATGAAGATATACAAAAACATCCAAGCAGAAAGAAGATCAATTTCAATCCAATTTTTTTGAGCACATCTGTCTTGGATGAACAAACCAATTTGGAACAACTGTGGTTCAAGACCAGGCACAGCCCCCAAAGAATTCCTTTCTTTATTATTTCCTTTTTTACCTCTTCCAATTTTTCTTTTTTTTTCTCCCCTCTTTTTGTGTTCTGGTCTCTTTTTCTTCCTCCTTTTCTGCTTTTCTTATCTCTGTCCTTGATTCCCTTACTTATCCTCTCATTTCTGCACTCTTAAAATTGATTTTCAGTCTCAGAGTTGTCTTCAGCTCCTCTGAAACAGTCTTTTTGCTTCCAATGTGGCTCTGCAGAGACATAAGAATGTGCTTTTAAATCTTGCAATTTTAAATTTTTAAAGCCAAATTATGCTTGTGCTTTTTGTTGGGACTTGGGTTTCCCATGGTACTTGGCAGTGTTGCTGTCACCCACAGGTCAAAAGTGATCCAGAGCAGGATACTTATACCTGCTCCGTGTCCCTTAGCTATGATACCTCACCAATTCCCATCCCAAGCCACTACAGGTTATGAAACCTCTGCACCTATTCCAGCTCTGCTGAAGACCTCCAATTTTTTTTCAACACCCAATTCCAAAAGAACTTGCTTCTGTCTTCCCCCCCCTCCCCTTTCTTAATTGCTCACAATGTTGAATGACAACAATGCTGCTGTGGATTGAGTTTTCCCTTTCCTTAATGATTTGAAAATTTTCCTCCAGTATAATCAGCCCTTTATTCCCTTCTCTTTTCAAAATATCCATGTTGGTCCCCATGAACATGCACCAAGCTGCTCTGCATATGCTCACCAATCTTGCCCACAAGGTCCCACTGTTTTCTCTCAAGCTTGGAAGCAACAGCATCCCAGATCAACAGCAGGCCCTGGTCCTAAGTTACAGGAGACCCAACCAGATGCTCTTAGTCATACACAGGACACCTGTGGCATTATTGCCCAGCATGCCGGTCATATATCAGTCCCTTCTGTGATTGTGCCCACTCTTACTGACTGATTTTACCAAATGAAGAATGTGCGTTGGATTGCTCTGAAGATCAGGAGGGACACGGGTTTTCTGTTGAATTCATCCTTGACAATAATGCAAGCAAGTCCCCTGACCAAGAATGTGAAGCTTGAGAGAAAACAGTGGGATCTCATTGGCAAGATTGGTGAGCATATGCAGAGCGGCTTGGTGCATGTTCATGGGGACCAACATGAATATTTTGAAAAGAGAAGGGAATACAGGGCTGATTATGTTGGAGGAAAGAGACAACTTACTCCACAGCAGCATTGTTGTCATTCAACATTGTGGGAAATGAATAAAGGGGTGGGGCGGAAAGACAGAAGCAAGGTCTTTTGGAAGTGGGTGTCAAAAAAAATGGAGGTCTTCAGTGGAGCTGGAATAGGCGCAGAGGGCTCATAACCTGGAGTGACTTGGGATGGACATTGGTGAGGTATCATTAGGGGACATGGAGCAGGTATAAGTATCCTGCTCTGGGTCACTGTCAACCTGTGGGTGACAGCGACGCAGCCAAGTACCATGGGACTGTTGTAACCTAACCTACTACAATACCAAACCTAGCTAGGTTACAGACAATGATACTCAACCATACTGACCCAACTATAAGACACCACACACACATTTAAATAGATATAGACATTATGGCAACATACATACAAAAGCCACAACAGGTTATTAGCCCGCGTCTTGACCATACGGATGATGCGCCTACACTACGCGCATGAACTACCCACTAGTGGCTTTCACCATTCCTACGCGTACCGTACCCGTGCTTGGAAAGATCATTCCCCCTCTCTGCACCCCTGCCCCTTCTGTAGGGACCCCATAGGGTAGCACTGGAGTGTGACCCTGGACTGGCCATCCGGGGTTATCTCTATTCTGATCTCCTAGGGACGGAACACACGAAAGCGCATATCCCGTGGTGTCCCTGCTACTTGTTCCTCACTCTACCTACCGTTGCACGTGGTACTGGTGAACACAACAGCAAAACACGCAATTCAGCTTGTCCACATTTTTTTTTCCTATCTCCTGATGAGATTTCGAGATTTTGGCTAGAGGACTAAAACCAACAGACTGAATTTCACATATTAGAAAACATATTCGAGAGAGAAAATAGAATCATAAGAAAGGAGAATAGAGAGAAATAGATACCAACAGCTAGACCAGACTTAACAGGGAAAATATCAGAAGGACAAGAGTGAAGGATGAGGACAGGCTATAGGTACGTATATCTAAGATAATATTGTCAGGATCACTTGAGTGGTGAGTATTCAATGATGGTGGTCTTACCAGGCAGAGATCGAGATGCGAGTTGGAATCCATTCGACGAGGTGAGTGGTGATAGAATCCATTCGACGAGTTGAGTGGTGAGAGAGAAGAAATAGGAAGGATAAATAGAAGGCAGAGAGGCAGACGAAACGAGAAAAGAAAATAAGACAAGTGAGAATCGGAGTGCCGATCCAAGTCAGAGAGAGAAAAGAATTCTCCCGGGAGATCTATTCCAGAAACCCCCGGGATTCCCCGAGCACCTCGAGTGGGGGAGAAGATGATTATGGAGTTCCCTCACTGCGCGGTGCCGCGGGCATCAAAGTGAGGATGACAGGAAACTCAGAGATCTCAACATCTCCTTCTCACGTACCTCTTTCTTACCTATCTGCCTCCAACCCTACCCCAACTTGGTCATGTCAACTAACCGTCGAGTGCCCCTTACGAGGGCCAGCTCTTCACGCGCACTTTCAACTTCATCTGCCGGCCGCGCTGAACACAAAGACGATACCGGCAAAGATGATCTTGATGGCACCGTTAGGGCATCAGAGGATCGTCGCCAGGAAATGGACCGGATCTTCTCTGCGGCTCAACCGTTGGCACCAACCGCGACAACGGCGGCGCCCCCACCAAGGGCGCCTCACCTCCTTTCCAACGAGGAGCGTTAACACCTGCAACTCCAGTCTGATTTTGAAGCAGTCTGATTTGAGCTTGAGGAGCAGAACCTGTGCAACCGCGTCATCAGCTCCGCAATCACACGCATTCGACAGGACCGGACCCTCCTACCCAATGGAAAGAACTTCAGTCAAAGGGTCCGCGACTTATGAGAACTCAGCCAGGACCACCTGAACAGCAGTGAGTTCTTCTGGTCACCAAACTCTAACCACATCTACAAAAAGATTGGCCGTGCCATCATCCTAGCATTGGTCGACGGCTCCCTAGTTTACGACATCCAAGAACAAGCCAACTGCCAGCTTATCTTCAAAACGTTAAAGCAACGTTTCAAGTTGGTAAGCAGAGCGGCACAACTGAACATCTGGTGCCGCCTTTTGGCTTTCAAATTGGATGACAATTACAACACCGTTGGCCTGGCTACAACCCTAAAAGACCTTCTCCTTGAATGGAAGAACGCCAACGTGAAGATCAACGACAACACTCTCCTATCTCTGGTTGTCCAAAACTCGATACCCCCGGGCACCAAAATCTGTGATGAAGTGGACCGCCGCCTTGAGAACCTGGTGCAGGCAGACGACCGGAACCCACCTACTCTGAGCCAAGTCCTACAGACAATCGAAACCGTTCGCCAAAATCAGCTCCTGGCTGATCATCCTCACAATAGCCGCCCATCCGTCTTCTTAGCACAAGCAGGATGCCACGACAATAAAACCTTCCCACCCATAACGTACCCGGTTGCATCATACCTCGATGCAATAATACCTTGATGCAATACCCGAGGAAGATTGGGAAGAGGCTCTATCCTTCTACGCGGCTCGTGCAGGGCAGTACTGGTCATGCGATGGACAAGGACACCGACAACAAGACTGTCCCAAGAAAGGCCCGGGCGTTGTCAAGTCCGCCGGTCTCCGAGCTTTTCGAGGCCAAGCTGGGAACGGGGAACAAGGTATTTTCTACCCATTAGTGGGGGCAGTTTACCCGCCCGTCAACGTCAACCCCAGCTACCAACACGGCGCCTGGAGTGGACCGAATACGACTCCCCGTAGGGGCAATTCCTACCGGCCTTCCCCGCATTGCCTGCCGGCCGGCCAGAAACAAGATCGGCACCCGAACGCACGACAATGTGAGGTGGAAACGTTGCCAGACATCGTCGATACACTGCGTATCAACTCAGCCAGAATAGAGGATCCAGAGGTGAGTGGCTTGGTCATCATAGATTCAGGCACCTCCCACAGCCTGTGCGGGGACCGGACGGTCCTACAAAATTTCCGTTTACTCAGAAAACCCATCCCGCTTTCAGTCGCTACCACAGACAACGAGTCTACCGTCACTGGAATTGGAGAGCTGAAATTCCAATCTCGCCATGGCGACATAGCCACTATCGCCTACGTCCTATATAGCCCAAGGGCGTGTGCTACTTTGTTGTCCCTGGCCGCGCTCAGAAAAGCCGGCGCCTTCTTTCAATATGATACGGGCAATGATAACTTTGTCATCCATGATCTGTCCTCATCCGCAGTTTTTGAATGTCCATTTGACATACCAAACAACAGATTGTGCCTACCCTCTCCGCCTATGCCGGTTGCCGCCGCGGATGTGTTGATACCCAATCTCCCGTCGCGGGCCGACCCTCACCGGGCAAAATGCAACGCGGTACGGTGTGAACCTGACTATGGGAATATTTTTGTGGCCCCCACGGAGCACCACTCCATTTTCCAATGGGATGTGAACCACCTAACCCCCAGGAGAAGGTCCTTCTTTTCTGGCACCGGGCTTTCGGGCATCTCAGCCTCAGACAGATCCGCTTTATGATTAAACACCAGCTGGGTATTGGGCTACCAGACAAAATTCCCGAAGGGAAAATACTATGTCCGGTATGCCAAGTCACTAAGAGCACTGTGATGAACAGTCTGATGTCTACGTCAAGAAAGCTCTCGCGGATGGATATCCTAGCAGTCAATCTGCTGGGACCTTTCAAGGTCACCACATTTAACGGAGGGAGGTACTTACTGACAATGAGAGACGCGAGTACAGGCTTTTCCACAGTTGAGGTTCTACCACAGAAGTCCGATGCCATTGACCAAATCATTGCTACAGTCGAACAGCTTGAAAACAGAACTGGCCTCCGATTGAAGACACTGAGGAGCAACAATGGGGGGGAGTTTGCAAACAAACAATTGGCCGGGTATCTCCAGAGAAAAGGCATCACTGCCAAATGCTCCCTCCCTTACCACCATTACCAGAATGGCCTGATTGAGCGTTTCAACCGTACTGTAAGTGACATGGCCCGAACAATCCTGAAAGACAGAAAGCTCCCGAAAGAGTTCTGGGGGTACGCCTATACGTGGGCTGCTTTTGTCCTAAACAGAGTCCCAAACAAGTCATCTGGTACACTGACGCCGTACAAGGCTTTGTTTGGAGACAAACCCTTTTTTGACAGCTTTCGCATTTTTGGGGCAGTAGCTTTTGTACATGTACCCGGCGAGCTGCGAACAAAACTGGCGGACCAAGCAGTTGTGGGTTGGGCAATCACCCACCTGGAGACCTCCAAAGGGTGGCTCTTCTGGGTACCGGTAGAGCAGCGGTTTGTCCAACTGGCCCTGGCTTCTTTTGTCAACCAGCCGTCCTTCCAGAACCCAATACCAATGGTCAATCGACTCCAGCTGGGAGACTTTCACAACGAAGACCAATTCCGGCAACAGGAGCTGGTAGTGGACAAGATCTTGCGGACCTGTGAGTTCTACAATATCTCGGTGCCGCGGTCTTTTGTGCAGGCCAAACTATCCTCCGAGTGGGAACGCTGGCGAATTGCAATGGCCACAGAACTGCAGAAGTTGGAGGAAATGCGAGTGTGGGAGCTGGCACGCCTGCCCAAAGGCCATGTGGCGCTTGAATGTCGGCGGGTGTACGCAATGAAAAAAGCGTTTGCAGCAAGCAACACCATCTTTAAAGCAAGATGTGTTGCGAAGGGCTACCGGCAAGTGGAAGGCATCAACTTTGGGGAGACTTTGGCACCAACGGCAATGGGAACGCTGGCAAATTGCAATGGCCACAGAACTGCAGAAGTTGGAGGAAATGGGAGTGTGGGAGCTGGCACGCCTGCCCAAAGGCCATGTGGCGCTTGAATGTCGGCGGGTGTACGCAATGAAAAAAGCGTTTGCAGCAAGCGACACCATCTTTAAAGCAAGATGTGTTGCGAAGGGCTACCGGCAAGTGGAAGGCATCAACTTTGGGGAGACTTTGGCACCAACGGCAACTTTTGTATCCCTGAGGCTCTTACTGACTGTGGTGGCACCTTTCAAGTGGCCAGTTCACAGCTTTGATTTTGTTGAAGCCTACCTCCACTCGCCTATCACAGAGGAAGTGTGGGTGAAGCCACCGCCAAGGGTGAAGGTTCCCCTCGGTTTCGCGTTACGCCTGAAGAAGGCTCTGTACGGCACAAAGCAGGCCGCCAGGTGCTGGTGGCTACACCTGAGATCCGTGCTTGAGAAGCTAGGGTACGTACCTTCCCACTATGACTCGTCTCTCTATATCCTACAACATAAATCCCGCAAAGGGGTGATCTGGATCCACATCGACAACAGGGTGGTGACCGGGTCGTCAACTGATGTCCTGAGAGCACTAGAATCAGACCTGAAAGATGTCCTCCAAATCAAGTGGTCCATCAATCTTGACTCGATCGTTGGGGTCAACATTGAGCAGAACGCAAAGGGTTTTGTTCTCCGTCAGAGCAAACTGATTGACGGGATCCTGGCGGAACACTGGGACGGGGCGGTACGTGGGAAATCCCCCCTGCCCGGGAACTACCATCCCACTATGGCGCCCGACAACACCCCAGTTGATAAAGATAAGTACCTCCGCATAATTGGTTCTTTAAGCTACATTGCAGTGGGCATGAGGCCCGACATAGCCTTTGCAGTTAACCTGCTTGCCCGCTTCACGGCATGCCCAAGCCAAGAACACTGGAAGGGCGTACGCCACATCCTCAATTACATTGCTGGCAGCACACGTGTCGGGCTGGAGCTATACCCCTCCGATGACGGGAAGGCACTGAAGGTGTACTGTGACTCGTCATGGGGGGGAGAAGTGTCCCGATCCACCCACGGTGTCCTAATATTGTTCATGAACTGCCCCGTATTGTGGCTCTTGAGATCCCAACAATTGGTCGTGTCATCAACCTGCCATGCTGAGTATATGGCATTAGGGTTTGCAACCAGACAGGCCTTTTGGGTACGCCACCTACCAACAGACCTACTCAAGTTGGACTTTGTAGCCCATTTCCATTGCGATAACCAGGCGGCCATCAAGATAGCAAGGGAAAATGTGGCCAATAAACGCACGAGGCATACCAACAGGGCTTTTCACATTGCGAATGACGCGCTCTTCCAAGGCGAGACAAACATTGCTTGGGTAAGTACCAGGACCAACTGGCTGACCTGCTGACAAAAGCTATCCCTCCAGACAACTTTATGCGGCTGCGGCAATGGGTAATGGGTCACTAACCGGTAGACGGTATGGTCTTGGGGGGGAGTGTTGTAACCTAACCTACTACAATACCAAACCTAGCTAGGTTACAGACAATGATACTCCACCATACCAACCAGACTATAAGACACCACACACACATGTAAATAGATATAGACATTATGGCAATATACATACAAAAGCCACAACAGGGACACCCAAGTCCCAACACTTTTCAACTTTGCAATGTGCAATTCTTGAAGCAAAATTTGTTGGGCTTGGGTGTCGCATGGTACTTGGCTGTGTTTCTGTCACTCGCAGGTTGACAGTGACCCGGAGCAGGATACTTATACCTGCTGTGTGTCCCCTAGCTATGTTACCTCACCGATGTACCATTCCGTGTCACTACAAAATTACGCTTGAAAAAAAAAGTAAATAAAAAAAAACAGGATTGTTTACGTACAAAGTTCATGTGATGGGGTTGTTGTTTAAATACTTTTTTTTATAGTTGATTTTTGAATTGCGCATGGAACTCAGTCTTTGGGCCTAACAAAACAGCGCCATCTGCTTTTTTTCAATTTCAGTCCTGTTTAAAATTGCGTACTATGAATATTCAAAGTATCAACGCTCAGCCACAGCCGATACAAAATGGGTGGTCGGGGATCCCCACAAACCCGATACAAGGTGTTGCTCTGGTGGGAATCGGAAACGCAGACAGATGTGGAAAGAGGGACCGAGACCCTACAGGCCAGAGAAAACAAAAGAAGAAAGATGAAGGGAAGGAGCTGGAGGGGAGCAGAGTCCCAAGCACAAAAGCTATGTTGTTTGCGATGCAGACAGAATTTGAAATATGCGAATCGGGCAGCGCGACTGACAAAATTAGCTAAGGGTTTCGCTGCGAGGGGGTGATTCGGAAGATAGGATGGGTTGAGGTGTTGATGTCGGAAGCGTAAGGAGTTGATTCGGCCGTGCAACTTCATGCACGGTGTGCAATTTAGTGTCCCATCGATTGTTGCGACACCCGCACTACTGCCAACCGAATGGTGCAGTCACCGCGGCTATTGGCACAGTGATCCAGCGTGTTTCGACCGGGTGTCGCAGGAATTAATGCAACACTGGATTGCACACCGTAGATCAATATCTCCCTCCCGTATTTCCTGCAATTGATTATACAATGGCTAACCGTCTCCACGAGATAGCAAGTCTCACAGATGGAGAACGCGGTTTAATTAAACCCGAGGAGGTACTGTCTGATGTCTCCAAAGTATAAATGAACAATCTAGAATCAAGACTAAGAGTAATCTATGATCTTTTGTATATGTATAATCCATATTCATAGCAGTGATCTGTTGCTTAGCTGTTCGATGTGGACTGGATTTGGTGTCGGCAATGGTTACGTTTCAAAAGGATCTTGCCTCGGACAAGTTTTCCCTCTTGATTTGTGAATTGTACAAGTGAGCTACAAGTGAGCACTGTTAGCCCGGGCATAAGGCATACATTTCTCGTAATAATTGCAAGAGGGTATGACCAAGTCAAAGTAGTTGTTCATGAGCAGGATCAAGCTGATTGAGGTTTCGGGATTGGAACATCATGAGATAGGAGGGTTTCAGGCTAGGGCCTAGGTGCACTCTTTTTTTTTTGTGTAGGAGCTGTCGCATGCCAAAATCGGTTTGATTGAGCCGCATGCCCTCACTGCTTGCGACGAGGTGCCGCAGCACCGGATGCGACACCCAAAGCCGCGCCGTGTACACGCGCTGCGACCCACTGTCGCACAATTTGTAGCAAGACTCATATGATCGTTGGTCTGATCAATCAGAACATGACCTGGCCAGCTGATCAGCTGGCTTGGTCGATCAGCTGGCCTGGTCAGGTCACGCGATGTGAGCATCACATCCAACCTAATCAATCTGGCAGCGGCCAGTCTTCCCCTTCTCAAAGGCCCGCGGCTCCCTGGTCTGCAGGGTGTCTTGTACTTCTGACGTTATTTTCATAGTGCGCAATGCAATACGCGAATATGCACTTAAAAAAGAAAAGAAAAAAACAAAGAAAAAAAGAAAAAGAAAGAAAAGAAAGAAAAAAAAGAAAGAAAAAAAAAAGAAAAAAGAAAAAAAAAGAAAAAAAAAAAGAAAAAAAAAGAAAAAGAAAAAGAAAAAAAAGAAAAGAAAAAAAAGAAAAAAAAGAAAAGAAAAAAAAGAAAAAAAAATGCCCGCGGTGCCCGTTCCTATTTTTTTTATAGACTAGGGCTTCAGTTTGGACAAACTGGTTATCTATATATAGGTGTGTGTGAATCTTCTGTTGTCCTATTCTCGCATTGGGCGTTTGCGCGTTAAGGTTAATCAGAAATAATGTGTTCCTGGAGGAATCTTGCGGCCGCCCTTACATTATTGAGTCAACAGCTTTTGCTTGACATCAGTGCGAGGCCCTCTCTTTCGAACTTGAATGACCTCCACAGCTTTCCACCGACCTTAAATGCCAATTTCGAACGCTCCATGCAATGGGCCAATTTTGAACATCCTGTGCAATGGGGTGGGACGGCACCTCCTGCAGGATATGCTGGAGCAGCTAGTAACGTACTAGCGCAGCCCATGTTCAAGCGGACTGCAAACCAAGGCTTACAAGCTAGGCCGACATTCGCAGCTTCGACTGGGATTCCTGGTAGCTATAGCTTGCCTCAAGAACCTTGCAGTATGCACCAAGCCATCGCGCGAGGTAGGTAATTTCGCGATCAACCTTAGAGTTCGGGTTGAAAACTTCCCAACTCTAAAATAAACTCTAGATGAATGGGCATAGATGCATAAATACGTCGAGGAGAAGCGAAAGAGAAACTTACCTTATTCAATTGTTCCAGCGGGGCTTGGAGTTGGTCCTACGGACCAGCTCGACGCTAATCGACTGCTCTGCTTGCTACAAGCGGCCATCCATTCTGGGCACAGTCAAGGAGGCTCAGCTCAGCATGATGGTACTCATCTGAGCGGTGTCATGGATAATTTCCACCAGCAGCAACCAGCATCCTTGATCGTAGATCCGGAGGAAACCAACACCAAGCGAGACCACCCCGGAGGAGCTCGTGATCAGATATCACCGATGGGTGAGTGACTTATCAAAATGAGAGACTGACCGCTAGACACGCGGCAGAACCTTCCAGGGAGATGAAACCCCAAGAGTTACTTTTCACTCGCCGTTGACATCCTTCAATAACTTTTTCCAGAATCACATTGTGGCTCTTACGCTCAATATTCTGGTTTGCTTTCTCAAAAATCAGATTGTAGTTCTCAACCTCAACATCCTGGTCTTCTTTTTCCAAATTCACATTGTGGCTCTTACCCACAGTATTCTGAGTTGTTTTTTCGAGAGCCAAATTGTGACTCTTACCCTCAATATTCTGGCTTGTTGACGAGCCAGCATCAATCTCCTCCCAGTTTTGTTCATCCGAACACAACTGGGGCAAAGCAGTCTCCATTGCAAATTAGTCACAATTCATCCATACAGAATGTAGGGCATAGTCTTGACCACGATCAAGACAACCTTAAATTACTCTCCCCCCATCAAGTTAACCTTAAGCCAAGCACAAATTACGAAATCACCGATTCGGTCAACCTTATTACGGATCGTTACCCACCGTCCTTACCTCTGGCTGAAAAAGAGATGATAAATCATCATGGATTCCACCACTTGCCCATCTCTTCCCTTCCCCTAGAACCCTTGCAACGCCCTTCAATCACTTTGGATAGAAATTTACCTTGGACCGGTAAGAATCCGCAGCCTGAAATTTTACATTATGGAGCCAATGTAATGCACTTCCAGGTTACCGGATCGTCATCAAACTCACCGCTTGCCAATCAAGCAAACCGCCAGACCGTGGAATCAGTCAACCACCTATCGGGGATCGATGAAAAATATCGCAATAGTGTAGAATCATTACCTGACGCAGGAACTACGGATGAATTCAACAAGCAACATAGTGATGCTTCAATACGTTCAGCGCTTATGGAGATCGCACATCTTCAAAATTTGGGGCTACAACCGATGCATATAGACGGAGACTCGCCAGGAACTCTTGATCTTGACCAATCTAAACGTCCAGCGCTTAAAAATCACTTTCCCCCCCAAGATTTATCGAATAATTATCTAGCACTTTCAGAGTTCTTCCCTCAACAGAGAGTATATTCCTTCGGAAACTCAGGGCTACCCCCCGAAGTAACTCATCCTATAATTGAAGGTTGTATGAAACAACAAGCTGTTGCTTCATTGAAAAATTCAGCGCTCAACCATTGCGTGAATCACCTGAATACATTTTCCTACCAAGGACTACCGAGCGGTCTCCATCAACAACCCGCTGATCCCTCGACAAGCCCTTCTTCCGCGGACGTAAAAAGCCATCAAGGCTCATTTGTAGAATTAGCAAAGGTTGATAAAATACCTCAGGAAACTGCAATATCATCGAATTATTCAGAGCCTTCAAATGGAATACATCATTTGCAAACATTGATAGAACCCACCCTTGAAGCTGGCATTAACCAACAAAGTCAAAATCTCCCAACACAACTAGCGATGTCGCACGGAGTGGGGCATCGAGCGACAAATTCAGCAAGCAATCCAGTGATGATTGATGAGAAAAATCATCAAGCCTCCGATTCACGGTGGAACCAAGAACTCATCGATCGAGCCTGCTATCAAGTTGGAAATCCACTGGGAGCAGATTCGCATGACGAAGCCGAAAATGTAAATTCAAAAGCTTTCAAACCACATGTGGATCCTCAAAGTACTCCCATGAGGCTTCAGTCAACTCAGCGAGGTGGGTTTTTCTTCACCTATGCCGATCAATAGGATCAGCTGACGTTTCAGGATATCCTTGACTCATTTTCTTGATATTTTCACCCAAAGTAAACATGAAAAAGGAAAAAAAAAGCACAAGAAACTGCCGTTTGAAAGAACGGCTGCTTTGGGAAGAAAATGTTCTCAAGTCTGAACCCAAATCAAACAAGCCGCAAGATGCTAACCACGCTCTTAGCCAAGAAAATGGAGGAATTATGCAGGTCATCCAATCAGGTAATGTAGAAATCACATCTCGAAGGTTTCTCAAGAACCTCAAGCTTGAAATATTAATGCCAACTCGTTTTTCTGTCCTTTGGATCCACTTCTTCCAAAAAATGAACATCAAAATACCACCATCAAAAAAACATGATCAACGCTCACCTTTTCAAACCCAGGACTAGATGAACTTCATGATTTAATTGCAATTTTAGCGTCAGATTCAAATGCAAAATTGATCAAAAAAGATTCAAATACTTCACTCCCAGGTAACACCAAACCATTTCTGCGCATTTAAGGTCATAAGAGGCTGAATATCACCTTTTTCTGGCTCTTTCAAACTTTCTCCACACTGTGTTTTTTAAGGAGGCCAGGATGGCTCAGGTAGAAAACCTATTAGTCAGGTTACAGAGGGGGTGGATCCTTTTGAGCATTTGGGTAATGTTTAGATGTTCAACTCAAGCTCATCTGGCTCAAATTCAAAATGAGTAACTTCATTTTTGTCAATTTGCATCTGATTCCCTTCAGAAAAAAAACATTCAATTGGATCAAAGCCACAGAAAGAAGCATGGGTTGAAAATGTTCAAAGTGCTGGTCATTTTCATCTTGAACTACCAAGCGTGGCCAACTCTGGATCACAAGGAAATTTTCAGCAACTATCCAGCAAGAAATCCAATCAACAAATCACAGGTAATTATCAATGTGATCCCAAAGGTACTGTTCTGATTGTTTAATATAATTTGTCAGTGGAAAGAATTGTAACAGTCTTTTTCTAATTTTGACTAAATTTACGGTAGATCACCTGCATCAAAAAAACCTGGAGCAAACTCACATCAATATCCCTAAAAGAAAGGGACTAAGATTCAGGAAAGCATGGCCTTGTTTGGAATCTGTAGGGTAATTTCCTGTTGCTAGTAAACAGAAAAGTAGGAAATTTGAGCATTTGGATAGTGCACAAAGCATTTACTTATCATTCTGAGGACAAAGTACCTCATAGCAATGCATTTAATTGCCAATGGCGGTTCCCTGTGTCAATTTCCTGGAAAATAAAAATTAGAAATTTCAAGAAAGGAGTGCTCAGGGAAGCCCTGTTTGGTACGCTGTTTTATTACTAAATCATATGGCCACTTGAACCAGATTTCAAATGAAGAATATTGTGAAGTATTTAATCTAATTTTTACTCCTGACCATGTTGGTTACTGAATTATCTGAGAACTCTAGAGCCCATGCATAATTTGCCATGTTTGCTTTTCTTTTTCTTTTTGTCTTGCACCCCCATATTACTTTAGGGTACCCATTACTTTGTTATATTTTTTAGCTGGCCCAGGATATGTTCAAATCTTCATATTAAAGAAAATCTCATGATTTAATTCAAAAAAAAAAATTAAAAAAAATTCATGTTTTAGCACCCAGCCAGGTGTATTAGCCTTCATTGAAAAGGTGTGAAGTCAAGGAGATGGTTTTAATAAAAAAACTGGCACAACTTTCAAGCCTCATGTGACACTTTTTATTAAGAAAATGAAATGATGTATGAAACTGAATAATTGAGGAAAAAATATACAGGGAAAAGCTGTTTGCTTTTTAAGTAATCTGCAGCCCAGTGTATGGATGAGAAACAACCTGAGTAATTTATACTGCAGTCCAAAGTAATAGTTTGGGATTTAACATGAAATTATGTCATTGAGGTACAGGCTCAAAGGCAATCCTGAGTTTCATAAAAAAAAGAAATATTTAATTGAATATTATTTCATTTCAAGATATTGGATGAAAAGAAATGCAAATAATATTAAAATTGTGAGTCCAAGTTTGAGGTAGAACTTGAAGGATTAGACCCTTAGAATGATTTGTAGTTTAAGTAATCAAACTTGAATGCAGTTGAACAAGAAAGGTGGAAACTGATTGTTGGGAGATGACTAGAGAAAGATTAATTTCCAAATTAATGAAAGCAGTCAAAGCTGAACTTCAACATTTGGGGATTGATTGAAAGTGATCACTGAGTGGTTGAAACAAATTCTCACTTGCTTAGCACCAAAAAGTAGGAAGCAGAATTAACCAAGTTGTTAGAGTGATAGTGAGTTTTGAAACTTTGGCTCAAAAGTAGATACTCAGTAGAGTAAGTTTATTTCAAAGTGGTCCTCAAACAATATCCACCAGGAAAAAAAGGCTGCACTGGGAACTTAGGTTGATCTTGTCTTTAATGTGTTGGGAATCAGTTTGTAAATTTAGTAAAACCTGAGAAAAAGTGTTTTTATCATTTCTACGGTGTTCTAAGAATTTCTATGGAATGCATGGAATTCAAAAGGTGTTAAATTGTTGAGAATTTTGATTCCATGTAATTCAGGAACAATAGTGTACCACAAATGAAACCATTTACATTTTACTCATTGTCCAGTTTGAATGAAATATTTAGTTTTTGATGTAGAGATTTCCCCATATTTCATAGTTTGCATCACTTGAAAATTGATAGATGATTTATTTTAAATTGTTTGATTTCATTCATTTGACTAAATATGGTTCTTTTTGATTAATTTGCATTTGAATTCTCTATTAGGGCGCATCAGAGTTAAATTATTGAAAAAATTAAATGGCTGATTTCTGGCATATCCTTTTTTTCTTTTTTCAGTTAGAACATTGATTCATTGTTTATTTTAATAAAAAAATATTCTTTGAAAAATTGATATTTTTTCTCAAATAAGCTATTTCAATTTTTCAGAATTTGAACCCTGATAAACCCTATTATTATTTTCCTTTCATGATAACTTCATTTCTGAAAATCAATATTTTTTTGATTGATCAATTTGTGGTTTTCTAATGGAAGTCAAATCATTTTGTATTTATTTCAATCCTTGCATTTTTAGATGTTTTCACGTTCTATGTTTTTTTTCCTGGTTTCTTTTTAATTAATTTACTTCAAATTCAAAATATATTCATTTATGTTATCACTCCTTAAAATATTTTTATATTTTCATGTTTCCAATCTCTATTTTACCCAATCTTAAATTTTTGAGGATTTCAAGACTTTTTTCCTCTTTCAGTTTTTTGAATTTTCAATAATTACATTGCAATTCAAAATTAATAACTCTATAAAACTATCCATGTATATTGAGATAATTCTCAAAAAGAAATCTGCTTATTTTCTTGAACTTTTCAAATCATATTTCCAAGAAATTTAAACACCGCAAATAATGAAATTTTGAAGGAGTAGAGTTCAAAATAAATTAATAAAAAAATAAAAACAAAGAAATCACTTTTGATTTTTTTTTGTAGATATGATGAATATATTTCAAATATTTTCTGAAAAATTTTCATAATTATTCCTTTTTTCCTAATCTTTCAAATGAAAAAACACACTTGTTCTGAGATTTTCTATTTATTTCATCACAATTTTAATTTTAAAAGGGATATTGGAAAACTGTTTAAAAATTTTTGAAATTATTCTCAGCTTTCACAGAATGGAACATATTTGATGGTTTAAATTTTTGCTTTTTTTTCCATCAAACTTCTCAGATATGCCCAAAAGAAAAAACAAATGAAAAAAAATTGGTATTTCTTCCCTATAAATGGCATGGAAATATGGATTGAGGATGAGAAATTAATCTCCAATTTTTTTCCAGTGGAACTTGCTTCATTTCTTATTTTCACTTTTTTTTTATTTGGTGATTTCATGAAATAGAAATAATTTAGATTAGGTTTTATTTTTTTATTTTTTTATTTTTTTATTTCTTGATTTTTTTATTTCTTGATTTTTTTATTTCTTAATTTTTTTATTTCTTATTTTTTACTTATTTTTGATAGTCTTGTATTTTTATTTTTCACTTCTTTTTTTTCTGAATATCCTTTAGGAATTAAAAATTTCACACACCTATCCTTTTGAATAAATGACTTTCTTTTGTATGTTAATCTTGAAAATATGCACTTTTCAAAATTTTAATGCACTTTTCAGCTATTTAAAATGATATTTCTGACATTGTATTGATGAAGAATGGATTCTGAAACCAAAATGATATCTTCAAGAACTTATGAGGGGGTTTTAAATTTTCAAGATTGTGTCAAAAATTTGTAAAAAACATGAAAAATCTTATGCATCAATTTTTTCAAACATGAGTGGGGGTGTGGAAAAAACTTTGGTGAGAGTTCAGGAGGTTGAGTTTTGTTCAAAATTTTGTGAGGAGTGTTCAAAACTGGGTGAGGAGTTTTCAAAAGGGGAGTGATAACTTCACAACCCCTGGTTGTGAATGGAGATTCAAAACTCAAATGGTTGCAATCAAAACCTTCCAGGACTTGTGCATGTTGTGAATGAAACTTTTTGCCCTTTTGGGGCTATTTTGCCTAAATGGGCCATTTCAGGGGGGAAATAGGGGTACCTAGGCACCCCTGAACCAAATTTGAGTGCTTTCAACCTAGATTTGTGGATCTTGCATACATTGTGGCACTATTGGACTTAAAAAAGAAATTTGAAATTATACTGAAAATTATGCCTATTGTCAAAACAAAGCCTTGTCACAAACCATACACAATAATTGCCCATTGGTTAATTTTTCTCTCAACCCAAAAGTCAGAACACTTTGGATTTGCTGAAAGATTTGGCTTGAATAATAAATTTAATTGATTTTTTTTTTGGATTATGTGAAAAGTGGCAAGCCCAAGCCCCCCCGGTCTCAAAATAGCTGTGTTGAAGGACTTGATTGATAGTTCTGTTAAGAAAGCTGTGACAGAAACTAGGAATTTGGGTAGGGATTTTGGAAATAAAACATTGGAAGCTCAATTGCATCCTAATCTAGGTTTAAAATCAAGGAACAAGATATTTTACAACTGGAATAAACTTGTGGTGGCAGGTCACATCTCATGTTCCATTTGATTGATTTGGATTGATCAACACTTATGTAACCATGGTGGTTCTTAATATGTAACTATGTAACTCTGAGGTGCCAGAACCCTTTGAACCTCCTGAAGTGAGATCCATTTCTAGTAGTGAAGAAGCCAAATATTTTTTCCAATAATGGGCATCCATGCATTGGTATTCTTTGACAACATTCAATTCAAAGAGAGAGAAATATTTTGACCTAGCATGCAACAGACATGGAACATATGTGGGGCTGTTACTCACCAAAAGGAAGATGAAAAATTACACAAGGCATGTTGGGTGTCAATTCATGATACGTGCAAGTTGAAAAGTAGCAGATCCTATGCAAACCCTCTCCATTAGAAATGACCAGCACAATCATGAACCATCTGGAAAACCCTCAGTGCATCCTCAACTGAGGATTATCCCTGGTATGGCCTTAGATCAACTGAAGGGAGGCATGAAAGATGGGCTCATTAAAATTCAAATCAAAACAAAATTGAGAAATAATGATGTGGGAGAATACATTTAAAATAGAAAAATCTATAACACTAAGAACAAGGTAAAAGCAGAAGAACTCAAGGGGGTAAAATTTGTGGATGTAACATTCACAAAACTTCAAGATAATCAGTGGTTATCCAGGTAAAAATTCAGTGCAGAGGGTAAATTAGATACCCTTTTGTTTGCTAATCCTGAGTGTATAACACTTTGTAAAAAATCCCATAATATTCCTTTGTTGGATCTTTTTTATAAAACAAATAGGTAAAACATCCCACTATTGCAGTTTGTGGGAATGACAGTCAACAGGAAACATTTTAACTTGTCTTTTGTTTTTATAACAAAATAAATGTTTGAGCTATACGTTTGGGGGGTAAATGAATTAAAGGAGTTGGTTTATGATCCTGAAATGCTTCCAAAAGTCTTTTTGATTTACCGTGAAAAAGCTCTGTTTTAGAACATTGAACAAAGTTTGCCTGAGTCATCCAGACATTTGTGCCCCTAGAACTTGCCTAAAAATATTCAAGCAAATTTTAAATTTTGCTTCAGTAATGAAGATTAAGGATGGAAAATTTTTATGTCTCTGTGGGAAAAGTATGGGGCCTCTTATACCATGGGGGAGGCAGAAGTCAAAGATGCAGAACTTAGAGTAGGCCAATTTATTGACTCTTATTTTCATCTCTTCTGGGAATGATTTTGTTGAAACTTGTATACAGTGTTTCTTCAAAGACCGCAAGGATGTGCTTGAGTATATGGAAAAGAAAATTTTCCCCATCAAAGAGATGTTTTCAATGGCTTGGACTTGTGTCAACCCAGAATTTGGAAATGAACCAAAGTATTGAGTAGAAGGGACCATGCTCATTTCAAAAAATTATTTTCAAGTTCTTTGGGGAACATTTTGGATGTGTGGAAACAACTTGATTGAAAAATTAAAAGCCGAATCAAATCAGTGCATGCATCAATTAAAAACTCATGAATTAAGTTAGGGACCTTTCTTTCAAACAAAATGTTCCCTTTGGGTTCAAAATTTTCAATTGAGGCAATTCAACTCATTGGAAAACAATTTGAGAAGTTGAAGCATCATCATGATGGCAAATTGTGAACCAAGTAATATTCCAAGAAAATGGGCTTTCCCTTTTCCCAAATATTAGGAGAAATACCACCATTGAGAGGATCCATTGGGCCTGAGGATGTTAATCCTCAGTGGAGGCTGAACTAGAACCCTTTCAGTTCAGTAAGTTGGATTTTTGGAATGTGGGATTGTTTGAATTGCTTTGTGATGAAGACTTTTTGATTGATTATTCCTATTAGGTTTACAAATGAATCATGGTTTTGCTTTTTTAAAGGCTGAAACTGATCCAATGCTCAACTCTTCTCAATTTTTTTAGAATCTCATTTCAATTTTTATGGGAAAACCTGAAGAAGTTAAAGTGCAGATTTTAAAGTCCTTGGTCAAGCATGTAACAACTATGGTTGCTAAGCCAAGGCTCAAGCCAAAAGTATTACTTTCCAGCCACTGTTGAGCCATATTGAAAGACACCTCATGTTAAATTTAAAGATTTGAGTATGTTGGAAGGGAACTTAAGATGGGAAAACGGCTTAGCAAGGCACCAAAAAGACCAAAAATTGCAATCGTTTTTTGTTGAAAAGTGTTATTTTTTATGGTTTAATGAACTTATGGTCATATGATGCTTATATTTAAAGTCCTCAGGATCAGAATGAGATATTTATAGTTCAGAGGGAGGGACTGAAATTGAATGAGGCTCCCTTCATTTGAAATTTGAAGCCTCTTCTAAGGAAAAAGACATGCAGGAGAAGTAAACCAGAAACTCAGCTTTGGTGAATATTGGTTTGATTAATATCATCTGAAGTTTGGCTAAGTGAGTTTTGATTGTAGGAAACAAAATTGAAATAACTCAATTAAATAACTGAGAAATTACATAATTTCTTGCATGAGATTTTGGAAACTGTTGACAATTGTACTTGTGGATTTGGAGCCATTGCTAAATCACTTGGGTATGATGAAAATTGAGGGTTGAAATGGCAAAGGGAAATGATTTAAAAATTGAGGAAAAGTAAGTCATTCTATGCTAAGATGCATGGTGGAAGAAAAGAGCTATAAAAGATTGAACAAAGACTTGATTTTAAAGACATCAATGAAAGGATTACCTCTCCAAAATGGCTTTCAATATTGGATATGGGTGAAATAATAGTAGGTACCTATTTAAGGCCAATTTGTTTCATTTCATTGGATTCATGTTTAAACTTCAATCTTTTGAAGATGGGTTTAAAAGAACCATCAGAGGGAAACTTCATTTCATTTGTTAACAATAATCACTGGATTCATATTTTATTGAGGGAGATATGATTCCAATCCTTCCAATTGTATCAAAAACATCTTCATTCAATTCAACAAAAAAATTCTTGTTGGGTTGATCATCTCAAAGATCAACAGAATTTTTATTCCAATTTATAAATGTGATATAATTTAATCATTAGGATTTCCATTTCATCATTTGGGTTTGGCCTAACATGCACTTCTGATGATGATCTTGTACTTCTATTAATATAAAGATTTATCACGTTTTGAACATCATTATTTTGAGTCTATTGAGTTAAAATAATTATTTTGAGTGTTTTGAATGAGATGTTATTGGTAATTCAGGTCAACTTGTGTTGGGCTGATCCCACCACAAGGAGTATATTTACTTCTTATGATGGGATAAGCTTAAAACAAGTTGGACTTGTTTTTTTTTGGTATTTTTACTTCAGGTATAGTCCATTGAGCTGAGCTTGTATTGATTGCACCTCAATGGACTAGCCCTATTTTTTGGGGGGTTTGATTTGGGCTCTATTTTTTGGAGGGTTGATTTGAAATTTTGCTAGTTCAATGAAACAAGTTCAACTTGTGTTGGGCTGATCTTATCATAAGAAGCCTTTTTATTATGGGATCAGCTTAACACCAGTTGAATTTTTTTTTGGCCTTTTGACTTTAAAGCTAGTCTATTGAGATGAACTTACATTCCTCTTTTTTGAGGGTTTGTTGATAGAATTTATGGAATTATATGAATTAAATTTATTTTATTTAATTTAACTTAGTTGAATTTTTTTTTGTTTTGATTCAATTCAATTTCTTTTTTAATATACAATAAAATGTTTGTATTCTATTGTATTTTATGATATTTTATTCAAACATCATATTTTATTGTATTTTATTTCAGGAATATATTGTACTTATATATATACAGAAAAGAACATCTTCCATATAAAATAGATGTTGTGGTGAACAATTAGGTACACCTCAAGAAAAGGGGCATTTTTTTTAAAAAAAAAACAATTAGTTTTTTTTTATCTTATCCAAAAATTATCATAAAAAAAAAAGAATTTTGTTGGTATGGGTACTCTTCTTTTTTCCTTCCTCCAACTTCTCCCTTTCCTAGCGGTCTAGGTCAGGCCCATGGGTGTTCAAGTCCCCAGGTCATGCTTTCAATTCCTCCTCTTGGGGCTTGGCACAAAATGTTTTGTGACCAAGTGCGCGGACAGTCATTTCTCATCCTCACCAGCATACATCCTCAATCAATCCAATAGAATCTTGTTGGTTTAATCAAGGGAGACTGTCTTGAAGAAATACCCAAAATTGATAGAATCAATCAAGATCTTAGACAATCATCAGGTCATACTGATCTTAAAATTAGATGCTTCCAACTAGGATCACAATCAGAGGATCAAGAAAATCCTCCAACAAGATGGCCCTTTCAATTGGATCATGTTCAACATCCCTCACCTTGGTGGATCCAAATCCCATCAGGATTGGATCATTCAAGCCCATCAAACCTTGATCATGAGATTTTTGAGGTCCAGCTGTAGTTTACTATCCCAAACCAGTACTAATCATGATCATCATCATCATCATCACTACTGATTTTCTCATCCAAAGGACTAGCCAGCTGTTGCTCATGGCTGTTGGTGCATTTGCCTGCCACTCCTCAATCATCTCATCACCCCCAAGTGGGCATTGCTTGCAGCCATCAGAGATTCTGCAACAACAACAGATAAAATCCATCTCTGATTCCCACAAGCTGTTGCTCATGGTCATCAGAACCCTCAACAATTTTGGGCCCTGGCCATTCTTGCAATGCATGAAAGCACAATCCTCCATCAATCCAAGCCCCCCCTCTTGACTCCGCCTGCTTCCCTGGCCGGTCAAGCTCATGAGCTGTCTGACTTCCCTTTTGTATTGAATTTGTTTTTTTTCTCTTCTATTTTGTTGTTATTATAGTTTTTTTTCTCACGTCATCTCTGATAATTGATCATTCAAAAAAAAACTCTCATTTGTATTCATCCTCTTGTAAGTAGTCTACAGGGTCTCTTGCCCACAAAAGGAGGGGCTCTCCCCTGAATTTTGCCAGGATATCATCATCAATCATTGTGGTATCAAGAAATAAATCCATGGGCTCTTCCCCCTTTGTCTGAGCATTTATCATCATCTTATCCAGGGAATATCCATGATTTCCCACTGATGCTTGAGCCTCCATACTCAAATTCCTGATCCAACCTCCTGCGGCCTTGTTCCTTATCACCAACCAATAGCCTTTCTGGTTGAAGAAGAATTCATTTGGTTGAATTCTTGAGTGTGAAACCACTCCTTTGATCCCTTTCTCTGACCACTTGGGTCTTGATCATTCATTTGACTTTCTTTCTGGAACAATTCAAGTTTGACTAAGAGGTTTCTTCAAGCTTGAAATCTGGAGTTTTAAACCTCCCTTTATTTCTTTGAAGTTGAATTCCGCCCTGCTTTTCTTGAGTCCCTTGAGGAGTGATGGGTTATTCTTGTTCAAATTTTTTACTGCTTGGCTTGTAGAGCTTCATAAAAAAAATTGCTTTGTTTTTTACAGCCACCCACAGTTATCTGGTACCCTTCCAGCGCTTGATTTCAGAGAGTTGAACGGGTTCATTGAGAACCTCGAAGTTGGTTGGGATTGAGTTGATCTTTCCTAATCTTCTGCTGAAAACCAGAGCTATTAGATTGTGGGAGTTGTTACTTAGAACTGCCTTGCTCTATTGAACTCTGAAAAAAATGTAACTTATTTTTTTCAAGTCTTTTCCAACACCATCTTGCCTCTGATAGTTTTGTTCCATTGCTGTGGACTACTATCAAAGTTCATCCTTTCCATTGATTACTTATTTACAAGGTTCTGGATCTTGATTCCTGTTACAGTTAAATATTTTTGCAACGCTCAGGAGGGAGGCCTAAACAGCACCTTTTCCCCTCAAAAGAACTGCTGGCGGATTAGCACCATTTGGAATCTTACATTTGGTACCCCAGGCGTGGATTGAACCAGCAACCTTGGGATTTACAGTCCCAATTACATTTGGAATCATCTCCAAAATCCAATCCTTTTTTTCTCTGTTTCTCTTTTCTTGGATCTGATCCTTGGAGTCAACTTATCTCAGAAGTAATTCCTCCCAATCCTGCACTGCTGGGGCAAGATTCTTGTTGTTCTTTGTGAAACCCTACTTTTGCCACCTCATGATCCTGTAAAACTTACTAAAAAAATTCAAAATTATCTGAAGAAGACAGGAAATCTACCAATCCTTCCCTGTAAATCATTTGAATCAGATTTCTACTGTAAAAAATTAAGAAATAAGTCAAAACTATAAAATAAAAGATAAACATAAAGTTGGTTTTTAAAATAGATATTACACATAAAGACTGGAGTGACAAGGAAAGCTGAGTGAAAGGACTAATTATGCATAGTAAAATAGCCTCAGCTCATGAGCACTAACCTCTCTATGTGCCCTGAAAAGGTTTCTTTCACCCCAATAGGGTATATATAAGGTACCCTTTTGGATGTTTTAGCCCAAGTGACTCTCAGTTATAAATCCAGAACCTGTTAAATCCATGATCAGTTGCTTATAAGAGATAATAAATTTATATATTGCCTCAATCTGATAGTATTATGATAAATTCCAACATCCTTACCATTCCATTTAAAGAAAAATCAACAATCACCCCACCTTGGTCCTGAGACCCTTCAACAATGAATCATTGAAGATACCCTTTGAGTAAAAAATTAAATTAATTTTATTACTCCCTGCTCAGGCATGTGTGCTTTCCAGCCTGGCCACACCAACCATTCCCTTGGGTGTAACCCCTTTTTGTTAGGTCATAAGGAGCACATTTTATTAGGGATTTATACAGTGTAAAGTGATCACCTGAAGAGAGCTTGCTAAAGCAGTAAAGATCCCCAGTTTTTTATAAGCTGTCTCCCCTCTTAAAAATATTGAAAACACCTTTAAGAAAACCACCATAAATTGTGCACCAGATCTTATTATATTTATTATTTTGAGCTTTTTACGTGTATATTTCTGGGAATATTATTATTCCACTACTGCATCACTTTCTGTAGCTAAAGGACTTCATGTTTCCTGGAATCGGGAAGCTGAAATTTAGACTGTGGATCATTTTTTACTGATATTTATAAATTCTATTAAAAAAACACTAACCATATAAACCATGCACCTTCTCCTGCCACATGAATTCCATTTCAGCCTCCACTCTTTTTATACTTAAGAATATTATTATTCTTGAAATTCATCACTCCCTGTAGATTAAGGGTCTTCAATTTTCATGTTATCAGAGAGATAACACCAAATATGAATATCCCTCTAGTTCTTCTGTAGAAATTTCTTATCAAAGTAAGGAATTCCCAATTAAACTAACAGGTATTTTAAATTGCAATTAATTCCAAGCTTCAGGAATTTTTTATGAAATAATTTGTATATTAATAAAAACAGATAAATTGCCTAAAAAGGAGAAAAATTCAATAAAAAACAGACAAATAATAACCTTGAGAAATATCTTTTTATTTACATCAACTACCAACAAGAAAAATAGCAAAAAAAGGGGTGATTTTGAATTCATGGCTCAAAGGAGCCTTGTGGCATGGCTCCATGGCTACACCAGAGCTGTGCAGACCACACACAATTTGAGTGTGGTTGGTCTGTACTCCACACAGCACCGGCCTGCTGGGTGGGGTTCTACACAGCTCACATGTAGTTGTGTAGCCATGCCACACAGATACAAGTTTTGTGGGCAAAAAAAAAATAAAAATAAAAATAAAATAGAATAAATGGTATAAAATCAACCAAAATGAAGTAAATAAAAATACAAAAAAAAGAAACAGAAATCAACCAAAGTTTATTATTGGGTTAAAAAACAAATAAAATAAGAAATAAAAGAAAATAAACAAGATTAATAAGTAAAAATAAATAAATAAAAATAAAAGAAAAAAAATAAAAAGTGAACACAAAAAACCTGTTGTCTTCAGATTCAAGTAAAAAATTCAAGTTCAACATGACTAGCCTAAAGTAAAAGGGCAAAAAAATGCAAGAAGTCTTTTTACCAGCCCTAAAGTAAAAGTGCTAAAACAAATACCAGTCTTTTGAACATCCAAAAAATACAAGAATTCTTTTGACCATCACTAAAGTAAAAGTGCCAAAAAAATTCAAGTCTTTTGAAAAGACCTGAAGTGAAAAAGCCAAAAAAAACAAGTTCAACTTGTGTTAAGCTGATACCATCACAAGCTTAAAACAAGTTAAGCTTGTGATGGGATAAGCCCCATGAGTTTAACTGACTTACCATTAAAATCTCATTTGAAACACTTGTCATAATGATGTCAAATCAAAACAACTCAACATAATGATGTTCAAAATGGGATAACCCTTTATATTAATAGAATCACAACATCAGCAATTTAGAACCAAGTCAAATGATGAAATTAATCTATAAGTTAGAATACAACCATGAGAGGAGAATTAAGTATGAGGGGCATGGGCCAATTGATAGGGTGGACCTTTTGTGCAACTGGTTTATACTTGGTGGCAAAAGAGAGAAATTCCTGTGTCTTCCAAGCGCTGACTAGCAAGGCCTGATTGAAAAAACTGAGACCAAATTACAAAATTTTCCACTTCCTATGTTCTGAAACTTCCTCAAAGGGTGCTTTTTCCCTTGAAGGAGAAAAAAAAGATAATGCGCTGCTCAAAAGTGTGGCACAAGGTAGAGTTTTGAAAATGATGGTAGAAGAATGCCCTAGTGGTGCATAATTGGGAGGACTTACTTTAACCCCCAAGTGCCACCACTGAAGTCCATATTCTTCCATACAAAAACCATTAAGAAGAGAATCAAAATCAAGATCTAGTTTTTACTCAATGCAGAGATTAGCAAAATAAATAAAAAAATATTGAAAAGGATTAAGAGAACAAGGAAAATAAGAAACCACAGATCCAGAGAGAGAGGGAATATTTTTTGGATTTTTTATTTTGACATTTTTTTGATTTTTAATAATTTCCAGATCAGAAGAAAATGACAATAAAAAAAAAATAAGCCTTTGGGATGAGAGTTGATCATTGAGTTGAATTCCAAGGCTGGGAAGAACTAAAACTATCAGTAGAATCAACTATTCTTCTAAGAAATGAGAGGAATTAGATGTTTCCTTCTGCCTCCCCTTTAGAACTTATTTAGGCAGATCACCAGAAAGATATTTCAGCCTCCTGGATTCCAAGATCCTTGCTATTCTTTAGCTACCAGAGGTGATAGAATAAATAATAAATATATTATTCAATAAATGCAGCGAAAATCCATAAAATATTTGAATAAAGCTTATTGCAAGGTTGATTGGTTTGGATATGGTTTAATGTTATAAATCAATATTAATAAATTGATTATTAGATAAATTAACAGAGGGGCCAAAATTATATTGGGTATCTTTAACATCTCTCTTCAGGGATTTCAGTATGAAAAAACATAGGCCTTGTTACTTTGGAACCTTTAATTTATATTCTTAAAGGATATATTACCCAAAGATAATATGTATATAAAATACACGGTGGAGTGGCAGGGCATTGCAACCAAGCTTCCACAACAGAGAAAGGATAATAAGAATCACTGGTGTATTATTAAATCATTTGGGTACCTGTTTGGGATGTGCACAGTTGGGTTAAACCTGCTTACTGGGGTTATAAGGTTGTTCAGCAGTTTAAATTGATAAAAAAGGGTTGGGGAAGGATATTATTAATCAGACTAAAGCCATAAATCACTTACTTATCTCTTACAAGTATTTGATTACCTTGGCACGGTGTCTGGATGTAAATATAACAGGGTGTCCGGGTATCAATATCCTCAAAAGAGCCCTTTATTTTTAGCTTTTTGAGTCCCAATAGTGTCCTTCTGAGGGATACAGGGGCTCAAAGGGACAAACACTGAGGCTAGAAGGGTAGGAAATGGTAGGCTTTCACGTGTTCTTGGTGCTGTAGCATGGGTAGCATCCAATTTCACAGGGTATGGGAATTATTCTACTTTATAATTGATTTTTGGACATGTGAATAACACTAATCTGTCCATTTTATCTATTATTTAATTAATTATCCTTAGTAAATGTTCCAAGTAAGTTAATAATTATTTTAATAGAAATTCCTGCTGATAGTGTGATTTCAGGTGAGTTCTCATGATATATTAAATAATTGGAGTAAATTCATGATATTGATTTTACTCCTTATTTTCAAATTTCAGTTGATTTACTAAAATAATTACTTAAAAATATAACTCATGGGTATTCATGTAATATTTTTAAATCATTAGTTTTCTTAGTATTTCAAAAAAATATTGATGTCTAGAATTTCTCATAATTGTTAGATCTCTGATACCAGGAACCTTGCAGTCCTTTAGCTACAGAGAGTGATAAAAATACTGGAATAATAATAATAATTATTATTCCAAAAAAAAAAACGCTTAGAGGCTCAAATAAATAATACAATAAGAGCAGTTGCAAGGTTTAATTGGTTTGGTAATAAAAAGTTTTCAATATGTATATAAAAGAGGGGCCACATTATTATACTACTGGGGGTCTTGACAGACAAAGCAAACTCTCTTCAAGGGGCCTCCTTAGGCAGTTTAAGAACCTTGGAATGAAGATGGGTGCCTTAAAAAGGGCTTATTCCACTAATGGCCAGGCATAAAATTGCAATGGCCTAGACAGGAAGAGAAACACTCACTCTGAGCACTTTACCACAAAATTCCTTCAATAATAGGAAGGGTTTCAGAGCAGATGGGGTGGATTGCCTGACTAAACTTCAAGGTTTGATTGGTTTTAAGAAATGAATAATAATACTAAAGACTTGGTCATAATTAAATTGCTTAGATTCTTCATAAGCACTTGACTAACAATGAAACGGTTTCTGATTGATAATAATAATTCCTGGTAAACTGATGATGGAATAATGGATCCAAAGAGGTCTGTATAAATACCTTTTTGGGGTGATTTTGAGCTTCTCAGGGCGCGTAGAGAGAGTTCTTCTCATGGGATGAGGCTGGCAAGCCAGTCAGAGCAAGATTAGCACGTCCACTTGGTGCTGTTAACCAGCTGATCTTAGATCTTCTGGATTTCTGTACTATTTTAGCCACAGGATCTGTTAATCTATTATGGTGTAAATTTGATCATTCTGCACTCATCCTTCATTTGTACTATTAGTATTGCTTTAAAGTGAACAGATGTGGACGTTTACTAATTTTCCATCATCTGCTGATAATGTAGATAAGTTTTAATAATTTTTATGAACACTCCTTGTAGTTTTTTGTGGTCTTCAAAGATCAGAGTCAATGATTTACGTGGTAATCCTTGATCTTTGATTTATTATTAAAAAATGTTCCAAACTTAATTTTTATTAATTTTATTTAAGTTTTTATATTTTTAGAACATTAATAATGCATATTTCAACTTGTTACATATGCCAGGAAACCCTAACTAGGTTGTAGCTCTTCTGAGCGGTACCTGATTGTCAGATTAGTCACAACGGATCCAGACGCGGGGATCAGTCAGTACAGATGCGCGCAGGGTAGGATCCCCTGGGTGCATGGCAGAATTAGCTGCAAGCGGGTCTCTAGTACGCGGGAAACTGCTACTATGAGTACGTAGGGGTATGTAATGATGCGGGGCTGCGCACGGGAATTGTGACATAACACATTTCTGCGTGTAACTCCTAAAATATAAACAACACCTCAATTCTGAGTGAATTTTAGGTGTAAACCATATAAGTGACAACACGTGTGAGATTTTAGATTGGCCAAAAGGTGCTATACTGGTTTAGTAATTTTTAGTACTTTTCTTTTTAATTATTTTAAAAATGTAAGAACTTGGATTTCAAGGGTGGGGTCAGTGAGTGACCCTACCTAACTCTGGGTGAGGAATCCATTTATTTAATAATATTTATTGCTTCCTCCCTACTTCCCACCTGCTCCTTGCTGGTCAACCGCCCGCACAAAGCCGGAGCTTTCCCCGGGTGGTAACCTTGGCCAAATAGTCAAAATCCACCTCTGGCCTACCCTTGCAAACCAAGTCCGTGCCTGGGTCTTCCTCTTCTTCTCTTTCCAAGTCCCGCGTCCACTTCCCCCACCCTTGATTGCATATTGTGTTTTTGAATCACCTGCCGGACAAATCTTCCACTGTCAATGCTTCCATCCCCTCCTCTGGACCAAACGTCATTTGCGCTTGGAACCCAAACATGAATGGCCACCCTAAAATATCCTCCCCGCAATCAACCAATAGAAAATAAATTGATTTACAGACCCTTGCAACTTCAACAACTTCCTCCTCCACAACCCCATCCAGGCAACATGCCCCGCAATTAAGTGTGCAAAGCCCCATTGCGCATTTCCGCCAAACCAATCCCAATTCATCAACCAATCTAGAAGGAAGGAGGTTCACCATGGAATGGCTATCCACCAGCTCTGTGGAATTCAGAAGAGGACTTCTCCTTTAATGGTTCCCAAGTTTGGAAGTTATTGATCCCTTGTGTCTGTAAACCCTGAGTGCGACTGTTCACCCTAAAACTGAGATATAGAGAGATGAGTGTTAAAAGTCCTTCCAACCTCCTGTGATGATCCTGTTCATGATCTCCTGCTCTTACATCCGATTTGAGGGTGTGGTTTAAGTAGCCTTCCCCTCAAACCTAACCTAGGTACAACCACAAGCAAACAAGAATAATGAGATACAACCCCTAAGTACAGAACCCTAGCCCAACTCTATCCTTCCAACCCCATCCCATGACCCATATCCCATACATATTGCCTGCCTGAAATTATTTCCACCTTTTTTGTCATTCTCATGATGTGGCCCTTGTGCCGCGCCCAACATGGAGCCCCCCCGCATGTCTGCATCCGCCCAACACTCCATTCCAGATATCCAAGGTTCATCCATGCAATCCAATGCGCGCGATCCACGCAATCCATTCAATCCAATCAAATCCTTCACGCGTCTCTCAATGCTGAGCCCAATTTGACTTCTTCTGAGCCTGCATCACGGCTTACTTTGGCAAATCCGCACCCATTGCTGAGCTCTCTGCCTCTGCTGAGCCCGCTGCTACTGCTGAGCGCGCAGCGCACAGCCAATTCCAACTTGTGTCTATAAAGGACCACCACAGTGCCCATACCTTCCTTCCAGAAATCCTCATTGGAACATAAGCCAGTGGATTTGAAACTGATTTCATCCCTTCTAGTTCACGCTCCGCGTCATCCCAAGCCATGTTCACCAGATGCACCGTTTGAGGAATCCTATTGTGTCTGCAATCCTTCAGCGCTTGAACCATCTCATCCACTACCACCAGAGACACTGCTTCCAACTCCTTCAATTTCAAGTGAATAGTTGTTTTGTTCCCCATCACTCTGCGCACAATCTCCACCGCCTTCTTCTTCCCTACCGGATTCACTGGCCTCCCATCTGTTTCAATAATGCGCCGCTTAGGAGCTACCAGTGGTACCGGCCCTTTAGCATCCATATCCATCCTTTCCACCACCCCTAGCACCTCTGTCACTAGTACCCTCACTTCTGCTTCCATGGGAGGTGGTTTCCATACCCCAGGACCGGTGAAAATTCCAAGAAAAGCTCAAGCAGTTACCCCCAATTCCTGACCTTGTGCGCTCACTTGCTCCATATTGGTTGGATTCCCGGGTTCAGTGGAGATCTGCTTGCCCCTTGGGAAAATTAATCCCATTCCCACCAGTCAAACCAATCCCTCCTTGAGGTCCCTTGTCATGTCATTTCACCCCAAATGCCAATGCCCCTTGTCCCTGCAGTAATTGCATAACCGCGGTGCAGGCAGATTTGACAGCAGAAGTGGTCCCCCAATGTGAGGAGGCGGATTTCACGGGGCTGACAACATTTGACTCAAAGATCCAAAAATCCTTCATCAATTCAGTCATCTTGCTACTCTTGGGGCTTGTTGTTGGTGTTGTTGCCGGAGCTTGTTCCATTTTTGAGGGGCCTACAACTGGAGCCTGTGTTGGCTCTATAGGAGGGTGAGAAGAAAACTTCTTTTACCCTGTCAGGAAACATTTTTCCATGTCCTCAATCAGTTCCTCGAGTTCCAAATTGCTCTCCGCGGCCCAAAAGATGATCAGGATTTCCAGGAGAAGCGCAATACTTCCATCCAACAACCTCTTTACCAAGTTTTTGTTGTACAAGTGCTGCTGCACCCGTGCACAGAGTTGGGGAGCTAGTCCACGCAAAAATGCCCTTTCTTTGCGCCCGTCTGCCCCACTATCACCTTTTTCTTTGCCAGTTAGTGGTAGATCCAGTTGAATATTGCTACATACTCCCCCAATTGCGCCCCCTTCCAGACTCCACCATTTGCGCTTGCTTCTGCCGCGGCTTGCTCAAAGTTGCTCTCCCAAAACCAAGGTTGGGGTCTTCCCCATTGCACCAAAACTTTTTCATTCAGTTTTGGCAAATCCTGTTCCTTGTATCCTTCCATCTCTTCCACATCCCAAAGCTTCTCTTTTTCAATAATTAAAAGGACAACAAGACAAGCCTTATCCAAACCTTTTGCAGCTTCTGCGTTGGCAATTCCTTTTTATTGGGCAAGGAATCACTCAACATCCTCTGTGTTGAACCAAATTTGTGGATAGTCCCACAGCCTGATGCAAACAGGCTGGTGATTGGGGCTGTTGTTGGAGCAAGGGACACTTTATCCCGCCTCTGATGATAGTTGCTTCCAAGAAGCCAGAGGAGGAGGAGGAAGAGGAGTAGGGGTAACGTTAGACAACCCCAAAACGGTTTATGGGTAGTACTGAGACATTGCACTTGTTAGTTTTGAGAGAAAAGGAACAAAAGGTTAATTCCCTGCCAGACCCCCAGATGTGGAATTCAGAAGAGGATTTCTTCCTTTAATGGTTCCCAATTTTGTAATTTATTGATCCCTTGCGTCTGTAAACCCTGAGTGCAACTGTTCACCCTACAACTGCAAGATAGAGAGATGAGTGTAAAGAGTCCTTCCAACCTCCTGTGATGATGACCTCCTACATCTGGGTTGAGGGTGCGGTTTAAGTAGCCTTCCCCTCATCCTCAACCTAGGTACAACCTCAAGTAAACAAGAATAATGAAATGCAACCCCTAAGTACAATACCCTAGCCCAACTCTATCCTTCCATCCCCATCCCATGATCCATATCCCATACCCCATATCCCATCTGTATTGCCTTCCTGCCATTATGTCCACCCAGTTTGTCCTTCTCATGACCCAGCCCTTGCGCTGAGCCCAACTTGGAGCCCCCCACACATGTCTGCATCCGCCTGACGTGCCATTTCAGATATCCAAGGTTCATCCGCGCAATCCAATCCCTGCGTCTTGCAACACGCAATCCAATCCAATCCACCCCGCATCTCAAGATGCCAAGCCCAATTTGACTGCTGCTGAGCTTGAAGCGCTGCTTTCTGAGGTAGGGCAGCACCCATTGCTGAGCCCCCTGCTACTTCTGAACGCGCAGCCCATTGCAACTTGAATCCATAAAAGACCACCACACAATTGGAATTGAGCTTTGAGAGTTTTGCAAGCAGTTAATTCTCTCAAAGTTGCTGCAGTGACTCTTGAACATTTTCAATATGATTTTTGAGGGTTTTTGAGTAAAAAATTATACCATCTAGATACACCACAAGGTATTTCCCAAAAGATTGGAAAAAAAATTCACTGAAAATATTTTGAAAAGTAGAAGGAGAATTTCAGAGGCCAGAAGGCGTAAAATTGTACTCATAGCTGCAAAACCATGTTCTCATTGTAGTCAAGTATTAATGATCCTTTTATATGCAAACTAGTTTTTAGCCACCTTGGAGTTTTAAATTTTCAAAATAATTAGCTCCATGGAAGTGTTAAAGGAGGTGCAACATAGGCAGTACTGGATAGGAATTCTTCTGGGTTACCTGATTAATTTTTCTTTGGTCAACACAAATTCAAAGGCTACCATCCTTTTTGGGGACAAAAAGTGCAAAATAATTGGTGTTCAAATTACTTAGTTGAAGAAATTCTTTTGATACATTTTCCACAATTTATTCTTGAAGCATGAAAAATTCCTGCTTTGAGAAAGAGTAAACTGGTCCTGGTGCTGGAGGAAGTACATTTATTTTGATTTTGTGATCATAGGGAAAAATAGGGGAATCTTATTGTATTTAACCGCTGAAAAGAGATTGGCAAATTCATTAAAAACTGATGGTAAAGGCTATCAAATGGCTCATAAATCTTCAATCTTTTCATAATCATCTTTGAGCACAGGGTTCAAATTTTTAGCAAAATTCACAAGGATTATGGAGCTTGAAATAAACCTTTTATTAGTTTCCCTCCTCTCTTCAAAAAAAAAAGATAGATTTAAGTTGGATAAGTAAGAAATAACCCATAAATTTCAAGAGGGAACTTGGGACTGAAAGTCAAAATATTGCCAGTCTCTTGGAATCAAATTTTTTCCGCAAATTAAGTAAATTTTAAGGTAGGCTTTTTCATTCCTGGTTTACTGATTGAATAGTATCTTGGTTTTGCAAGGATTTCAGGTTAGCTTCCCCTTCTTGCCAATTTACATCCAGATTCCAATATACTAGAAATTCATGGCCTAGAATGGTATCATTCATTCCATGGATATCCAAGAAAAATAAATCCCATTCAAAGGTGTATAAATTGGAAAACCCAAAAGTCCAGTTTGCCTTAAGGGTAACCCAATGAGATGGCTGAGACACACTACTTACTAAATAGATGGGAAATCTTTTTTTATCTTTTAAAATGTTTAAGATTGTGAGAATTTCCAAAGATCAGACTTATAAAAGATATTTTAGTTCCAGTGTCATGGAGTATGCTGTAAGGTGTATTGTTGGAATGTAAAAGGACAAATCTTAATCTTTTAGTGTTAAAATACTTTCAAGTGCAAAGATTTACTTGAAGATTTTTAGATAATGTGTAGTTCCCCTTGCAATTATAAGGAAATCTTAAAGCTATTATTTGGCAGTTTACCCACTTCACAATCTAATTGCTTTGCACAAGTATTAATGCAATTTATTCTGCTGAAATACATACAAAAACTGTCTTTTTGCCTTCTCAGATTTTGCTTGTTTTGGAGAAACCCAGCTTCTTTTTCCAGGAAGCTTGAATTTTTCAAAACAGTTTTACCTTTTTGGGAGTTCAAATTTGGAGTTGCTTTGGACTTTTTTGAGTTATTCAAACTATGCTTCAAATTTTAGTCAGCCTTTGAAGCCAAGGTTGATGGAAAATGATCATTTGTTTGAGGGCAATTCCTGTTGTGATAGCAATTATTAAGCTTGATAAACCAATCTATTAGCTTCTTAAGGATAGTTTCCTTATTCCCCAAAACTGCAAGCTGTTTTATTCGGAATGTCAGAAAAACCTTCTAGAAGTGAAATAAGAGGGAGGCCTTGTTCCATTGAATGCAAGACTTCAATATTCTTACTTGAGATATAAAAATAGAGGAGCTAATCATTCCCTTCATCAATGAGCTGCTAATTTTTTATTTGGCATTTTGCACTTTGTTGGGGTCCCCAAATAGGGTGAAGTGTTTCTTCTTAAATTTTTCCCATTTGTTTAAAATAAAATTAGGGCTCTGGTTGGATAAAAATTTGAGATATGGTGTGAACCACTGCAAGGCCCTACCTACTTGGAATTAAGATGGATACATAGCTTTGTTCCAGTCTTTGGGGACGTTTTTTGGGTCATTAGGGAAAGTTATTTTACAGTACTTTAAGTATGATATAAGCTTATGTGGATGATATACCATAAATTTATCAGTCTGCTTCATGCCCATAGTGCAAAATCAAGGACCACTTGTGCTAGGTTGCAAGGAATGTTGGTTGAGTTCCTGGATCAAAGCATTGATGAGGTTTTGAGCCTCTGCATTGAGAGAATTTATGCAAGGCCTTGTTCTAACCTGGGTCAAATTCTCATTGGAAGAGTCAGGAAAATCTTTCATTTGATTGAGAGGATCCTCCAGAGCCTCAGACCAACTCCATTAGTCTTGTCAGCTTGCTACTATTTCAGAGCAAGCTGCAAAAGTAACAGAAATAACATAAAAATGATCATAATATAATTAACCTAAGAAGGAGAAGGAAAACCAGAAATATTATTTCAAAAATGGATTCTCCAACCAAAATTAGGTAGGGTCACTCACTGACCCCACCCTTGCAATCCAAATCCTTATATTTTCAAATAATTAAAGAAAGAAAGACCAAAACACCACGGCACCACTATTGAACTTTTTGTCCAATTAAATACTTCACATGTATTTTCACGTATAGGTTTCACACCTAAAATTCAGTCATAATTGAGGTGTTGTGTATATTTTAGGAGTTACAGACAGAAATGTGTTCTGTCACAATTCCTGCACGCAGCCGCGGCAGCCAATACACCCGCGTGTGGCTGAGCTACAGCACTGACACCCTGTCAAAGCTGTGTACACAGCCCCAGGCCTCTGAAAAGTATGCAGCTGTGGGACTACGGGTTGACAAAGTGAAAGGCGGCCTGAGAAACCTAGGTACTTTGTAAACATGCTAAACCATACACGGGAACATTCTACATATGTAATAAATGTTCCTGTGAATAGTAAATAGTCTAAAAATACATAAAATTATTTAAAAATACTTAAATAACCTTTATATGTATTTTTTATTAAATATAATTCAAAGTACCAAAAATGTCGAAAATAAGATAATGACTACTTCTAAAAATATATTAAAATACTTTAATATACTATTATGACAATTTCTAGACATCAATATTTTTGTGAAATACTAAGAAAACTAATTATGTAAAAATACTACATGAATACCCATGACTTATATTTTAAAGTAATTATTTTAGTAAATCAACTGAAATTTGAAAATAAGGATTAAAATCAATATCATGAATTTACTCCAATTATTTAATACATAATGAGAACTCACCTGACATCAAAATATCTGTAGGAATGTCTACTAAAATAATAATTTACTTAATGGGAACATTTACTAAGGATAATTAATTAAATAATAAATAAAAAGTACAGATTAGTGTTATTCACACGTCCAAACATCAATTATAAAGTCGAATAATTCCCATACCCTGTGGAATTAGATTCTACCCGTGTTACAGAACCAAGAACACGTGACAGGCTACCACTGGTTACCCTGCTAGCCTCAGTGTTTGTCCCTTTGAGCTCCTGTACCCCTCAGAAGGACAATATTGGGACTCCAAAAGCTATAAATAAAGAGCTCTTTTGAGGATATTGATACCCAGAGACCCAGTTATATTTTGCATCCAGACACCGTTCCAAGGTAATCAAATACTTCTAAGAGATAATTAAGTGATCTATGGCTTCAGTCTTATTAATAATATCCGTCCTCAACCTTTTTTTATCAATTTAAACTGCTGAACAACCTTATAACCCCAGTATATAGGTTTAACACATCAGTGCACATCCCAAAAAGGTACCCAAAGGATTTAATAACATACCAGCGAGTCTTATTATCCTTTCTCTGTTGTGGCAGCTTGGTTACAAAGCCCTTCCACTCCACCGTGTATTTTATATACATATTATCTTTGGGAAAAATATCCTTTAAACAAAAGGTTCCAAAGTAACCAGGCCTATGTGTTTTCATACTGAATTCCCTGAAGAGAGGTTTTAAAGATCCCCAATATAATTGTGGCCCCTCTATAAAAATATTTAATAATCAATTTATCTATATTGATTTATAACAATAAACCATATCCAACCCAATTAACCTTGTAATAAGCTTTATCCAAATATTTTACAGATTTTTGCTGCATTTATTGAATAATATATTTATTATTTATTCTATCACCTCTGGTATCTAAATGATAGCAAGGTTCTTGGGATTGGGGAGGCTGACACGTCTAGAGGATCATTGAGAGTTTCCACCAAACTTAATTTAGAAGAGGTAAGTGGATCTAAGGGTTTTTGGGCCCACGAGCTGCTGAATCTCCCTACTCTATTTATTTCATTGTTTGAAGGTGTGAGGGCAGCATTCCTGGTCAAGATATTATATAATATCAAAAGTAAAACTATCTAGAGGTTTAAAAATACTTGATAGTCATTAATTTTAGTTTTTACTGTCACAAAGCCACCTCATGTACTATAGTGAAATCTAGGTGGATGTGAATGCTAACGGGAGAAGGCTGATTGCAAGAGGAAACCCAAATATTTTGAAGCTAACTGAAAATTTTTAAGTTTAATTTTGAAGTCTTGGGAGACATGCAAGGAAGAAATTCCAACAGAGGGAACTGAGACAAATCTTGGTGTGAAGATTTCATCTCAGAAAGATGCAAGAATGAATGAAATTAACCAAGTGAGGCAACAGTTTGAAGGAGTATTGAATGATCCTTATAATTCAATCTCAATAACTGGGTGGATGACTAGATTCAACCTGATGGAAATATGCCTACATATAGGAGAGCAACGACTAAATGAATGACAGGAATTGAAGAACAAAAAAAGGTGAAATTTTTTCATAGATCAAAGCGCTTCACACAAAACAAATTATTCTGAATGATACATGACAACTTGGATGGGTGAATGAATGAGTTAATTTCTAGGTCAAAGAAAAGGTCTAAAAATTAATAATAGTGGCAGGTTAATTATTGAGCTTTGGCCACTAGAGGTGTGGTTCTCCAAACGTGTCCTATAACCATCAAACTCACTTTTATTTTATAAAAAAACTCAAACCCAGAAATTAAACCCAGAAATGGATTCTAAATGGAAAATAATCTATAGTCACTCAGCCAAAGTGGCCCCCTATCCCTCATGGATTAGGAGATAAAGCCCAAGAATCTTCAACTATGGAAAACTCCTACCCAACCAGGTGTCACAGGTCTGTGGAAGATATACAGGCACAAATTTGAAAACCTCAAGTAAATACCAGTGACAGCTTCCTCTCAACACTAGTACAATAAACTAACCCTATCACCACATCAAGCATACAGAAGAACAGATTCAGGAGGAAGTGCACGACATAAGCCACCCCATCAGCTCATCAAGCATACAGGAATAAATATTCAGGAGGCAGTGCAACCAGTTCAACCCTGTCACCTAATAAAGAGTATAGAAATACAGACACAAGGGGAATTTAAACCAGTTCAACCCTTTCACCCCATTGGCAAAAAGAAGTAACAAACAATTCACAAGTGCAAACACACCCTGGCACTAAACAGCAATAAATGCAAAAAGGCTCATGTTGTACCAAAAAAACCACCAGTAAAACCTAATTTTAGAACTCCGCAGCAATATATTTATTCAGGAGGCACACTCATTACCAAGCAAGCAGCCAGAGCCAAATCATCTCATCATCACTACACAGCAATATCTGCAACACTGTGCATGCATGAACCCCTGCAAAACCTTTTTACAACAAGCACAAATATCTCATGTAACTGTACCTCAATGTTCCTCACCAGAACAGGAAGTGCCCCAGGGGCAGCCTTGAGCACTCCTGACACAAGATTTTCCTATTTAAGGAGGGCTTCTTTTCCCCATCCAATTTTTATTATCAGGCCTCCTATGCCATCATCATCTCACCAATAAACCATCTGTAAACAAATCATCTGTGGTACCTAACCAAATAAATGTTATCAGTGAACCAATTATAAAGTAACAGGGAATCATACAAAAGATCTTTTACCAATTAAACCATCCCATATGTTTCTTGAATAAGGGCTCTTCTGTGAACTAAATATTCAGAAAAAATTATAAATAAACTTTCATTACTCAATAAATAACACTTAAAAAGAAAAATAGCAGAAAAAAAAGCAACTCAAATTCTTTTTTTCTACCCATCCTCCTGTGTGTAAACCCATCCTTGGGTACTCTCCTGAAAAATACCTTTGATTAAAACCTTAATCCTTCAAAATTGGAATATTGCTTAATATCAAATATGTCCAATCAACCACTCACAAATAATCCAATAAAGCTGGTCCATTTTTCAAAAATACTACCAATAAAATTTGATAATTAATCTAGGTCTGATCTGAAACCTATTTTGAGTCTAAAGGAAACCAGAAATTAATTTAAATAAATTATTGTTCCAACTTAATATAGTACTAGAAGTGCAGGAAATTCAAAACGACCCTCAGCTCTGGTAATACTCTAAAGGAGTAGAAGAAAGACTAAATTCCCCTTCAAGGACTGCCATCAAGACATTTTCTAAATTATTTATATCAAATACAACATGATTCTCTACAATTTGTGTTTCAACAGTGGCCTTTTTCCTTTATATGAGATCATATTAACAATAAAAAATGTTGGCAGAAGATTAGCCTCAAGAAACAACTCAATATCATCAATGACATAAATCATTATCAACAACATTAAGAAAAATATTTATTTGGAGAAAATAAAATATTTCTGATGGAATGTAAATCACTTTGTATCAAACATAAAAAATAAAATATAAACATTTTACATCTATCTAATTCATTAGGAGATTTCCAATATTCTTAAATCATTTAACACAATTTTCATCAAATATAATAGTAAAAATTTGAATATTGAGGAATTGTTTCTTTAAATAAGAACTGATATTTATGGTGTGATTTAAATACCTTAGAACAAACATAAAAAATACTTTCACATGTTGGTTTGTAACAGAACAAATCCTAAAAATGGACTGGTTTATTAGCCATTCTCATAGCTTTTTTAAGGCCTTGCCTCTTGATTTGTTAAATGATCCTGAGTTATTACAATGACATAGCAACGTTCTACATATGCCTATTTTATTATAGGAACTCAAATATTTTGAAATATTTCAAAAATTAATAATTGGTTAATTTGATCAGAATAATATAATGAAGAATTTATTTTTTTCAATAAAAAATTATATTTCTGATTGAATTTAGATTTATTTTCATCAAGCATAAAAAACCATTCAAAAATTGCAGACAAACCTGTGTTATGAAAGGATTTAAAATATCAAGTAAAATAATAATAAAAGAAAAATCAAAAATTGATCTCTTTGAACAAAAAGAAGCAAAAATTTCTAATTTTTCTCACACTTGAAAAATTTCTTTTTGGAATTTTTGAAGATCTTTGAACTCCTCCTCCAAAAAAAGGTATGTGTAGCATTTTTGATTCATTTTCCAAATTTGGTAAAAAGTCATATATATTCAATCATAAATATGAAATTTTATTCAAAGAAATGAATTATTGATATTTTTTATTTTTCTTGTAATTTCTGAATATTTGGTTGAAATATTTCAAAAAATTTAAAATATCAAAAATTTAATATTTTTATTTCATATTTTCGTATGTTTTTTTTTATTGTTGTATGAACTGTGATTACATTCCATTAGAAATGTTGATTTTTATTCAAATAAATGATTTCTTGATATACCTATCTTTATTATTACACTTAATGAGGTTTATTTTTTATTTTTAAATTATGTTTGAATGATTCTCATGAATTAGGATTTTGTGTCATTGTTCTATATTTTTCATGATTTTTTAAAAAAATATTTAAATTTCCTCAGAAATTTTATTTTCATTCAGGGTAATCAATTTATGATTTTATTATTATAATTGTTTTACTCAATGAATTTATTGTTGTATATCTTGAAATATTTGAATCCCATTCACAAAATATGGCTTCATAGATAAAAATAATTTTATAAGAAGCATGCTTTTTCTTTTCACCAAACCTGCCATTAAAAATGGCAGGTTTCCAAATAACACATACCCCTTAACTGGCGTCTTTCAAAATGATGGGTTTTATAAAAATGGTGTTTTTCAAACAAAAAACCTTCCATTTATGAATATTTTTCCATAAACATGCTGAAATTCCTTCCAACCCTCCATTTCATCAACATAACAAAAAAAATCTCAGAAACAACAACCATACCAACCCTGATAAGACCTATGCCAAAATCAAAAAACAAAATCAACAACAAAATATCACAACTAGACGCCTAATTTTCAAATCCTGAGTCAACCCAATTGACCTTTACAATGGTCAGCCAGCTTATTTTGAGATAATTAACCTACTCCCATCTTCATCCCCCATCCCATGAACCACAATACCATTAATCAAACTTGTTCTATTTTCTCAATCATCTAAATATCATGAAATAACAGGATCACATAATCCTATTCATCAATTATAAAATTCTTTCCAAACCCCAAACCACAAGGAAACCGTCAGGATAATCTGATAAATACCTCCATCCTCTTCAAACTTATCCAAACATATCTCTTTAACATTTGAATACATTTCTCCATCCTTGTCAAACCTATCCAACCAGATCTCATTAACATCCAAAGGAACACAAATCACACCAAACCAACCAATTGATTCAACCCAACCATTTAATCAACTCAAGCTCTTGATAAATCAAACAAAAGAAAGTGATTTCCTTGGATCCAACCAATTTTCCAAGTCAACTAAATCCCCAATTTTGTTAATATCACCTATTGATGGCTTCAAAATATTTATGAAATTTGTTAAATCTCTATCATCAAAGAGAAAAAAAACCAAAAAAAAGAAAAATAAAAGTTGTTGGAGTGATTTAGTCACCTTCCAGCAACTACATTGACTAAACCGTGAGTTATCCCAATCAGGATAAGTTGTTGCAGTTGCCAGAACCAGCGTGTTGCAACCTGGAGTAATCCCAATTTTGATAATTTCTGTAGTTTCACAACATCAGAGCTCCAGCGCAACTACAGACCAGTCCGTCCTCCTCTCCTTTCTTCATCTCTCCCATCCTCAACCTCAATCCTCTCCTCAGACACAACCACCTCAAACCAACAATTGAATGATCCCCTCAAGAACTCCATTGACCACCTCTCAAGAGCAAACAATCAAACAATCAAGGAATAAAACATCCTCAAAAAACCAATCAATCAATACACTTCCCAATCCATCCAGAACCAAATGATTGACCAAACACCAATCAGTTGCGGAGAAACCCACCTCAAAATACAAAACAATCCAAAAACCTCAAACAAATAGCTCCCTCATGAAAAAGGAAGGATAATAGAACATCAACCAAAAAATTAAGACAGGGAATTGAACACCCTTTCAGGTAGAACATAACCAAACTAAGACCTTTATCTAACACCTAGGCCACAGGAAAGTCTTCAAACAGATCCAGGATGTATCCCAAGACCATCCAATTTGAGTCAGAAAAGTTTCTATTTCACTCCAGCTTGTGCTTTGACCTGAAGACAGCAAATTTTCTTACTTATCTCATCTCATCCCATTCATGCGTCTTTTTTTTCTATGAAATCCTGTACAGTAAATTGCTAGTTTTCAGAAAAATTGTAATAAAAATAAAAATTCAGGATTAAGAGCCCTGAAGTTCAGCACAATTAAAATTCAAAATACAACCCACTGCTAAAGGATAATTGACAGCTGAAGCACTGCTGTAAATAAGAATTGTTGATGAATCAAACTAGACCCAAACTTACTCTTAAAAACCATAAACAATCATTTTTGAGGCACTCACCCAATTCATTATCATAACCTCCATTGAGAGCAGCCCCAGCCTGAACATGGAAAAGTTCCCTCTCTGGAGAGACATAATGGACAATTTCATAGCGCTAAAAAGACTTAAGGATGTAATCAATTTGCCGGGCCAAAACCTCACTGTTTTCTAAAATCTTAGCATTAGGACCATCCTTATCTCCAAGTTTGACCCAGCCATATACAAAAATGTAATCAAGTACAAGAAAAAGGAAGATGCAAAGGTGGTGTGGAAATCCATCCTCATATTTTTTGCCTCTTCCAAAAAAAAGAAAAAGAAAAAGAAAAAGAAAAAGAAAAAGAAAAAGAAAAAGAAAAAGAAAAAGAAAAAGAAAAAGAAAAAGAAAAAGAAAAAGAAAAAGAAAAAGAAAAAGAAAAAGAAAAAGAAAAAGAAAAAGAAAAAGAAAAAGAAAAAGAAAAAGAAAAAGAAAAAGAAAAAGAAAAAGAAAAAGAAAAAGAAAAAGAAAAAGAAAAAGAAAAAGAAAAAGAAAAATAAAAATAAAAAGAAAAAGAAAAAGAAAAAGAAAAAGAAAAAGAAAAAGAAAAAGAAAAAGAAAAAGAAAAAGAAAAAGAAAAAGAAAAAGAAAAAGAAAAAGAAAAAGAAAAAGAAAAAGAAAAAGAAAAAGAAAAAGAAAAAGAAAAAGAAAAAGAAAAAGAAAAAGAAAAAGAAAAAGAAAAATAAAAATAAAAATAAAAATAAAAAGAAAAAGAAAAAGAAAAAGAAAAAGAAAAAGAAAAAGAAAAAGAAAAAGAAAAAGAAAAAGAAAAAGAAAAAGAAAAAGAAAAAGAAAAAAGAAAAAAGAAAAAAGAAAAAAGAAAAAAGAAAAAAGAAAAAAGAAAAAAGAAAAAAGAAAAAAGAAAAAAGAAAAAAGAAAAAAGAAAAAAGAAAAAAGAAAAAAGAAAAAAGAAAAAAGAAAAAAGAAAAATAAAAAATAAAAAATAAAAAAAATAAAAATAAAAAAAGAGAAAAAAGAATTTTTCCGCTATCATTTGTGTCATCTAATTGTAAATATTCTAAAGGTCTACAGGGTCTCTTGTCCATAAAAGGAGGGGCGCTCCCCTGCTTTTTCCATCAATCATGAATTGTATCCAATCAATAAATTGATTCATGTGGATTTATTCTATCTACTCCACCCTTATCTGAGAAATTTATTTTCATCTTTATCCAGGGTATATCAATGATTTCCCTCTGATCCTTGAGCCTCCAAAATCAAATACCTTATCCGTCCCTCTAAGTCCTTATCTGTTATCACCAACCAATAGCCTTGCTTGCTGAAGAATAATTCATTTGGTTGAATTCTTAAGTGAGTTATACCAGTCCTTGATTCCTTTTTTTGACCATACTGGTCTTGATCATTCTTTTATTGTCCTTCTTGAATCAGTCACATTTGACTTAGAGTTCTTATTAAGCTTAAAACCTGGAGTGTTAAACCTCCCTTTATTTCTTTGAAGTTGCATTTTGCCACCCTACTCTTGAGTCCCTTGAAAGGTGTTGGGTTATTCTTGTTCAAATTTGTTACTTCTTTGTTTCTAGAGCTTCATAAGACAAATTTCTTTGTTTTGTACGGCCACCCACAGTTATCTGGTTCCCGTCAAGAGCTTGATTGCAGGGAGCTGGGCAGGTTCATTGAGAACCTGGAGCTTTGTTGTTCCATAGCTACCAACTACTATCAAATTCATCCCCCCGTCAATTCCTCATTTTCAAGTTTCTGGACCTTGATTCTGGTTAAATTTAAATATTTTTGTAAAACTCAGGAGGGAAGCCTAAAAAAAGCACCTTTCCCCTCCACAGAACTGCCTGCAGCCAGCGATGTTTGGATTCTTAAACGGGAAAAATGTTTGGAAGCCATCAAAACCTAATTTGACTGCATTGGAAAAAAATGCAAGTATGGGAAGATTCAACCACTATCACAGACTCATATCTCAAAACCATCATGGTACTCAAAAACAAGACTGTCACTGCTTCTTGAACAGAAAATAAAAAAGCGGACTCTGCATTCAGGGATTCAAACAGATCCACAGCAATGACTACTACAACACCTTCTCTCCAACTGTAAAATTCACTACTCTCCTGACACTCCTGATCCTAGAAATCTCAAAGAATCTCTCCCTCAGAAATTTTGATATGAAGGAAGCACCATCAAAAAACAATGATCACTTGATTACAAGTTACATAACTGATGAAAAATGGGCCCTTGGTGCCCTGGTATGTCACTCGTAATCAAGTGATCTTTTTTTTTCATGGTGCAGAATTCCTGTATGCACACTGAAGGAAACCATCTGCATCAAAACTCCTTCTGGATGTTCAAGAACTTCCCCCTTCCTCAAATTGAATAAATCACTTTATGGTCTAACACAAACCCCACCCAACTGGTACAACACACTCACCAACTGGATCAAGGAGATCAGATACGTCCCATCGAAATCCAATCCCTGTCTTTACATCCACCAATACTCAAATTCTGTACTCTTCTTCCATGTAGAAAATCTTGTTGTAGCTGGAAGAACCCAAGAATTTTAATCTCTCTTCCTCAAAGCCTTTACAAACTCATCAGCTCATATTCCAGACACCCAATTAGGGATGGACTTGACCATCTCCAATCTCAACATAACCCTCCCTCAAGGCAAACGCATCAAAAAGGGACTTGAACTTCATGGGCTATTCAACTGCGAACCCATCCGCACTCCTCTCACACCAAGTATCCAGCTCCTGAAAGCAAGCAAGGAAAAAATAGAACAGTTCCAGAAGCTTAAAATAAATTACAGAAACTACACTGGAATGCTGAACTACCTCTCCTGACAAACACAACAAGATATAGCCCCTGCAGCATCCATTCTTTCCTAATTCAATAAAGACCCAGGAATAAACCACTGGAAAGAAGTGCTTCACTGCTCAAAAAAACTGGCTGGAAAAACCTCAAATTCTCTTCTTCTCTCTCCATCTTCCTTTTCATCCTACTCTAGACTTGAATATTTCAGTGATGCTAATTGGGTCAATGATCTTGACTCCAGAAAATCAAGAAGCCGGTACATTGGCGTCTGGCTCAACTGTCTTATTTCATGGAATAGCTGAAAACAAATAAACATCAAAATTTCATCCACCAAAGTGGAATTCAACTCACTAGCCAAATGTCACCAGGAAAGCCTATGGATATCAGAACTCATCCAACTATGGAAAACTCATTCACTCACTCCTATCTTCAACTGAGACAAAAAAAGACTAACAGCAAATATGAGACACTTTGACTCCAACTCCAAGACTAAACATCTGGACATCAAAATCAAATATCTTAGAAACCTGTAAAAAAACAATAGACTGAAAGTGAACCTAATTCCTTTGGAAGAAATGGTTTCCAACACTCTGAAAAAGGCATCTAGCTCAACAATTCTTTCTACACTCAAAATTAGGCGCTTCACCTCAAGGCATTGGGGTTATTGAAATTCAATCATCAAAAAAAATAGGAAGAAAAGTAGTTGGAGTGATTAAGTCACCTTCCAGAGACTACATGAAGTACACCATGAGTTATCCAAATTGGTAGAACTTGTTGCAGTTTCAGGAACCAGAGCATTGCGGCCTGGATTTATCCCAATCTGAATAACTTCTGTAGTTGCAAGACTACAGACCAGTCTTTCCTCTGCTCCTTGCTTCCTCTCTCCCATCCTCAGCCTCAATCCTCTCCTCAGACCCAACCACCTCAAACAAACTATCAAGCACTCCCCTCAAGAGCCCAATTGATCACCTCTTAAGACCAAAAAATTAAATGGTAATGAATTAAAAATCCTTGAGCAACCAGCCAACCAATCAATACACCTCCCAATTCATCCAGGACCAAATGATCAATTGGCAAGCAAACCACCTCCAACAACCAAACAAGCCAAAGACCTCAAACAACTATCTCCCTCCTCAAAAAGGAAGGATACCAGAACATCAACCAACAAATCAAGACAGAGAATTGAACACCCTGTCAGGTAGAAAATAAACAAACTAAGACCTTCATCTACCACCTAGGCCACAGGAAATTCTGCCAACAGATCCAAGCTGTATCCCAAGACCATCTGAGTCAAGTCAGGAAAGTTTCTATATCACTCCAGCTTGTTCCTTTACCTGAAGACAGTGAATTTCCTGACTGATTTCATCTCATCTCATTCATTTGTCTTTTTTTCTGTTGTACAGTAAATTGCTTTTTTTCAGAAAAAGATTAATAAAAATCAAAATTCAGGATTAAGAGACCTGAAGTTCAACAAAATGACCACCCCCCCCCACCACAACCAAAAAAACATGTCCTAGCCTGGCCAATGCAATTTCTTTAGCATCACCTTGGGCAAGAATAGATTTGATGTGATATGTTCATTATTTCCAATTCATCCAATTTGTATTGTATAGTTTCCTGCCTGGTTGGAAATTTCCTTTTTAAAGAAGAAATCTTTCCTAGGGTCTTGGAAACATCTGGAACTGTCTATTTCACTTTTCTAGAGTGACCAGTAGTTGTATGGTCAATATTTCTTACATTTCTTCTGGAATCTGCTACCTTGTGCATATGCCTCTTTGGAAATTATTCAAAAGAAATGATAGGAATGA